>CM033648.1:29156141-29677308 GCA_019512145.1 Engystomops pustulosus | reverse complement strand
TCGCAGTCTCACTCAAATTCCTGACAATGGCTAGTATATGCACTGCAGCAAGGACAGCCACCAGCAGATCAACCAGAAATAAAATAATATAACGCTATTGTAGGCGTAAGTAAGCCGTTTGGGATTCTCCTTTGGCTATTTTAGCCAAGTATGAAAGCACACTGATGCGATGACCCTGAGTTATGAAAAAAGAACGTAAATAAAAAGAAACTGCAAAGACTGTATGGCAGACTGTGCCTAATTGAAATCAAACCCCTAATAAATTTTCCCACTTTGGTGTTTGAGGTGGATATGTGTGTCACTAAGAGCTAAACACAATGGTAGCAAGTCCCCCTGCAAATTCCTCACAATATGGTACTAGCTGCACTACTAGTGCCAGCAAGCCCAGCCACAAGCAAACAAAAAAAAAAAAAGTATAACGTTATTGTAGCCCTAAGAAGGGCTGTTGGGTTCCTGTTGAATCACTCCTGCCTAACACTATTCTAATAGAACACCCTAACGCTTTCCCTGACCAGCAGCAGCTCTCTCCCTAGCGGCATCCAGACACAGAATGATCCGAGCAGCGCGGGCAGCGGCTAGTCTATCCCAGGGTCACCTGATCTGGCCAGCCAACCACTGCTATCGACGTGTAAGGGTACCACGTCATGCTGGGTGGAGTGCAGAGTCTCCTGGCTTGTGATTGGCTCTGTTTCTGGCCGCCAAAAAGCAAAACGGCGGGAGCTGCCATTTTCTCGAGCGGGCGAAGTATTCGTCCGAGCAACGAGCAGTTTCGAGTACGCTAATGCTCGAACGAGCATCATGCTCGGACGAGTATGTTCGCTCATCTCTAGTGATGACCTCTGATGTGTGCATAATATAGAGAAAAAAGCAAGAGATGGAGATGGGAGATGGAACTAGCCAACACCTGGGACCGGAGTCTAAGTGGCACCTGGTTTTCACCAGAGCCCGCCGCAAAGCGAGTTGGACTTGCTGCGGCAGGGTACCACCAGGTCGTTCCACAGGTGCAACTAGCCGGTGGAAGCCGAGGTCCAGGTACCTTGGCAGAAGACAGTAGTCAGGTCCAGGCTCAGGGTCAGGGCAGGCTGCAGAGATGCAAGGTCAAGTCCAAATCCAGGGTCAGCAATGGGAGGTCCAGGCAGGTGGGAACGGGAACACAGGCACATGGAACACAGGACTCAGGAGTGGAGACACACAGGAACGCAGGAATACACAGGAACACAGGAATAATCACCAGGAAGCTTTTTTTTTTTTTGTGAGGCACAAAGATCCGGCAGGGGACACAGGAAGAGGCAGGATTCTTAAAGGCGAGGTGTTCAGCCAGTGCACCAATTAGCGGTGCGCTGGCCCTTTAAATTTCCGGCAGGAGCCCTAGGAGGCGGGGACGCGTGTGCAGGGCAGTCCAGGGAAGAGCAGGACTGGGAGAAGTGAGGTAACTGGCCCGGCTGCAGCGGGGGCACACGGAGGAGCACGGATGCGCCCACGATCCGAGACAGGGATCGCGGGAGCACCCGTGACAATTGCAATTAAAATATATATATACAGGCGGTCCCCTACTTAAGAACACTCGACTTACATACGACCCCTAGTTACAAACGGACCACTGGATATTGATAATTTATTGTACTTTAGTCCTAGACTACATTAAACAGCTATAACAGTTATCAGATGGGTCTGTAATAAAGCTTTATTGTTCATCTTGATTCTTATGACAGCCTAACATTTTTAAAATCCAATTGTCACAGAGACCAAAAAAAGTTCTGTCTGCGATTACAATGATAAAATATACAGTTCCGACTTACATACAAATTCAACTTAAGAACAAACCTACAGAACCTATCCTGTATGTAACCTGGGGACTGCCTGTATATATAAATTCCCTCTAACGCGTTTCGGGTCGGACGACCCTTTCTCAAAGACAGGAATAATGACAATGAAGAAATGTCAACACTTATAAAGGATCACATATGAGGCCAATGAGCTGAGACACCCTGATTTACATATAACAACAAAGAAAGGAGCACGGAGTCTCTTAAATATTAGAAAGCATAATGATGTAAGGGACATATTAACTTACAGGATGAGGAAACCCAGAATGTTTTGGCGCCATGTGCCAGTAAACACGCCGCGCCTGCGCTGTGAAGAGAGAAAAATTGCGAGCTCGGGATGCCGCGAGGCACGCCACGCCTGCGCAGTAGAGAACACCAAGCACGGACCAGGGAAGAAACTGCGCCTGCGCTCATAGGACAAATGAGCGTACAACTTTTTTACTAATAAATGAACTATTTATTTTAACAATTTTTCTTGAACTGGAGTTGAGTCAGTGCTTCACTGTCGTTGATACTCCTCTACCGGTGGTTAGCGTCCGTTGCATCTAGCCGACCCACTCTCAATGTTTGCATAATGACCCCAAGAGAAAGACTTGGGTGATGATCACAAATTATGTCTTTCCAAGTGATGATGACTCACAGAGGATATACTTTTCTTTTCTGGAGTCTATTGAAAAATTCTCCACAGTGAGTGCAGCTGATCTAGTCATGCAGTTATCATTGGGCGCAGATTCTTGGCATATTTTTCATTGTAGCAATAAATCTATTAGTGATGACCTGAGGGAGAGTCATCACCTGTAATGGTTGGTCGTGTGGATCACCTGACCGTACGGTTGTGTCAGCAGCAAGATAATAATTTTGTGCAGTGATTTGTTTTGTGACTTGTCTCTTCATCATCTGCTGCTCTGGGAATGTCTGGATTTTTTCCTTTCACAGACAGCAGTATCACTTATCCGAGGTCAGCTTGTTATTCATATGTAAACCTGCACAATTCAGTTTTACCCACCGCCGCATCAATTTACAGTAAATATCACATTCAGACATACACTGCTTTTCCATGACCTCTTTGATGACCCAATTAACGTGTCACTTTTGTTGAAAAACAGAAAATATCAAACTGCACTTGAGGCGGGAAATAAATAATAAAATGTTAGCAATGAATCAGTACAAATTGCATTTGTTATCGCTCTGTGGTAAAGGTGATGTTTGTGTGACCGCAGCAATCAGCAGTGACCACATACAGCTATAACAGTAGCTCTCAGACACAACACACATTCAAAGCTTTATTTATTGCGATTGATCTTATATAAGAATTCTCTCCCTGTACCATGAACTGATCTAACTGCCGAGCATGCGCGCACGTTGTATGAAATCAATGCACAAAACAATGGCCACCCTTATTTCTACTGTAATGAGTATTGATAAGTTACACCTGACAAGACTGTGGGAGGTGTTTACTGGGTAGACAAGAAAATACAAAGTGAGCACCAGTGAGACACAGGAGAGTAAGTGATAATGGATCAACTTGTAGCAACTTCATGATCATATTAAACGCTTAGTTATCTTGGTCTCACAAAAGAGTATCCGATTTTGTCCCTACACCAAAGGGCTTACGATAACCAGTGGTCTAGGTTGCTTAATCCTGGGAATTATTTGATGACAAAATTATTATAAAAAGGGAAAATAAATGAATGAAACTTTATCCCTGATCATGTCATTATGTCCAGTAGCAGAGAAGATCTGTGGGGGATGTGATCTATCTATGACTGCCTAAACATATGGGGCTCTTGTGATCTATGCAAACTCCTATGGAAGGGCTGCTGATGTGATATATGGGGGCATGTGAAGACAGGTTCTATATCCTTACTACAAGTTTTATGGACTACCTTAATGTAAATGAAATTGGGCTAAAATTTACTTCAGAAATTCATAAAACAAGCATACCCTTTCTAGACATCTTAATAAGTAGGACACAAGATAATACAATCTCCACTGCTTTGTTCCGCAAGAAAACAGTGGGCAATAGTCTTTTGCATTGGAAGAGTTTCCACCCATTACCCCTTCAACCGGGAATCCCCAAAGGCCAGTTCCAAAATCAAGGCGGAATTGTTCGAATGAGGCCACTTATATTGAGGAGTGGAAGATTTCAATCACGAGGCAATCCCCATTATCCAAAAGGCACAAGAATTTAGAACATTTAGAACCCCTAGACTACCATTGCTTACCCCCAAAACAAAAACAAGAGACCAGGTTGTGAGAATCATTGGTACATTTGATATGAAACATAAAGAGATAATACACATATTTAAGAAATATTGGGTCCTACTTTCAACATACTCCCCATAGGCCAGCAATTAGATACTGGAAGGGTAGAAATATCCAGGATAGGATTATTATGAGCAATTTCACTCCTCCAGTAATAGACGATACCTGGTTAACAAACAGACATGTGCAAACGTTTAAATGTGGGAAAGCATGTAAATGGGTAAAAAGATGTTCCACTTTTCAGGACACTAACTCGGGTAGGATCTACAAAGCAAAAGACTTTGCACACTGGCACACTTCCCAAGTAGTGTATCTATGCACCTGCAATTGCGGAATGAGATATGTAGGGAAAATAATACACAGGTTTAGAACCCACATCTTGGAGAAATATCCAATACACGAAATACACCATTGGCAATACATGTAACTGACCATCATTACAGGGGAAACAGTAGATGTATTGAATTATTGTTAGAGATTGTACCTCACGCCAAACACCTGGGAACCTCAGAAAAGGATGGAAACACCACGGAAATCAGAGAGTTTTTCAACAGGCCAAGCAGCGGGATGGTGAGGCTGATGATGGCGGCATCGCCACTGACCATCTGTGTTGACTCCTCAAAGTTACTCAGCACCTGACAGATATCAGACATCCACGACCACTCCTCATTGTAGACTTGAGGAAGCTGACTGACCTGACTACCAGTTCTGGTGGAAGTTGACATCTGGCAGTCTACAATCGCTCTGCGCTGCTGGTAAACTCTGGATAACATGGTTAACCTCTTAACGCTCAGCGTCCGATATATCGGACGCTGAGCTCAGTGACTTAACGCTCAGCGTCCGATATATCGGACGCTGAGTAGATGCCGGTTCAGCTCAAGATTTGAGCCGAACCGACATCGGGAAACACGGGGTGCCGGCTGTGACTGATAGCCGGCACCCCAGTGTAACACCCGCGATCGGAGTTGTCTCTGATCGCGGGTGATTAACCTGTTAAATATCGCGGTCATCGCGACTGCGGCATCTAACATGCACCTGGGGGGTCTTTCCCCCACGATCGGCCCCCCCGAATCATTTTCGGGGGGCACCGATCATTGCTACGGTATCACTGGGGTCCGATCTGGACCCCAGTGTTACCTGTCTATGACGTCATCTTACTGGCAGAGTGCCACCCTATGCAAGTGCATAGGCTGACACTGATAATGCCCTGCAATACATAAGTATTGCAGGGTATTATTATGAACAAGCAATCAGATTATTGCTTGTTCATTTCCCATGGTGGAAAAAGTGAAAAAGTAAAAAAAAAAATTATTCAATAAAAAAATAAAGTAATAAATCACCAAAAATGCCCAAAAGCCCCAAAACATATAAAGAGACATATAACTGAAAAAAAAGTCTAAATCATAACACAAACCCCACATATATAGTATCGCCGCGTCCGTAACAACCCGTAGAATAAAAATAAATAATTATTGAACCCGCACGATGAACGCCGTAAAAGAAAACTGTTATAAACCCTCCAAAAATTATGATTTTTACCTATTCAAACCCACGAAAAATGTTATAAAAAGTGATCAAAAAAACATATGTACTCTAGAATGATACTGGTGCAAAGTACAACGTGTTCCGCAAAAAACAAGCCATCAACCAGCTCCGTAGCCAAAAACGTAACAAAGTTATGCCACTTGGAAGATGGCAATACAAAAATGATAGATTTTTCCCCACAATAGGGTTTTATTTTACAAATTTAGTAAAACGCAATAAAATATATTCGTGTCTGGTATCCCCGTTATCGTATCGACCCATAGAATGAAGATAATATGATTATTAGTCTATACGGTGAACACCACAAAAAAAAAAGTAAAAAAAACAGTAGAGAATTGATGCTTTTCTACTCCTGCTCTCAAAAAGAAGTTCCTAAATTTTCAACACTAGGTGATACCAACCCCAAAATGGTAACATTGGAAAAAGCATCTCATCCCGCAAAAAAAATGGCATCACATGGCCCTAATAGCGCAAAAGCGAAAATTTTACAGCCTTCAAAACAGGCCAATGAGGAAAGTAAAATCCTGGCAGCTGTAGGGTGCTCCTTCCCTTCTGCGCCTCACTGTGTGCCCATAAAACAAGTCACGGCCACATGTGGGGGGTCTCTGTACTCGGGAGAAATTGTAGAACAAATTGTATGGTGGGTTTTGTATTTTTATCTTTTGGAAATGTGTACATTTTAGGGCTAAATGAACGTATAACCGGCACAATTTGACTATTCTAAATTTCGCCTCCATTTTGATGTAATTACTATGAAGATCTCAAGGGGTTAACAATCTTCGTAAAATCTGTTTCTGATAGCTTGAGGGGTGCAGATTTGAAATTGAGTTGATTATATAGGGGGGTTTTGATGCTAAATATGTAAATTTTCATTCAAAACTGTATTTATCCCCAAAATAGTCAATTCTGAAAATCCGGAAAAGCGCTATTCGATTTGTAAGCCGCGTGACATCAAAATAAATTATCCAGACATTTCAAAAATGGTGAAAATGTAAAGTAGACAAATGGGAAATGTTATTCAGCAATTTATTTAGGTGGTAAATCTATCTGCCTGAAAATGCAATGATTTCAAATTTCAAAAATGGCAAATTTTTCAGAAAATTCATCATATTTTCTTTTTTTTTGTAAATAAACGCAAAACTTATCAGCCAAAATTTACCACTAAAATGAAGTACAACATGTGGGTAAAAAAACAATCTCAGAATCGTTTTGATAAGTAACAGTGTTCAAAAGTTATAACCATATAAAGCGACGCATGTCAGAATCCAAAAAATGGGACTGAGCCTTAAGCTGTAAAATGGCTGCGTCCTTAAGGGGTTAATGTTGAATTCCACCTCGTGGGCACGTTGCACAACAGTCGGTGAGCGGGCAGTTGGAGGCGGCGCTGCGCTGCCCTGAGAGTGGCAGCATCTGTGCTGGACTTCCTGAAATGCGCACAGATGCGGCGCACCTTCGTGAGCAAATCAGACAGATTGGGGTATGTCTTGAGGAAACGCTGAACTATCAGATTTAACACATGGGCCAGGCATGGCACATGTGTCAGTCTGCCGAGTTGCAGAGCCGCCACCAGGTTACGGCCGTTGTCACACACAACCATGCCTGGCTTGAGGTTCAGCGGTGCCAGCCACAGATCAGTCTGCGCCGTGATGCCCTGTAATAGCTCTTGGGCGGTGTGCCTTTTATCGCCTAGGCTCAGCAGTTTGAGCACCGCCTGCTGTCGCTTAGCGACGGCACTGCTGCTGTGCCTAGAGCTACCGACTGATGGCGCCGTGCCCACGGATGGTAGTTCGGAGGAGGAGGTGGAGGAGGGGTGGGAGGAGGAGGAGGCATAGTAGGCCTGAAACACCTGGACCGAGGTAGGCCCCGCAATCCTCGGCGTCGGCAGTATATGAGCAGCCCCAGGGTCAGACTCGGTCCCAGCCTCCACCAAGTTAACCCAATGTGCCGTCAGCGATATATAGTGGCCCTGCCCGGCAGCACTCGTCCACGTGTCCGTGGTCAGGTGGACCTTGTCAGAAACGGCGTTGGTCAGGGCACGGATGATGTTGTCTGACACGTGCTGGTGCAGGGCTGGGACGGCACATCGGGAAAAGTAGTGGCGGCTGGGGACCGAATACCGAGGGGCGGCCGCCGCCATGAGGTTGCGAAAGGCCTCGGTCTCTACTAGCCTATAGGGCAGCATCTCCAGGCTAAGCAATCTGGAGATGTGCACATTAAGGGCTTGGGCGTGCGGGTGGGTTGCACTATATTTGCGTTTCCGCTCCAGCGTCTGGGGTATGGAGAGCTGAACGCTGGTGGATGCTGTGGAGGATCGTGGAGGCGACGATGGGGTTTTTGTGGCAGGGTCCTGGGCAGGGGGCTGACTATCAGCTGACACAGGGGAAGGAGCAGTGGTGTGCACGGCCGGAGGTGAACGCGCTTGTTGCCACTGAGTGGGGTGTTTAGCATTCATATGCCTGCGCATACTGGTGGTAGTTAAGCTAGTAGTGGTGGAACCCCTGCTGATCCTGGTTTGGCAAAGGTTGCACACCACAGACCGTCGGTCATCCGGTGTTTCTTTAAAGAACCTCCAGACTTCTGAAAATCTAGCCCTCAACACGGGAGCTTGACTATGGGCAACATTTGGCGCTGATGCACCAGCTCTGGCCCTGCCTCTCCGTCTGGCCCCACCACTGCCTCTTCCAACCTGTTCTGCTATAGGAATCGCCTCCGTCTCAGAAGCACTGTGTTCACCCGGCCTATCAACCCAGCTTGGGTCTGTCACCTCATCATCCTCCGATCCCTCAGTCTGCTCCCCCCTCAGACTTCCTGCCCTGACAACAACTTCACCACTGTCTGACAACCGTGTCTCCTCATCGTCCGACACCTCTTTACACACTTCTTCCACTACGTCAATAATGTCATCATCACCCACAGACTGCGACCGGAGGAAAACCTGGGCATCGGAAAATTGCTCAGCAGCAACCGGACAAGTGGTTTGTGACTGTGGGAAGGGTCCAGAAAACAGTTCCTCAGAGTATGCCGGTTCAAATGCCAAATTTTGCTGGGAGGGGGCAGACTGGGGGGAAGGAGGCTGAGGTGGAGGAGCTGGAGGAGTGCTGATTTTGGTGACATGGGTGGACTGCGTGGAAGACTGACTGGTTGACAAATGGCTAGAAGCATTGTCCGCAATCCACGATATCACCTCTTCGCACTGTTCTGGCCTCAACAGTGCTCTACCACGAGTCCCAGTAACTTGAGACATGATGAACCTAGGACTGGCTGTACTAATGCCTAAGCCCCCGACTTCAAATACCACCCGTCCCACAACCCAAAAAGAGGACACAAGACACCGTTTTGGAAGAAAAAAGATGGGGGTCGGCCACAGCTTTATTGCTTAACAGAAATAAAATCACCGACCTGTGGGGGGAACCCGGACCCTTTACCCAAATTTTTCTCCTTGCATGCCGGGCCCCGCCTCCGCGGGGGCATGTCCTAGTTGGTCTGTCAGGTGATTTGGGCTAAAACCGAGAGGGTCAAAATTCCACCACAGGCCAAGCTGTGACTACCAACAAACACCAACGAATTAAAATAACAACAACCAAATAAACATAACTTGTAATACAAAATACAAAAATACAAAAACTAGGGAGGGTGGGCGGGTGTCTCTTGCGCGCGGAGCAGTCCAAAGAGGAAGGGCTAGCTCCGCGCTCAAGCTTTAATATCCCACAGGCCACTGCCACCCAGTGGCCAAATTGGGCTACCAATCAGTGGCCCGGGTTAAAGGGCAGCAGGAGGGGCCGTACTCCTGATGTAAGGAGCACAGCCAGTCCTGCAGCCCCCCGGCTTAAACAGCCTGCGGGCTGAGCAGGAGTGTAGCTCTGCGGCATTCCCCTGATCCCTCATCAGCAGGTGGTGTCTCACCCCGCCCAGGACCACGGCCTCTGACCCCTGTAGTAGTTGGACGCCCACGTCCACGCCCTCGTCCTCTACCCCTAGCCCTCGGGTTAAACATTTTCCAAATAAAAGTGTAAACTTTAAATTTTTTTTTTTTTTTGTGTTTATTTTTTTTTATTTTTATTTTTAACAAAACGATGCTATCCTATTGCTATGGCTAGTTTCTAACCTACACTGACAGCACACAACTGGATTTTGTGCTGTGCCTGATGACTTTGAGCTATAAAATGAAATAAAGGTAAAAAAAAAAAAAAATCAGCAGACTCTGCCTAATTCTAATCAAACCCCTAATAAATTGTTTATAGATGATAACTGGCAAGGGCGTCCCCTGGACCTGTAGCTCCCCAATGATTCAGCCCACTTAGCCCCCTATCCTGTTGCTAACTTTCATCAGGTCTGGCACCCATCCAGGTGAGTTTGATACTAAGCGAGAGCGTGGGGACCCACATAAGGCTTTAGATAGGAGGTGATCCATCGAAGATGACGGGGCTTTTTGGTTTTATTGCATCACCTAGGCGTATATTTTAGGAACAGGGCGCATGTTTTGTTTCTGCGAAAATTTTTGTAAATTGTACACACCAGTGGAGTTCGATGCAAAGGGGTACCCTCTCGAGAGCTCTGCGACCAGGTCCTACTGCACCCTAGGAGGCCGACACTGGTTATATAATAATCTTTATTTCTATAGCGCCATCATGTGTCGTAGCGCTTACACAATCATGGCGGACAGCAATTAAAAATAGGACAAAACAAGTAAACACAGTCATAGGACATAGTCAATGTAGTGACTGGAGAAACTTTTTGAGGTGATACTGGCTACCAAAATTATGGCAATGCTCCCTACTGTACAGAATAAACTTTGTTCCTTATTTTACTGTAAACCACAGCGACAAAGGAAGAGAAAAAAGGACTTACATTGCATCCACATTTTGTTAGATCTTGTACATAATTCCACATGACTTTCTAGCCAATACTTCGATATCAGCTACTTATCCATCTCAAATACATAAAATTTTAGCTACCACCCCTGGAACTGCTTGCTATGAGTCCAGTCATTGCTCTCTTCTAGGGACATGTGGTTGCCAGGAGACTACCAGACATGTGACAAATGAGAGGAAATTATTGTACAACACTCATCCCTCTGTCATGACCGTGAATATCAACTACACGCTCAAAGCCCAGCAAGCGCAGGCTTCACCCCCGTTCCTCTCGCTGGCCTACAAAAGTCAGTCTGCACTCATTCCAATCAAACAGTTTATGGACTATCTGTGTGTACAATATAGCCATTTATATAAAATGTTCCAGGGCCTGAGAATAGCCAAAAACCAGATACATTCCCCCGATGGAGCTCACTATGAAACAATTCCTGGCCACGTACAGGAGAACTACTCACTAACATCTGGCCTAATATTAAGCAAGTGTCTTGTACAGGCAGAAGCAACACTGATACAGCCCCTGCATAGAAGTAGTGGTACTTCAAAATTACGATTGATTGTGGGTTGAAACGAGGCTAACTTCTGATTCAAAACAGTACTTGTTGTTACTTTTCATAACAGGAAGTATTTGATTTCCGCCTCGTCCATCGGGTGCATCCGTGACCCATATCTATGTCTCCGCGGGCGAAACCGTGTCCCTCATCTGTCGCTCAAGCCGCGCGCTCCCGTGCCTGAACCCTCGCTTCCCCTCTGTTCCCAGACTTAGGCCACGCGCCTCCCGTCTCTCCTAGGCCACACCGCACCACACGCCCGGCTTCAGAAGGTTTAAAGGGCCGCGCCATCACATAACTTGGCGTCTGTCATTTACCAGACTTCCGATAAACCAGCCTTCTCTGCAACCCTGCCAGATCCCTCATGCCCTTGTTATTCCATAGAGAAGCTATGCCTGAGTTGTTATTGTGTTTCCTCTGTGGAAACCCAGTTACGGATGATTCGCTCCTCTGCTGCATTGCCCTTGACCTGTGCTACGTCACCCAGACTCTGATCCTGTGCTGCCCGTCCTGGACCTCCTGCCTGTCCCCAACTACGTCCGTGCTAACCGTCTCTGTAACTCGCTAGCGGCAGGCTATGGTTCGGAAACGGTGCCCACTTAGACGACACGGTCAGCCTTGTCGGCTGATTAGTCATCGTCTGCGTATTAGTCCATGTTCCACTACCCCTGCGCGCGCCACAGCCCAGAAATTTGGTGCCCACAGGACCAAAACGTGCCCAGACAGATATTCCACATTGACCCTTAGTCGTCAAAGGTTTTTTTCATTGTTGTCAATCAGGCAAGTAATTAAGATATGACAATAGTTAAAGGGGTATTTCACTGCAGCTATTTTACAAAACTATCCCTTAGCCCCCCCCAAACCTTATGTGGGAGGGGGCAATCACAAAGATGAGTGCAGGACCACATTCTATTATATATTATGACATATCGGGGACAAATTTCCTTACCTGGTACGGTTCCGATCCCGGATTGGACGGTACGCCAAAGATGAAGATTTTAAATGCGGCGCAAAACGGAAATCGTCGGCGAATACTGACGCAAATGCTCTCAGCGGACCCATTGTACAAATGAGCCCCCAAATATGTGTTTTTTATTTCACCACCTTCAGAATATTTGTCAGTCAACCTACAGAGCTTAGAAATGCTATCAGGAAGAAGAGTCTATCGCACAAAGAAACCATATGCGTTCACTAATGAAGTTATGAGCACTGTGGGATATGGCCAGCCCGATGACCAGTCCTATGCTTTTCTATGACTCTTAAATGGGTTGTCCAGAATTTACAAAAAATAAGGAGTCTAGGCACTGGTGTTCCAGGGCGGGCTTTGACTCAAAAACCCGTCCCTCGTTCTCGCACTTGTAAGGGTAAGAAACAATAATCTCCCTTCCACCAGTGGAGAGCGAACAGAATGTCCGAGCCGACCGTTGTACCGTCAGCAAACAACACAAAAACCGCCCCCTAAAGTTTCGCTGAACATTTGGCTTATCAATGCCATTGGTCATTACGCCTTGCGCTTGTCCTAGGGGTTAATAGTCCTGTGGCGGTTGGTAGTCTATGGACCACTTTGGGCTTCTTGGCGATGGTAAATACACATAATTTCGCTGTTGCTCACATGATCCACCATGGTTCACTTGCGTATTTGTGAACCATTCCCTCTCTCGGTTGTGCCCATTAATGTCGGAGACAGCGCCGAACGTATACATTGACACTAGGCGGAGGTTTCGTTTTCTCTATCAGTGCCGATATTGCACGTTTTATACGTTTGTGGCATTGCCTGCTCAAATCTCATATTACATGTTGCACTATCCAGACTGCTAGTGATATTGGATGTACCTAATATTTCTCACATACACCTTACCAAAAAATTAGTCAAGTGAAACCCCTTTAACTCTACTGTTCTCACGTTTTGAAGGTCAGCTAATTAGCAGGAGAAAAATGGAAAAGAACAGATTTTGGTATTAAATTTTCTTCTGAATCAGAGGGGTCTAGCTGTACCAGCTCTGCTTACACAATAAAGTCAACGCGTTTCAGCCCTAGAATGCGGTCCCTCCTTCAGGGCACACGATATGAACGCGGATTGGGAGGTGTCTCAGAACGTTGGATCCCGTAGCAGCTATCCATCGACATGCGACACAAGAATGAGAGGATGGCCCATTATACACCAGAGCACTCTTCCAAGAACACAGATGAGCCAGCACGGGAGGGGACTGAGACAGCAGGGATAGGAATCTCAGCACCGGAGTGGGCTTTCTGGGAGGCAAAAATGTGGCTCGCCACACCCTGGATACTGATCAAGAAAGTACATACATGTGTGTATGTGTGAATATGCTGTATATTTTTGTGTGTGTTGCATATACAGCTACACACTCACCGCCGGCCACTTTCTAAGGTACACCTGTCTAAACTGCTCGTTAACAACTTAATTGTCTAATCAGCCAATCACATTGGACGCAACTCAGTTCGCCCATTTTAGCATGTAGACCTGGCTAAAGGAACCATTCTGCAGTTTCCCAAACCGAGCATCAGTCATGGGGAAGAAAACGCAAAGAGAGATAGGTGGATTGTGGACTTTTGAACCGCTGGCTGCGTTGTTGGTGCTGCCAGAAGGGTGGTGAGATTCAGAACATGCTATACGGGGATTTTCAGCACCAACTCATCTCTAGGGTTTCCAGAGAATGAGCTACACCCGGAAAACAAAAAACAGCAGGAGCGGCAGTCATGAGGGGGGAAAGCCTTGTTATGCCAGAGGTCAGAGGATGAGAATGGGAAGGGATGGTTCGAGCGATAGCATGAACCAGTGACTCACATCGCCCATCACGTTACAACACAGGTGGCATGCGAGGAGACATTCATCTGAAGCACAGTTGTTACGTCAGAACTTTAGATGGAAGATGGGTAAGCAAGAGAAGACCCACCCCGTGTCTCGGTGCCACTCCGTTCCGCTAAGAAAAGAGGCAACTGAGGGTTTACCAATTTGTCACAAGCTCATCGCAATTGGCAGTTAGAAGATGGGTAAGTTAAAAAACAAACGTTTGCCTCCCGGTTGAGAGTCTCGATTTCTGCTGCGACATTTCCGGGATGTAGGTCAGAATTTGGCGTCAACAACATGAACCGCCGGATCCATCTGCTTGTATCAACGGGTTAGCTGGTTGGTGGTGCGTGTCATGGGTGGGGAAATATTTCTTGGCACTCTTGGGCACCTTGGCTACAATGAGGCATCGTTGCACGCCACGCCTACTGAGTATTGTGCGACCATGTCCATCCCCTTTAGCCCACAACCCTGTGACCCAAACATAGGAGATCGCTAATTGCAGCAGGATAATGCGCTCATGCATTAAAGCTGGAATCATCTCAGACGGGTTTCCGAACATGACAATGAGTTCACTGTACTCAAATGGATGCCACAGGCACAGATCTCAATCAATAGTAGATCTTTGGGATGTGGTGGAACGGGCTAGAGATTCGCCATCATGATGTGCGGCCGGACCCAATCACAGCCAACTGTGTGAATGTGCCTGCAATCATGTCAATATGGACCCAAAATCTCTGAGGAGCTTCCATGCACCTTGTTGTATCGAGCCACGAAGAAATGATGGCAGTTTCTGAACCGCAACAAGGGGTGGCGTCCAACTCCGGTTACCTAGCTGGTTGTTGTACTACTAAAGTGGTCGAGTGAAAGTGGGTTGTTCTGCGTATCAGTGGCGTACCTAGAAGCTGAGGCGGCCCCAGTGCAAAGTCGTGCCGGCCCTGAATATAATGTAGGTTAGTAGTCAATAGCCTCTTCTCTATAGGGTAAAGTGACACCATAAGAAGCCGCCTAAACATCTTAGGAGGCGATGCGACAGCAAACCTTTGACCCCCTCAAGTACGTACATCCCCCTGCATGCTCTGGTTTATTTTTTTTAGATATGCTGCATATGGTGTGCTATGCTGTGCATACTGATGTGGTTGTATAATTGTATGTATGTTTATGCGGGTCTGTGTATGTGTTGAATATGGGGAGATTTATCATGAGTCCTCTAGAAGCAGAGTTATTCTAGTGCCAATGGCAACACAATCAGAGCTCAGATTTCATGTCCCCACAGCTATTATAAAATTAAAGCTGAGCTCTGATTGGTTTTCCATGGGCACTCAGAACCGTTTACTCAGAAACTGATGATAAACTGTATGTATAAGCATATAATGGCATCCCTAAGTGTGATCTTTGATATAGCAGTCTTGGGTGTGCTATCTCTTATGGTGCTATTGATGTGTAACACGGTGGGGCCACATTACCTATGGGTGCGGCGGACGCATGTCCATTGGGTTTCTGTGAATATTTCAACTTTGACGATGAATTGCCCGGTTTTTGTTGACGCCACTTTTGCGATCAGTTTGATTTTGGCCGCATTTCTTGGCCGTCGGATAACCCGATAATCTTCGGACAAATCTGTTGCGAATTTCCAATTCATTAAATTATTGCCCTTGTCCACCGACACACAGATCAGCTACTCACTTAAACCGCCGAAGAAGATCGGTGAACGGGCCGGCCTGTGGCAGCGTGGGGAAGCACAATTCAAGACATGGGGACGCACAGCGTAAGGGAATAGCCCCCCCGGCAGATCTGGCGGGTAAAGTAAATGTGCCCCGTTGTTTGTCTTATTATTGATGTGTGAGTGTAAAAGTTATCCATGAGTCTATTAAACAAAGGGACAAGAACTGAAGTTGTATGGTGGGATTATAGTGCACTTCTACGGTGTGCCCCCCTGCGTTTTGAACTATTTGGTCAGTTTTAAGCAGTTGTCCCAAATGCATGCGTTGTTGCCCGTTTTATTTAGTATCCAATTGGTAATCATACCTGTTCAAAACGCCTATGCGCGTGTTTCGGACAGACTGGTTCCTGTTGCAGACTCCATATGAACAAGTAGACCAGCCTCACTAATGGGGCTCCAATGGAAAAATATCAGCTTTCTGCCCTCACTGCGTGTCAGGGCAACTAAATCTTGATTTAGATTTCTTTCTCACGGAAATACCAGTACTAGGTGCCCAGGGCCACGTGATGGTGCGACTGTATATAGCGGAAGATTACCAGCCATGCAGGTGCGGAAATGCGTCAAGAGGTCAGGACCCATAGCAGATTA
Source organism: Engystomops pustulosus (assembly GCA_019512145.1). NCBI lineage: Eukaryota > Metazoa > Chordata > Amphibia > Anura > Leptodactylidae > Engystomops > Engystomops pustulosus. Next base: position 29,661,133 of record CM033648.1, on the reverse strand, counting down.
TGTACCCCCTCAAAAATCTATCTAGTTGTACACACAACATTATGCACTGATATATACATTGATACACTACCAAGATATGTCCCCAGTAGCTGATGACCCACACGGGGGACCCAGTTACACAGCAAGAAGTAGCGATGGGGATAGATTCTGGTCCTGCCGTTCTACTGTCCCATTCCTCCTCCAACAGTTTAATCTGCAGCTGCAGCTTGGTGCCTGTGTCTGTGAAGCTGTGCACTGTATGTGTGGGGGGGGTTATGGTGACTTTGGCCTTCGACCTTTCGCCAACATTATGGTAAATAGGTCAATTGCTTTAAGCGATTGAAGGAGTTGTTGGAACCCTCGTGGTACCAGCAACAATCCTGGCGGTAGGTAGGGATCTATATGTCATTCCTTGGTACAGTAGTGTTTCGTGTAGTGGCGTGGGTGCAGTTTTTCGTTAATGGCCTCTAATTTGCGAGGACTTATCGCTAGGGGCCCTATGCGTCTCCCAATACTGCTAGGGGCTCTTCGGAAGACCCCTTGTTGAGCCAGTTCATTCTTATGTTAAAGCCGCCTCCAAAGACAACTGGTAGAACACAATACGCTCTCGCCATCATCTTGTAAACTTTTCGGATTGTAATACAGGGTGCAGATTTCGGAATGACTCCAGCTCTATCTCAACCCCAGTGCCGCAACTTTTGGCATTGTTCCTTGCCACATACCCAAGTTGATATTGGTCCTCCATTAAAGCCTTCATGAATGTACACCCCAATACAGGTGGTCCCCTACTTCAGAATTCAGGAACACCCAACTTACGACGACCCGTAGTTACAAACTGACCTTGGACTGTTGAGTACATTTAAACTGTAACTTTAGCCCAGGACCAATCGATCAGCTCATACGGGTCTAAACACTTGGTCCCGCAATTAATGATCTTATTGGTACATCACGGGTTTTTTTGACAAAACACATTCTTAAAATGAAAATAGTATCAGAGACCCAAAAAAAAATTTTAACTGGGGGTTACAACTATAAAGTGTTCCGATACCGAATCCGTATCTTACAGTACAATATTCAATTTAGAAGAATATCTGGTAGAACTGTAATCTTGTACCCTCCATTCTATTTTGCAGGTTAGCTGCCGGGGGGTGGGGGGGGACCTCTGACACTGTGGGGACCCCATCAACAGCTGCAGACCCGTAGCTACACCTCCTTCCAGTTGTATTAGAGTGCAGATTGTCACACAGCTTACCAGTCACCATGAAGATGCTCTGTCTCACGATGTGCACCGTCTGTAATCACTCACATGATCATAAACAAGCCATAAACAATCCTGCATCAGCTCACTGATGTTTGATGTACATGTGACAACATAAATGGTGACACAAGAGTTTTATTCCTAGAAATGTTTTTGGGTCATTGATTGTCACATCAGGATGATGAGAACTAAAGGCAAATCATATAAAATGTAACAAGTATTGAGAACGATATTCCGTTCAGTCTGCACGGGGAGGATACCAGGAACTGTCTGGTCTCCTTGCTCTTGTATAGGTTGACTTGCTCTGTGTCTGAATTGTTGTTGATAGTGGCTAGTTTTTGACGTGACCCTTTGCTTACTGATTTTGCTTTTGATGTACCCTCTAGCTTATTGATTAAGGCTAGTTAACTACTTCTTTGGTTTTATGTTTGTCAGTTGTTCGGCTTGTTCCCTCCATGCACTTATCTAGTGTATTTCGAGTCTTCAAGTAGTTTGGCCCCCGGTTTAGCCATGGGGGGGGGCCGGGGGGGGGTGTTCCTATCATGAAGGACAGAGGTTTTGGCGCCAAGGCTTCAGGGAACACCCATCCCTGCCCTCTGTGTTACCCAACTAACAGATATAAGCATAAGATCATATAAATCTTAATATTTATCGAAAAAAGGAGAAGGTGTTAACAGCCCAGACAGCATGTAACGCCAGTTCAGAATAGGTTTTGGGTTCTGGATCAGATGGGGCGTCAGGGTTGTATTAAAAGTTTTGTGTTCCAGATGGCTGGCTTGGGTGTCCAAATAAAGGGATACGCAGCAAGATACCGCAAATCTGATAAACTGGCGACTCTAACCCGTTAACCAAAAAACATTAAAAATTAGCCTATTCAAATACTAACACCCGTCCTCTTCGTGTTGATCCTGCGCCCTGCCGTCACTAAGCTGAATCACAAGGCCCCTGGTAGAATCCACTGTAGAAAGAAACCTTATAAATTGTAGCAGGATGAGAGCGGGGGGACCAGATGTATCTGGCGCTCCAAGCCGCCTGAAATTATAACATACCCTCGGCCTGTCTCTCATTGCTCGCGCGGAGAGAAGTGAGTTACGCGACCGGGGTGGCCAATCACCCAGCAAGTCAGGTGATAGGGAAACCTTCATTTGTCTCGCCGTGGATGGTGGAGGTGGCAGGTAACAGGCACAGTATTCAACAAAAGGACACAGAAAAATCCAAAGTAGGAGATAGGGATAAGTGGGGTACAATGGGAGAGATGAGGACACAGAGGGAAAAACAAACCACGATAGCCAATCAGCTAGAACAAGGGTCCAGATGGACAGTAAGAAACAGAATTCACCTATAGCAAGAAAATGGTTCCGGATCACTAGATGTGGCGGATAAACTATCAGCTGTGTTCGGATACACCAATTAGCAAATTAGTAGCAGGCGAGAAATCGGGGGAAAAAGATAAGAGGAGACCAGTAGAACAGCAAAGTGTAATGGAACTTGGAGAGATATAAAAGAGTTCCTGGACCCGCTTGCCCCCAGCATCTAGGACAGACGCTCATCACTCAAGTTAACCACTTTGCTTGGACGGGAGCTTCGACCGCAGCGAGGATTCCAGTGGTGTGGGGACTCAATCAGTCCCAATACATTGCGAATCCTTAGCCACCAGTTCACCACACACCAAACAGAAGGAGCGAAAATGTTGAAACACCCCTAGCTGTGACTCTGCGGGCAGAGGACAGAGGAGCGACTGGCACAGATGTTTCACTCCTTTTCTAATTCGGGGGCACGCAAGATTGCCAATCTTAATACCATTCCACCCAATGTCTTTTGACCCACAATGTCTGCTGTTACTAAGCAGAAGATCTATCAACGAGGTAGCTACTTGAGCGACGTGCCCTTGTAGACAAGCTAGAAAAAGCTTAGAATATGCAATCTTGGAGCACGCCAATTCACACAACATACGCAGCACCATGTTTCTTGGTATACAAGCAGAGAGCACATAAACTATACGAGTCTATTTAAAAACGTTCACTGTATAGGAGTAAGGCCCACCAAACCTGACGGTGCCGTCAAGATTGTTGAAACATTTAAAAAGCGAACTCTACTTGAAGAATGTCGGGGATGAAGAGGACTGCTGGAAGGAGATAGGACTAGATTAGAAAAATCTGCTTGTGGAAAAGTATCTGCCTAGTTATGCATCTTGCAAGCATGGATCGAGGCTGGATGTCAAAGTTTGTATCGGCGGCAAAATGTCCCAGTGCTTCTCAGCGAATGTCACTCCAATCTCTGACTCCCCACACACTTCACTGCCGATTATTAGATCACTATTTCCACTGCCATTTTCGAACCTAAAGTGTTTTTTTTGAATCACTACAGAAGCTCCTTACGGTTTCCTTTGTGGGACTCTTTGTCTTGCAGTTTTCCTGCAAGATTAATGTAATTCATACTCCGATTGAATATGAATGATTTCATGAATACAAATGCAATCACACAATTTGCATACAATTTCCCCCTCTTTTCTTGCGTCAAATCGACATTAGCACCACCATTCAGCTATCGGCACAAACAATGCAAATGGGAGCAACCACGAACATATCAAGGCAGCCGGATTGAGAATACATTATCACGCGGAAAGAAGGGGGGGGGGGCGGGCGGCGGTTTTTACTATATTGTAAATGTATATCTTGTATCATTTCTTTAGGCGAGAGAGGGCATGGATTGTGTATTGCAAACACCTTCAATCTACCTAACCGATATAAGTTGTTATACACAGAGGAAGGAATTGAGCGAAGAGTGATAAACCTGCCGGTGGACTAGTACGGGATCCCAGGTAATGGGAGTTTACTACGTAATAGGAGCCACAGCTTGTATCCCGCGTTCCTGTGTTACTTGGGTATAAAACAGCTGGGCATTGTTGTTGAGATTTTGTTAGTTGACAGGTTACAATGAAGCAGCCCAAATCATATGAATGATCTTCCCCTGAATCATGAAAACAATAAGGGTTCATTTAAAACCACCAAAGTATACGGATGACAACATGTAAGGTGTCCCTTGCAAGTGACATCCCGGAGCATGCTCATTCTTTGGTATCGTAAAAAGCATATGCATATTCATGGGTCGTATGTGATTTCTTGGTTTCTATGTTATTATAATCAATTTCCTTACCCCTACCCCATTGATTTATTTCATTATGAAACCAACATACTTGAGAATGCTGTAGTCACACTGATGCAGAAAGTTATCTTGTTTAATACCTGGCTGAGTGGTTTTTGCTGAAAAAACTATTCTATTAGAATATAAAGATTTGTGGTGCCCAGCGCTCTCCTCTACCCCAGTTATGCATGCTTCACCCGAGAATGACCCTGTGTATCTGTGATGGCCATGACAGTTGGTCAGACAGGACAGGAACAATCGCTTGCACTTCTGCCCAGCTGCTGGGTATAAGTCAACCGCTAAGGTTGATAGTCCTGTTGGACAGTCCATGGGACCACCAGTTTCAAGGTCCTGAATTTTATAATTGTTTTTAGCAAAACACCAATCAGTCAAGGGGACATTAGAAGATCTCTTGTTCGACCAGTCCCGTAGGCATCATTCACGGCATTCTAAGGTAGCTTTTGTGTTCACACAATGCCAGTTAAAACAAATGGTATATTTCCTTTAAGGAGCAGAGTTTTTTTGTTTATTTTTAGTCTCCACCTTCAAATAACTCACAATTTTTCAATTTTCCAGACACAGCTGTCCTGAGGTGATGTTCATTCGGTGTAAACAAATTGTTAATTCTCAGTGAATGTTGTTTATTACTCTATGCTGTGTACTGGGAAGCTTGGAATAACATTAATTCCAAATGTGGTGCAAGTGCGAAAAAAGAAAAAAAACACATTTGCATCACGTTCTTTGTGGGCTCAGTTTAAGGAACTTCAATGTGCGATCACCAAATGAACATCTATTTTTTCTTTGGTTTCGGCTACGATCACCGTCTGGTGCTACCAAACTGAGCTATATAGGTTTTTATGGTTATATTGTAGTTAGAGATTGACGCGAACATATCGTCGAGCTTGATGCTCGTTCGAGCATAGCGTACTCGAAAACTGCTCTTGCTCGACGAAACTTTGCCTGCTAGAGGAAGCCAGCCCTAGATATATGGCTATCCTCCCCGCCGTTTTGCTTTCTTGGCTCGGCCAGACTTTATGTAAACAGCGCCAATCACCAGCCAGGATACTGCACTCCAACCAGCATGACCGTGTTTTTGTGTATATACTTAACACCGTCAGAATAGAATCCTCGTGTGGTTTGTCGGCTAAGATCACGTGACAATGGGCATCTCTAGAATCAGTCGATGCCCGCGCTGCTCGGATCCTTCTCTGTCTGGATCCGTTAGGCGGGGGAGTAGAAGCTTGTGCTGCTGGTCAGGGAAAGCGTTATTGCGCGGGTGTTCATTAGCAAATAGTGTTGTTATTCGGAAGGATGATTCAAAAGAAACCAACACGCCCGTATTAGGGCTACAATAAGTTATACTTTTTTTATATTGCTTGTGCTGGCGCTTGCTGCTAACTAGTAGGGCAGCTAGTACCTATAGGGTGATGGAATTGCAGCAGGGGACCTTGCTCCGTTGTTGTTTAGCTCTTAGTGACACACCATATCCACCCGCCAAACAACAAAGGGCCTATTATTAGGGTTGGGTTTGATTAGGCAATTAGGCAGAGTCTGTGATCTATTTATTTTTTTTACCTTATTTCATTTATTTCGTCAAGCTCCTCTTGCAAAGCGTGTGATTCTCAGTCGTACGGCGGACCCATAGCATAGCGAGTAACCCATAAGGCTTACTTAGCGCCGCACAATAGCGGTAGATGTAGCTTGTTGTTCGTGTTCCGCTGGTGGGCCTTTGGGGCGTGCTGGCAATTAGTGTGTCCGCTAGTACCATGTGAGGAATTGTGGTGCCGGACGGAGGAGTTTGTGTTTAGCTTAGGGACAGCTAATACACCCTCAAATACCGTAAGTGAGAAATAATATCGGTAAATGATAAAAGTTTGCCAGTATATTTTGTGGATTACACAGCAGGGTGGCGACAAAGTTAACAAGTTTGATGTGGATGCCATGAAAACAACCCAAAATTCTGCCTGACACAGCTCGTTTGATAAGGGGACCATGTATGGAGGCAGTGAACTAGTAGTAGATTAAAGGTACTGTACTGCAGTTAAAACTATGTTAGTTGGATCTTGAGATGGAGCTGGCGCTCCGCTGCCAGGCGAGCCTTTTCGCAATCTCAGCCCCTGTCTCTAGCTACTCCCCAAACAGCCTTCTAAGGAACCTTTGTATAAGATCAGTTGTAGTAGTGTTCTAATTTGGTTATGGCGGTGAGGGAATGTAAACATATGCGCAAGAAGCTGATATAATTCATAAATGAAAAGTTGCCAGTATATTTGTGTATAACATAGCGGGTGGCGACAAAGTTAACAAGTTTGATGTGGATGCCATGAAAACAACCCAAAATTCTGCCTGACACAGCTCGTTTGATAAGGGGACCATGTATGGAGGCAGTGAACTAGTAGTAGATTAAAGGTGCTGCAGTTAAAACTATGTTAGTTGTATCTTGAGATGGAGCTGGCGCTCCGCTGCCAGGCGATCTTTCGCCAATCCAAGCCCCTGTCTCTAGGCTACTCCCCAAACAGCACTTCTAAGAACCTTTTGTATAAGATCAAGTGTAGTAGCGTTCTTATAAGTTTGGGATATGGCGGGTGAGGGGAATGTAAACAGATGCGCAAGAAGCGCTGAAATAATATCGGTAAATGATAAAAGTTTGCCAGTATATTTTGTGGATTACACAGCAGGGTGGCGACAAAGTTAACAAGTTTGATGTGGACCTTGAGGAAGCTGACTGACCTGACTACCAGTTCTGGTGGAAGTTGACATCTGGCAGTCTACAATGGCTCTGCGCTGCTGGTAAACTCTGGATAACATGGTTAATGTTGAATTCCACCTCGTGGGCACGTCGCACAACAGTCGGTGAGCGGTAAGTTGGAGGCGGCGCTGCGCTGCCCTGAGAGTGGCAGCATCTGTGCAAGTTGGAGGCGGCGCTGCGCTGCCCTGAGAGTGGCAGCATCTGTGCTGGACTTCCTGAAATGCGCACCGATGCAGCGCACCTTCGTGAGCAAATCAGACAGATTGGGGTATGTCTTGAGGAAACGCTGAACTATGAGATTTAACACATGGGCCAGGCGTGTGTCAGTCTGCCGAGTTGCAGAGCCGCCACCAAGTTACAGTCGTTGTCACACACAACCATGCCTGGCTTCAGGTTCAGCGGTGCCAGCCACAGATCCTTCTGCACCGTGATGCCCTGTAATATTTCTTGGGCGGTGTGCCTTTTATCGCCTAGGCTCAGCAGTTTGAGCACTGCCTGCTGTCGCTTAGCGACGGCATTGCTGCTGTGCCTAGAGCTACCAACTGATGGCGCCATGCCCACTGATGGTAATTCAGAGGTTGAGGAGGGGTGGGAGGAGGAGGAGGCATAGTAGGCCTGAGAGACCTGCACCGAGGTAGGCCCCGCAATCCTCGGCGTCGGCAGTATATGAGCAGCCCCAGGGTCAGACTCAGTCCCAGTCTCCACCAAGTTAACCCATTTTCTAGCCAAGTATGAAAGCACACTACTATGCCAGATGAGATGACACTGAGTTATTAAACAAAATAAACGTAAAATAAAAAAGGACAAATGGCAGACTGTGCCTAATTGAAATCCAACCCCTACTAAATTTTCCCACTTTGGTGTTTGAGGTGGATATGTGTGCCACTAAGAGCTAAACACAACGGTAGCAAGTCCCCCTGCTAATTCCTCACAAAATGGTACTAGATGCAAATAAAAAAAAAAAAAGTAGAACGTTATTGTAGCCCTAAGAAGGGCTGTTGGGTTCTTGGAGAATCACTCCTGCCTAACAGTAAGCTAATAGAACACCCTAACGCTTTCCCTGACCAGCAGCAGCTCTCTCCCTAGCGGCATCCAGACACAGAATGATCCGAGCAGCGCGGGCAGCGGCTAGTCTATCCCAGGGTCACCTGATCTGGCCAGCCAACCACTGCTATCGACGTGTAAGGGTACCACGTCATGCTGGGTGGAGTGCAGAGTCTCCTGGCTTGTGATTGGCTCTGTTTCTGGCCGCCAAAAAGCAAAACGGCGGGAGCTGCCATTTTCTCGAGCGGGCGAAGTATTCGTCCGAGCAACGAGCAGTTTCGAGTACGCTAATGCTCGAACGAGCATGTTCGCTCATCTCTAGTGGTTATACATTTATAATTACTTAACATATCCAGGGTATTTTGAGATTGTTTTATTTCACACATTGTATTTAAAATTAATAGAAAAAACTTAAAGTTAAGTTAGGAAAAAAATTAAATTTGGCAATAATGTTCAAAAATTATTCATTTTCAAAGTTCAAAATTTTTTGCTTTTCAGGCAGATAGTCCTAGCATCTAGTAACTTCACAACTAACATTTCCCAAATGTCTACTTTATATTGGCATGGACTTGTTATGCATCCTCTCTCTTTTCTAGGTTGTTAGGAGGTTCAGAATTTTTGGTGCAATTTTTCTCATTTTTCAGTGACTTTTAGAGGACTACATAACAGTAAAACCACGTATATCTTGCCATTTTAGAAAATAAACTCCTTAATGTGTAAAAATCAAGTTTAAGATTCATTATTTTGGCCAAAAATTAACCTGCCACAAAGTATTAAATGACTAAAAACTCCACAAAGTTTGATACCTAATTTCTCCCGAGTATGAGGATGCCCCATATGAGTTGGTGATGGAGATACCCTATTTATATAGCTTTTTATGGTTAACTTGTTTTGCAGAATATAGAACTCATTTTGTGAGAAATTTACTTGTTTTTGCATCACCATGTATTAACCCCTTCACAGAGGGCACAGAGGTGCGGTGGGTGTATGAAGCGGGCTCAGAGGCTGATACCTCTTTATACAGAGGTGGGGTTTGCAGCATATTGCAGCAAACACTCGCCACTAATACCCGTCTGCATTTTTAAAGCAGATGACACGTGGGCACCTCCACCTTGTTTCCAATCATTGCTCCCCCGAACGTCATAATGTGCACAGTCCTCAAAACAGTAGCAATGAAAACGTCAGCTCATTTCGCAAAAATTGACACCTCACACCACAGTATGAAAACTTTATTAGCATCAGAAGATTTTTTCATCTGTATCCAAGGCTGACCATAGAGCTTTGTTTATTTTTTAATTGAGACTGGAAAAAAGACAATACCACAAGTAAATACTCTTTGGAGTGGGTAGACACTCATGCAGACATGGTGATATTCACTATTTTCACAACTCCAAAAACGACCTCTGCATAATACCTTCTGGTAAAATAAAGTTTACTTTAATCCATTCTACTTGCAAACACAAGATAAAAATAGGACTTTCCATAAAATCAGTATATTGCACGTGCGGCGTCTCTGCCTGACCCAGGGTTTCGCTATCAACCAAGACTTTCCTAGATGGTATAAAAAATTGAAAAAAACAAGTTTAAAATTATAAAAAACCTTAAAGTTCAAATCACTTGCCTTTCCCAACAACTGAAACAAAATGAAAAAAACAGTAAAAATCATGAACCCTGGGTCAGGCATCCTTGATTGTTGAGAAACCATATAACATTCTGTTGTATATATCATGCTTTCCTTTTTAATGGTTTTAAGATGAAGTATTACCTATAGAATGTACAGGTAGATACATTTGTATTCCATCCATATCTTCAATGTAATGGCACCATACACTGTGACTTACCACTAAAATAAAATTGAGAACAACTGCTTGACATTTGAGGGCTCTTGGTGAAGGTACCACCAAGACAGGTATCTACTTGTGAACAAGTAGGCACTAGTGACAGGGGTGATCAGGTAGGGACAGAATGGCATCTAGGTAATGGCCCACCCTGGGTCACCTTTGAACCATTTTCCTTCCTACTACTGAGATTCCACAACCAGTGATCTACTGTAAACCTTAATCTGAACAGCGTTGCAGAACATAATGTATATTATTATTATTATTATTATATAGTGGAGAATATAATGAAGATTAGAACAGAAGTTTAACCACATATGCAGAGGACAATGGAGTAGCAGTGATGATCAGTTTATCAATCTAAATATTTTGTACCTAAAGGTTTCATTCATGGCATTAAGTGCTCATTCAGACTCATTTCCTTTGCACATAGCATACTTATCTGTTGATTTTATGGATCTGTTCACATGTCTATTTTTTTTTCAGGTGTACTGACTTTGTGAAAAAAATTGCAGCCTGCACTAATTTTTCTCACATGTTGACCACAGATCCCCATAGAAGTCTATGTATTCGAAAAAAAAATAACGAATGGCCCACAGATGAGATCCAAATGAGGCTCTTCTTTTTATCAAATGTTGCTAGACAACAAATTGGGCTGGGCATAAAATAGTTTAGAAACCCATCTTTTTTTGAAAACGTGTAAAAAGGATGACATACTAATGTGAAAAAAACTGATGTGTATATAAAACGATATCACACGTATGCATGTCCCTCTGAATGTGCCCAAAGGGGTCATTCAGAAGGTGTTCCAACTGCGCAACCCAAAAATTTGCACAGTTGTGTGATGTCCGTGTCCATTTGTGCCATCCAATTTTTTTTTGCAGTTCTATTGACTTCTATGGAGGTCCATAGTCTGCATGAGACAAAAAATAGTACTGCAATTTTTATCTCACTGTTTGCAAAAATGTAATAACAGGCCCATGTGAATCAATGTATGCCATCTGCAAAAAGAAGGATAGCGTACAAAAAAAGCCAGTCTGAAATCTGAATATATCGTGTTTTGGACACAATATATTAACAATGTATTTTTGATCTAGTCAGGCACGTGTGGGAAATTTACAAGTTTTATGGACTACCTTAATGTAAATGAAATTGGGCTAAAATTCACTTCAGAAATTCATAAAACAAGTAAATCCTTTCTATTAAGTAGGACACAATATAATACCATCTCCACTACTTTGTTTCACAAGAAAACAGCGGGCAATAGTCTCTTGCATTGAAAGAGTTTCCACCCGCTACCCCTTCTATGGGGAATCCCCAAAGGCCAGTTCCTAAGATCAAGGCGAAATTGTTCGAATGAGGCCACTTATATTGAGGAGTTCCAAAAGTTAAGAGGCAGATTTCTATTGCGAGGCTATCCCCGGAACATCATCCAAAAGGCACAAGAATTTAGAACATTTAGAACCCCTAGACTACCATTGCTTACCCCCAAAACAAAAACAAGAGACCAGGTTATGAGAATCATTGGTTCATTTAATATGGGACATAAAGAGATAAGACATTTAAGGGACATACACCCCCATAGGCCAGAAATTACAAACGGCAGGGGTAAAAATATCCAGAATAGGATTATTAGGAGCCTTTTCACTCTTCCAGTAATACACAATACCTGGTTAACAAACAGACAAGTGAGGACGTTTAAATATGGGAAAGCATGTAAATGGATAAAAAAGATGTTCCACTTTTCAGGACTTTTTGGGTAGCATCTACAGAGCAAAAAACTTTGCAAACTGTCGCACTTCCCAAGTAGTGTATCTATGCACCTGCAATTGCGGAATGAGATATGTAGGGAAAACAATACGCGAGTTTAGAACCTGCATCTTGAAAACATGTAGGAGATATATCCAATACGCGCAATAAATCATTGGCAAGTCATGTAACCGACCATCATCATGGGGGAAACAGTAGATGTATTGAATTCCTAGTGTTAGAGCAATGGATTTAACGCTGAAAGACTGTCTCTTCCATGGGCCTTAGCAAACAATTAACCTATGCTGCATTAATTTAGCCATACTTTTGGGATAATGACTAATTTTTGCAGAATCGTAAATAGTCATTGGGGGCATTCAGAAGGCCAGAGTGCCCTCCCCAAGCGGTGTTTTTTGAATATTTGGAAAAAGGGAACGTTTAAGTTTCCTTTTTTCTTCCCCTTATCTTCCATCTTTTAATGTTCTAATATGTACCCACAACTATACCACACTGCTTGAGGGGAGCCCTCCATGGTCTACCTTATGTAGAAGTGGGGGCATCTGGGTCCTGGGAAGACACAATTAAGTCCCCGGGAAAGGTGACTGTTAAAGGTGAAGTCCGCCTCAATTATCTAGATGTCACTAGATGTCAGAGATACACTCTTTCCCCGGAATACAAATTGAGTTTTGGTCAAGTTTTGCCATAACCAAACACGGAGAAGGGGAATTGTGATATAATCTTAATTTTGTACATGTTCTCTTTTGGTACCTTCTTGTGTTTCCTAAGTGTGCATCTGGTATTTATCATATGAGATTTTGATCAGTTTTACCGATGCATGTCTCTTTAAAATTGACACTTATATTCACATAGGGGGAGATGATAAGATGCGTGCGCCAAATACTAGTTATGCCAGAATGGGAAAATGCTCAATATGTGCTTACACCAGAATAGGATAAGCGCGTGCGCAAGAATATGAAAAGCGCGTGCGCCGAAATTATAGAGTTTGGAGCGCGACCTCTCCACCCGGAAGCAGTTACCTGCATTCGTGCATGCGCAGTGAGACATTGGACATGCCACAGGAAAAAGGGTTTATAAAGAGCGAGTGATCTGGGGGAAGATCACGTCCCAGCTATTCCAGGCATCCAGTTTGGACATACACACAGAAGCTAAGTACCCCACTACTTTTTTTTACCTTTTTAATTCATTTTTTTTTTACACAAAATGCTGCCCCATTGGGGAAAGCTCCTATATGTACTAAGATGCTGCTAGAGGCTAAGGGTTACATGCAATATGATGATATCCAGTAGGATACTATATATATCGGGGTAGTTGCAATATAATTTTTATTTTTTATATGTGGATTGATTAATATCCCGAATGTATGTATTCCTATGAATTGAACCCCCCCATGAAATTATTGTATATCAATTAAGGTGCTAAGTGGAGGATTAATTTTGGATACTACTTAAACATTATAGTAACTGGCAGTATTCTCAACGAATTAAGAAGGGCAAAGTGCAATACTTCGGAGTGGGAGTTTTCTTAGGCTTCTTTGTCAATATGAATCGACTGGACATATGAACAGACTCTGAGTTTTATCGCTTGAGAACTATAAGGTTTGAATATACCGGTAGATATATGTACCTGACTCCCCTACAGTCTGATTTGTTTGAGTGCATATGACACTATTTGGGACTATAAATGCACAAAGGTGTAGCTGGACCTCTCACACTCGGATTTTGACTTTGTAGGGTGTTCCAATATGATAACCCTGTGATAGCTGGTGATCAAGTGGACGGCAGCATAACAATTCTTCTAATACACTATTAATATTATTATTGTTTATTATTTTCTATACTGTGTTTGTTCTGTGAGAACATTGGTTCTGTTTTACCACAGTGAGACCCCGAGGAACAGTCACACCCTACCGACGAAACGCATAGGGTTAGTGGGTCCATGTATTGTTGTTGAATCTGGTGGTTTAATATGTTACAATACATAATATTAGTGTATTTTGTTTGATAGTGTGGACAGTGTTCTGAGTTAAAGGCCTGAATAACAATAATTTTAGACACTAGAAAAACACTTTTTTACAATTTATATGGGACAAAAGTGTCCCTTATTTTTAAAGGGAACAAATAAAAGTTAATTTTTAGTGGTTTCTAAGTTTTCTGTGAGTTTGCTTATAACAATTTCTTCTTCCTGGATCAACCTGGAAAAGAAACTGCAACATACAACACAGGTACCTGCATTTATCATATAGAAGGGAACTATTGTACCATCTACGCTTGACCACTTCTATGACTACTATCTTGGACACATGTAGTTATGGATTGCCTTGTCTAGTGTCTTAATATGTACTGCAGGTACTAATGCTGCGTTATCATATGCATTTTTGAATACATTTAGTATATCTCAATTAGTGTTGGCGCAGGTATCGCATTGTTTTATTGATCAATGCATCCTGCAGCAATACACAATTGCGGGGTTTATGTCCAAGCAAAAAACTCTGGAAAAACTCGGCAATATGCTGCTCTGCTCCCAAGAGCTTACAATCTATGAAGAAAGTAGGGAGAAAAACAACATACATTCAGTACAGCTCAGATTTCTTTGAATTGTTGAACTATTATGCAGTAAAATGCTTTCATATTTTTAAAACTTTTAGTGCATGTTGAACAATCTTCGAAGGCAAAAATACTGAAATCTTTCCCGTTTCTTAGAATGAGATGAGCGTAGATGACCTGTGTCGTCAGGAAATAGCCCAGGTTAATCTAAGGCAGATTCCAACAAAATCCTCACATACACAAGGGACTTCTGCAATGAAATATCATGCAGGCCTTGTAGCAGAATGAAAATACATCCTCATCTTCCAGGTCATCTTCTTTTGCGATTACTGATGGCGAGGTCAGTCTCAATGGCTGAGGTCACAGACAGAGCACAGGGGGACATGAATACATCAAGAGTGTTAAAGCTGCAGGCAAAACAATATCCAGGACACAATATAAAATATACCTTTTCAAGGTTATGTATACGGGATATGTGCTTGGTCAGCAGCAGGAAGAATCTTCAAGAATAAAAGGGAGTGAGACAAACTTAAGGTGGCATATAGTTGACTAAATCTGTTAGAGACAGAGATGTAACCTTAACACGTAACCGTCATTTAAAAAAACTTTTGATATGTTGTAGGGCATGCAGTTTTAACCCCTTCTGCAATTGGATTAGTTGCTATTTTCACTGTTATTTAGCAGACTTCTCCCTGTTATCAGCCTCTCTCAGTGATGCTTTAAATGACCATTGCTAGGAACTTTCTCTCCACACTGGGCTGCATATGGAGTGTGAATGGACATGTGACACACACCCCCTCTGCGCTCACCCTGCTCTCAGCTGATTTCCTCATGGCTGCACCCAGCACTCATGCACTGCCAGAACCCCTAACTAATATAATAATATCACCTATATTCTTTTCTCTCCCTGTACACACTCAACTTTCTTTACACTTATATATAAATAATACACAGGCTCCACTCCTCACCTCCTTCACCTCACAGCAGCAGGAATCGTAGAGAGAGAGAGCAGTGATATGTTCACCTTCACTCTGCAAATCTTCAATCCGTCCCATGTGCTGTGCTGCAGATATATATGAGGTAGATAGATAGATAGATAATCCAAATTGAATGTGAACAAACAGTTGGGTGCTTTGTTAGCCCAAGTGCTAATGTCATAGGGACTCGCGCACATGCACCCTTTGTATTTCACCGAGGGAGATAATAATACTGTCACCAAGTAATTAGTGGTAAATAGTGGGGTTATTACACATGGACATTTTGTGATAGACTAATGTATCTTGTTCACTGTGTTATATTTATGGATATTTATGTAATCTTTTTGTAAAAATGCACCTTATATGATCACATGACTTTGTCCATATATATGGAGTGTTGGATTTATCACATTGCTTGAAAAAGTATCCTGAATAGGGTCTGAAACGTTGCACTTGGGCTAATAAAGCACCCATCCGTTTGTTCACATTCAATTTGGAGTGCAGTCTCTTTTCTTTTTTGATTATTATTGTCTGGTGTGTCAAGACCAGTATTTTTGGGATCAGCACCCACAGTTTTTTCATCCTTTTTGGTGCTGCTGGACTTCTAATGTTTGATAGAGAGATAGATAGATAGATAGATAGATAGATAGATAGATAGATAGATAGATAGATAGATAGATAGATGATTGAGAAGATAGAAGGTGTAATAGATGTATGGGAGTGGTGGGACATTTCGTTATTATACTTTTCTCTAGTTACACCACAAAAAAGGGATCAAATACTAAAAGGGAGAAAGCATAAAATAACACTTTAGTAGATCAATTAAAACAAATCCATTTAAATAGACAACATACACAGAAAAAGTCTGCCAATGGTCAAATTACTAAAGAGGAATAATACAGGACAAGGGACACATACACAGGTATATACACAGGTATATAAAGACCAAGGGTAGACACCTTGCTTCATTGTGTACGTGTCTATTGTCCTCTGTTTTTCCTCTGGGTAATGTACAATACTTGTTTGTAGGCAAATACCTTGACTTGTTCTGAGGACTAGACCTTCTAAACCTCCATACAGGTCTGCTGTAATCTATTTATTATGTATATTTAGTTATTTGACCATTGGTGGACTTTTTCTGTGAACTTATAAAGTGTTATTTTATGCTTTCTTTATTTTGGTTTTTCTTTCCTTTTTTGTGGTGTTATTTGATTTTGGGAACAATCTATTTAATCTAGTGGGGGTATATTGTGTCCATGCCCCCTATTTCTTTTATCGGTGTTCACTCTTCTCTAGTTGCAAAAGTTATAATACTGAAACCTTTCTCGTCATTGAATAAACCCTCACATTTTCATTTAAGTATATTATTCATCCTCTTATCTACAAGCTCCACACTCGCCTGTGTGGGTGTGTCTAAGATGGACAAGCTATGGTCTCATTGGTCAGCAGCACATGCTTTTGATGATGTCACAGACGGCAGGTTCAGCCCCTGCATCTTGCTGATTTTAGCTTTATTCAGAGTTGGAAACAATGGTTGCTATGGGCCAAAAATGGTACTAAATGGTGACTGAGAGGCAAAATACTTTTAAGAATGATTCCCAGGGACACCTGGAGCAGAATTTAGTTTTTTAATTAATTTTTTGCTCAGAATGACGGTTACCCTTTAAAGGAAATCTACCTGTGTTATATGTGTTAATCTTCTTATATTTGTTATCTAAGGCCGCCATCCTTCTGTACACAGGCTGTTACACCGTCTCACCCCTACGCCCTTGACGCTTTCCACTCTCTCTCTCTCTGATGTAATCTCACTGCAGAAGTGGACGTTTCAGTGCCAAGTGAGAGTCACAGTCCCTGGATCTATGAGTAAGTGTCCCTGGCTTAGCATGATGGATTTTGATGGTAAATCTATTTTAACTTCTTGAAGTATTTTTAAACAGCTCAAATAAGCCTTTAAACAGCTAACTAGAGCATGTGCCCATTTGACAATCCCTGCATCATCCATAGTTGTGCCTTTGTTTGCAAGATTTAGTCAATGACAGTTACCAGGCATGTGCCATAGTTGAGGTAAATGTTAAGTAATATTTACTAAGTAGCTTTTCACTAAATATACAGCAAAAGTCTGGAAGAAACTCTGTATAGATGTCCTCCATGAAAATCACGAAAACAAATGGACAAGTGTCTTATGGTCACTACATGTGGTCTCATATTAACCTTTTCCACAATTGACCTTTTCTGCTTTTGCCCCTCCATTTTTTGGTCCTATCCTTTCAAACTCCACAATTTGTCAGTTTACAGAATGTGCAAGAGCTCATTTTCTGCTTTTAATGTGGAATTCCTATAGGCACCATTTCATATGCTGTGCAGTAAAGTGGGAAGTTGGAGAAAAATTGCAAATGTGATAAAATTGACAAAAAAAAATGTTTTGCCATTTTCTTATATATTCTTGTATGTACAAGAATTGTATATATGTATATATTTCTTGTATATTCTTACAGTTTTCACTGCAGAGTCCAAATGACACCTCCCATTTATTCTCTGGGTCAGTACAATCATGGAAATATGGAGATGTGTGTTTTCAATTTTTTTTTTTTTAAATTCAATCTTTTGTGTAAAGTATTTTTTGCCATAACACAATATTCAGACACCCATAAATGCTTCATACTTTGGTGTTTGGAGTTGTCAGGGCCGCATCTGCCATGAGACGAGATGAAAATCTCGCTTCAGGCGGCAGAATGCGAGTCCCTGTAAAGGGTAGCGATATTCGCCACTCTAAAGTGGGTGATTCGGACGCCCGTTGCCGCCCGAATTGCCCACCAGCTAAATAAATCGAACCCGTCGAGCGATTTATTGGCGTCGCTCCGTTCTAAGTAGAGACACAGGCGTCACCCTGCCCGGAGGTAAGTATAAGTTTTATTATTTTTGATGTCCCCTTACTAATTAAATGTGGGCAATAAGGGGGGAATATAGGATTATATAGTTAATATAACTGTGTAGGGGTGGGGAGGTTTCTCTATACATTTATATGTGCCCATAATCCTTTTATCTGGGGGGTTGGGTGCTGTGCATTTTATATGTGCCCCTAATCCTTTTATCTGGGGAGGGGTGCTGTGCATTTTATATGTGGCCATAATCCTTTTATCTGGGGGGGGGGGGGGGCTGTGCATTTTTTATGGGGCCATAATCCTTTTAGCCTTTTATCTGGGGGGGCTGTTCATTTTATATGGGGCCTTCATACTGTAAGTGACTGTGGTATATTTAGGAACCCCGGGTGGAGATGTGCTGCACGGAGCTGAAGATATCTAGTAGTGAATTCACCTTTGATACCTCATGGATTGAAGAACCCAGAATAAAGTCCTCCTGATGGAAGAGATTGTCATCTATAAGGTACTAGATGCCACTAATGACTCTCAGAACCTGTAGTCAGTCACACAGTGTCAGTGATCCTGTCTGTAGGGATGTTAATTTTTAGTAAAGTTTTCAGAATTTACTGAACAGGGAGGGGGGGGGGGGGGGGGGTTGGTTTGCAGCATTTTAATACATTTTAATATTCGCCTCAGGCAGCAAATATGCTGGAGTTGTGTAAGGTGATAAGGTCATTTTGTGGACATTTGACATTCTTTTACGGGGTGGAATAGTCATTTTTATATTTTTATATTTGGAATGTAGGGACACATTAAATGTTTATGGGTATGTTCTTATTTCCATTGTGGTACAACTGGTCATAAATTTGTGTGTTGATATTGTACTGGTTTTAAATAACCTTTTATACTAATGAACAAAATAATACATACCTCTGTCCGGGTGTCTCTCCGATCAGGTGAGACTTTGGTCTCTGTTGGTACATATAAGCTAAGCAGTGTGTCACGTCAACAGTGCACTCCCGCTACAGCCTGGCTGTAACTTTCACTCTGCTGTAGTGAATGCACTGTATACCAGGGGGCGCCACATTGGAACATATAAGTAATATGGGGGAGATTCTTCATACGCCAACGGCAAGTTCGACTAGTAAAAAATAATTCACTAGTGGTTATTAAAAATTATACCAGCACCGGGCAGACATGGCGTGGAGGTGGCATAGTCACCGGAATAATCCCAATTTCTTGCATTGTGCAGGAAATTGGGATGTATCTCCCCCATTTCTTCATTATTGTTAAAGCACCTGGGGCAGCCACCCCTTTAAGGTCAGGCCTACATAAAGATTTTGATTCTGCAACATCAATGATAATGTTACAAGAAAATGTGTTGATTTGTCTGAAACTTACAGTAGCAAAACAAAAACTGAAAACATGATGATTGCAGTTTATTCACACAGTTGTACACGACAAACATTTTAGTCTATGATAGCAAAGTCTTATGTGATTTGCAACCTACAGCCAAATCCCAGCAGGTTTGGATTTTTCACCATAGGTATGGGATAGCCATGTTGTGTTGCATATTGCAATGGCTATGAGGCCGCATTGACAGTCATGGCAAACTGTTCTGCAGGAACAAGTCTGGATGCATGTGTTTAGCATCTTTCCTGGCGTAGCTGACCATATGCACTGCGGGGAAGAATAAAATACTGCTGCAATAAAATATTTTTGTGTGAGCATTAAAGGTACACTCATCATTTAATGCATCCTTGCCTCCTTTAATGCAGATGTATTAATGTAGCTTCAGCATTTGTTAATCTGAGTCATAAATTCTGTTGCTTCAGTTGCATCTAGGTTCACAATATAACGGCATCGACTACAATTCAAAGATGTCTACTCCCACCTAGTGGAAACATAACCCGAACAGCAGTGATAGATGAGAATGTGTGGTTGTGTGAAAGGAAGAGAATTTTAGCCTATGTTACTTTATATTTTACAATTTTATTATTAGCATGTTTTGTTGATTTGGTAGCTTTTGTATGAGACAATCTAGTGAATAAAAGTTTTAGGTGTGAAAAATGAATAAGGTTACAATCTGGAGACATTAACACCTATTTCATCAGGCTGGACGATGTTTGCAAAACTAAAAAGGAATTATGTTTTACTAACATGAAATTAACTTGTCTACCAAAAGAATAGATATGGGAATACATACAATAAACTATTATCAGTAATGCTGCATCCTAAAAGAGATAGAAGAATATGACATCATATCTGCAGTTTCTATGCTCATCCCACTTACATTGGTAAGAAAGGCTGTCAGTCGAAATCCCAACTGATCCATATATAAAAATTTCTAAAGAGGACATTTCATCGCCAGCATCAACTCCAACTCCTTGCATTCAGACATATTTGGAATTTTCTCTCTAGCTTCCATCATTCCAAATTAATGTTATTGTTTACCGATCTCTCTGGTCAAATGGAAGGTGCCCAACAGCCCAGGTCCACCTATCTGATAGCAGAGCCCCTAATCTTTATAATGAGTGATATTACTATATCAGCTGAGGAAAGAGCGAGACCGCTCAGTTAAGCAATTCAGATAAATTTGAATAAACTGAAATGTGACTTTTAAGTTGAGTTCTAATTTAATCCCAAGAAGTTCATGCTGTATTGAGGAACAAGATATAGATTGCGACAAAAGTTCAAAAGTTCTGAACATTCTGCAGAACTCAATCTGTAGGTGTAGATTGCAACAAAAGTTTGGGAAGAGTGCACCACTAATCTGGACTTTTGATCATTCAGCGGAGCTCAGTTTACACTATCTGTTGTCAACTCTCCCGCTCAGGAGTCCACACAGCTTAGCTCACTAATTAGCATCTCATTATTCGGCATCAAACTTCTATCTGTCAATGTTTATTATCCAGCAGCCGTCCGGACATGTACACAGTGAGTAGTGGAGGACACCACTGCAAAGAGCATGAAGGAGCAGGAGGCGCAAATTATAGTCCGGTACCTGTGCAAGTTCTTATTATCCTAAAACAACTCCAGAGACTGAAGGACTATGAATCAACGCATAGATGAGATCTAAACATGTTTTTTGCCTATTAACATCTCTGTTACCAACCTTGGAGTCTAGAATCATTATTAACTGTCCCAACTGCTTGTAAGTGCTGATAATTTATTGCTGGAGATACTTAGAAATTAAAATAGCTATATACCCAAAATATGATAGGAAAGTTCAAGAAGGAAACTCAAGATAATACAGAGGAGGGTGCAGGAATCACAGAACTAGACCTCAAGTCTTCCAATTGTAAGTATAAGAAAATGAGCAGCACTTTAATTATAGTAGTACACCAAGATGTGGTCTTTATTCCATAGCAAGTGACAATAACAAAGTTTTGGCTCAAGTAGATCCTTTTACAAGCCTTATACATAGTGACATAGGCAGTTATATATACAAAAAAGCCAAGTCACATGACCTCCTAAGATTCCCCCCCATATTTGCATATATATATAATAAAATGCATTTGAACCATCTAAATTCTATCATATATAATATTTACCCATATAGACATCAATCAGTGTACATATAATACATCATTAATTTTGCCACGGCTTCATGAGATTCATAAAATCACACGTAATCCTTCCCCTCCCAACACCCTACCTCCCCCTCCCCATACTGACGGGAAAGAAAAAAACAATTATATTATTCATTCTTGGATCCTCCTGCCTGGGGTTCAGATCTCATTTACCCCAAATACATTTCCATTTTTTTCCTACCATCCCCTCCCTGTTTTACCAACCAAACCTTTTCATATTTCTTAATCTTGTTAACCAATTTAATCCAACCCACTTTGGGGAAAGCATCTACATTCTTCCAGTTTCTGGCGACCCACACTCGTCCCAGGTGAATAACTCTATGCACCAATTGCTGTGACCATTGATCTAATCCACAATCCCCCAATTTCTCCCAAGATGGCCACTTGTGTCGTTGGATTGATTTTTGTTCCTTACAGGTTCGAAATATCGGCAAAGAACTCCTGCAAGAACACTCCATTTATTAAGCAAAACCAAATGACATGACAGAAGTTTGCTTCTTGCCCTTCGCATCTCAAACATCTATCGTCAACTCTCACCCTCATTTTATGTAACTGTAATGGTGAAAAATAAATCATGTGTAAAATACTGTACTGGATTAATCTGTGATTCCATCACAAAGAGCAATATCTAATATTTCTATATATTCTACTCCATACTATAGAAGCATTATCTTCTGCTGCTACTACCTTCTCCCATCTATCATGCGTTTTGTGTCTAATATTCAGCGTCGTACCCCTCACACAGTACTTATAAATCTTAGAGGTCAATGTCCTTGTATTATTACAATTACATTTTTACCATCTCTATACAGTCATGTGATACTTCTCTCAAACCATACCCCTTTCTTTTCCTACAATCCCCTAGTGCGTGAAATACTTGGCCATATCTCAGGAAATCTCCTTTTCCGAGATGATGTACCTTAACAAAGTAATCAAAAGATTTGAACCTCCCTCCTGCAATAAATTGTAATACATACCTAACCCCCCTTTTTTCTCAAAACTTTGGGTTTGGCAATTCTATCAATTCTGGAATCAAATAATTACCCCATAAAGGTGTCATATCTACGAAGGCATGAACCCTCAGTAATTTTTTAAAGAATGCCCATCCTTTCCATAGAGGCTTAGAAATTTCCCACTGTTTAAAAGTACCACTCTCCAAAATCTCAAAGATTGAACTCGTTAAACCCTTTGTGGTTTGAGCCAACTTGAGAAATGCAGGATTATCTTGCCATTTTACCAATCTAGTAATTTGTGCAGCTACACAATAACCCCATATTAGGTCATTCAGAATGGCTTCTATAACCTTAAAATGTGATTCCTCTATCCACACTGGACTTGCAGAAACTACAAATAAATAATTACCTATTCTATCAGATCTTGAGAGGGGCAATCTATCCCAACAATGCATTTTATCCGTGACAGCCCTCAAGCCCTCCATCCCTATCTCCTTTGAAACCTGAATACCGAGGTACCTAAAGCCACTGTCACAAACATTTCTTCCCTAACTCCTGCATCCAAGGGCAACAGTTGTGATTTCTCCCAATTTATTTGTAACCCCGACCATTTTTCAAATTCATCAATCGCAGCCATTGCCCTTGGAACTGTTTTGGCAGTTTCTTGAAGGTATAAAATCATATCGTCTGCATATAAACAGAGTAAAACCTTAGTTGAACCTTAGTGATTTTTATTTACATTCCCCATTGTT
Source organism: Engystomops pustulosus (assembly GCA_019512145.1). Lineage (NCBI taxonomy): Eukaryota > Metazoa > Chordata > Amphibia > Anura > Leptodactylidae > Engystomops > Engystomops pustulosus. The sequence continues at coordinate 29,637,675 of CM033648.1, read as the reverse complement.
TTTCACTTCAGTACTTATATTGTATTTTCTATTTTAGAACATTTCAGAGCTCTAGCTATAAGCCACAAACTATACTTCTCCCAATACCTAGCACCAAGCAGACACCCTTTTTACCGCTCATAGTTTTAGCTGTTACTTCTTGTTGCTATTTACATGTTTATGTAAAATATTGATCCTAAAACCCTCTTAAATGTATACAGTTAAGCATGATATATTACTACTCATACTACATTGCTAATGCTAAATAATAACTGAGATTGATGATGTCATAACATTGGCAATGATTCATAAGATTGATGATGTCATGAAGTTAGAAATGACAAACACCCACTACCACTGTACACCTACTAGTTTGTAAAATAGAATTACACTGTGGGGAATCTAAACGCATATTTTCTAAAACCTGGTGATTCTCTATTAGTTTCAATTTATCTTCCCCTCAGTGTATATCGCATCCATATTCTATCTTGATCTTATACCTTAGTTTCAGATCTTTTATCTTCTCTCAAAGCATAGCAGGCTGCAAAAGAGACCAAAGACTTTATATGAAGACAATTTTTCATTCAATCATTCCCAAATGAATTATCCAAGGTCTTCTAATAGTTATAAGGGCATGTTCACATGCAGCATATTGTTACTACAACATGTGTATGTATTTTTGCAAACCACAAACACATATTATTAATTTTATTAACCACAAAGGCTACCCCTCTATAGGTCACTTTGCAGATGCAAACCAAGATAAACAAACAGGGTCAGTAAGAGAGCCTTCAAGAGAAGAATCGCAAATATAGAAGAATAGTCACTAACAAATCCAAGAATCAAATACCAAGAGTACAACAGTAGCAAACAACAGCAGAATAGAAAATGAGCTAGCAAAGAATTTGTAGGAATTTGGTAGGGAGAGGCACTCACAATGACATAGTATTAACTCTTGCTGGTTCAGAGCCTGATAGATAGATGGTGTGGTGAATACATTTCATGGCCAGCCACTAGAACATAGATCACATTCCCAGACATGAGTAAACCACAGAAACAGTCAGCACTTCCTCAACAAATAGGCACAAATCAAGGAATATACAGACACAGAAATGATAAGCTCATTTTCAGAACGTGTTGAATAGTTTATTGATCTTTCTTCTAGTATCTTTTTTCTAGTGACCCAACCCCCAAAGCTTCAAACGTGCTATTAAAACCCATTTATTTAAGCAGGCCTATCACACTTGCTAACTGCATGCAACATTAAGGCTACATTCACACTACAGTATGGGGGACGTATATACGGCCGACGTATATGCGGCAATATACGTCCCCCATACACTTCTATGGGCTCACAGCGCCCTACAGGAGCGGTACGGTGCCGCACACATGCGGCACCGTACCGCTCCGTAGCCTGGGAAAAGATAGGACATGTCCTTTCTTTTCCCGTATTACGACGCCGCGGCCATAGACCGCTATGGAGAGGGGTGGGGGTGAGCTGCGCTCACCTCCTCCTCCTCTCCCCGCGCTGCCGTGTGCCCGCTGTGCTATGGTGCGGCGGGCTCACGGCAGGGTGAATTTAGCCTAACACTGTATTAACCAATTCTGGGCACACCCCCTGTATCTGGAAAATGCCTCTCTTAAGTCCTACTGACTTTGGACTTAGTATATGTGATGGCGGTTGATGGTGGGTCCAAGCAGCAGCATGTTTATTTATTAAATTATTTTAATTCTATTCCCTTATAAAAATGGCTGGACCATTATACAAGCTCTTATACCTCTTGTGTCACCCTATTATCCATATTCTTAGGGGGAGATTTAGACCTTAGTTCTGTCCGGTTATTTCAGCTATTTTATTCCATTAGGTTAACTCTGCTCCTCCAAAACCCGATCATTTACTACCGTGACTCCAGAATATACAGCGTCAGTACACATCGCCGCCTTCAGGCTTCCAAGCATGTGCTGGAACTTCAGCACATGCAACATTCCTCATCTCGGGCATTTAAATCAGGCTTATTGAACAGGATACCTAAAAAAGTGTTATGTTAGTACATATATCATTATTATTTCCACCATGCTGACAATTTACCCTATATTTAGTGACTTTTTATAACATCTATTTAGATTTACGACCAGTGCCGACCAGACCACTACTATTTATATCTGACAGTTTTCTCTGGGTAAGTGGTCCTCATGTTACACAAGAGTACTCTCCCTTCTAATTTTCCTCTTATTGTAGCTATACCAGGAGTCTGGACAGTGGTAACTACTATTACATGTTCCTCATTTACAACTAATATCTCTCACTTTTAGAAATAGATTATTTGTTTATATGTGCATGACCAATACTTTATGTATATGTTCACCATGGAATTCTGTATGTTTTTTATAAGGCATCCATAGACCAAATATATTTTATTCTCTATGTTAATTTATACATGTTTTAAACATTTTTATATTTATATATTTATGTACTACTGGATATGATACGTAGTTTTCTGATGGCTGACATAGTATTTTTACCATTCTTGCACATCTGTAGACATATAATGATTCCAGATTATAATTGGTTCTGGAGTACTACTATTCACTATCTTTTGATACAGCTTTGTATTTATTAATATTTTTTAGTATCTGTATTATTTCCTTTTTTATGGCAATGTAACTCTTCTACACATCGTTACAGTGTATTATTTAATTTATGGACCTGAAGATGGAAGCAGTTGGCCCTGAAATGCATTGCCCTCCTTTCTACAATAAACTGATTTGATTACTGAGCAACGTGTGGAGCCATTCCTGTGTTTTTTTCTCCGATCCACTTGCTGAATCTTCCAATAAAATGAAACTTCCTGATACCAGGTGACGCCACAGCCCATCAACTGCCTATTCTACTACACCACAAATAGATGTAATTCTACCATCTTCATCTTACTTGCTCACCCTTGTGATTTTGCACTGTGGGTTCTCTTGTTCATTATAGTTTAACAATAAACTGTACTGCCTGTAACTTTTTCTTTGCAACTAAGGAACTAGCAACATGTAAGAACATGCCTCTCATAGTGTATGTATGTAATTGTAAGGTTAAGCCTGTCTCTGTATGTAACAACTGCCGGAACACTATGTACAAAACTGTTTCCACCAGAGGATCAATAAAGTACCATTGTATCGTTAATGAATGTGACTATATTGCCCTTAGAACAAGGGGCTGTACGGGAACTGGATGGGGTTAACGTAGATATTTGTAAAACTCAATTTAGTATCTAGGGATTTGGGACTATATTAAGCTAAATTTGATCCTGTCAATTAATTTGATAAAACATAAGACGAGGAGCTGGTGTAAATTGCCATTGACTAAAGCAGATAGGATTGGTTTGGTGAAAATGGTGCTGCTACCACAATTACTGTTTGTTTTGTCAGCTAGTCCAATGTGGATTCCTGACTCTTTCTTTAAAATGATAGAGGCAATAATGAATTATCTCATTTTGGGTCGCAAATCTCACATATGTATAAGAAGGTTGGAGAAGGAGGGCTGTGACTACCCCTTTTTGGTTATTTTATCAGTTCACAAGTAAGCAGATTGATAATGTGGAGGTGTAATAAAGTATTGAGTGGAATTGGTAGGGTACACTAAGATGAACACAATTTTTTAACGTTTGGAGGGGGGTTTCCGAAAATCAGTTTAAGAATGTGGTAATGTGTAAATATGTCACATTTCATGGTGTAAGATGAAACAATTACTGCATATAGGGGGGATGTTGTATGACAGTCCACTCTGGGGGACTTTCCATCTTCCAGAGCTTCTGTCCATCCCTGACAACTCTTTCTGCCTTGATCGGGGTGTCGGGTATGTGTCACAGGTTCTGGAGGGCCAAATATTAACTTTTGCTTTGATGAAAAGTAGGTATGGATTAAGGGCTGGGGATTTTCTTAGATATTTGCAACTTTCACATGCATTACAAAAAAGTAAAAAGGGGAATAACTTTTCCATAAATACACACAAATGTATTGAGTTTTTGCACAGATGCACAAACACTTGTAAAGTAATAGCAAAAAAATATAGGTTTTTGTTTAATGGTCAAATTGTCTATTGGAAACATGGGTCATGTAGGAAGTGGGAAAAGGATGTTGCGAGCAATTTCAGAACATAATTGATCACTAATATATAAAAATATTAAAAATTGTTCCTTCAATTGGAACCATAGAATTATTCAGCACAATATTATTTTTAGACTTTATTACACTCTGGTAGATTTACTTAGAATGGGATTTCGAGGTAATATAGGTTGTAAAAAATGTCTAGCTGGCTTCCTCCACATGGTTTGGGAATACCCTAAGATAGTTTGTTTTTGGGAAAGTGTGTATGTCAAGATTTGTTCTTGTTCACACAACCTCAGATTCTCTAATACTGATGTCACAGGTGAGCTCAGGAGAAGAAATCAGACCAAACAACGTATGGTATAATATCTCAACTTCTGCAAACTGCTAGGCAGATGTGATGCTTTATTCACGTCACAAAAGATTTTACAGAAACCTTAAGTGGGCTGGATTTGGGCTTGGCTAGTTAAAGGTAAGAAGTAATGTCCGAAGTTAAATTATAATATGATAATCGCAGAAACTAAGGCTGTTTCTTCTTGTAGTGGGCAGTATCGTTATTCAGCCAAGGCCACATTCTTTCACTGCACAGGGCTCTGTTATCAATCTTCATCCATAGTCTGGCCTCATCTTAGTTTTCAGCATTTAGCAAGTATATGAAAAATCAAAACATTTTCATTAAACATTTAACAATACTTCACATGTACAAAGAGGCCTCAAAGGCACTGAGGCAAAGATTGAGACCCTCTGCTTTTCTGTCAATTTTTGGTTTGGCGGAGGATCAGTGTTTGGATTGAAATATATCCCTTTGCTTGTTAAGATTATGCACTTAGCCTGTGTATGCATTGCCAGAAAATGGGGAGACAGGGACCCACCTTCGATGAAAGAATGGTAAAACTTAGTGAGAAGTGTGAGAAGATTTGAAAGAATTAGGATGGTAGGAACCAGGAGTTCTCAGAAATGGATCAAAATATGGAGCTTATGGCAACACGCCGATTAAGACTAGGTAGGGGGCCTCGAATAATTGTTTTCTTCCCAGTGGAAGGATGTGGGAGGGAGAGGGAGGGAAAATGTTTAAAATATACACATACATAACTGATAGAAAAGGGGTCTCTAATTTTAAGATAGAAATGTTATTCAACTTTCTTGTTGAACATGATATGTTTAATCGCATGTCAAGATTATGGGAAGTCAACATTGTGATTATGATATGAATTATTGATATGTCTGTAAACATTCTATATGTTTAATGGAATTTTTAATGGAATTTTTAATTCAATTTAATAAAGAGACTTTAATTTAAAAAAAAAAACGTATTCATAGGATTGGTTACAAATATTTGTGGCATTAATGATCCTCTAATGGTGAAACTGTGTTTCTGGATGATTTAAATTATATGATTAACTCATAACATTTTTATAACAAAACAATCAGAGGAGCAAAAACACCATATAACCCAGGCTAAAGAATATAACCTTAAGGCTACAAAACTTGTAATTTTGCAAAACATACAGGCATATTAAATTCAGCATGTAGAGAGAACATTCTGTTCCACAGTCTTAGTTATTTGCAATATTTTTCATTCTTATAGGAAACAAAGTTTCATTATCGGATCACCTGGGATAACGCAAAAGTTAACTTTTTCAACATATTTTACAAATGCTAGGTTCAAATTAAGAGACACAATTTTTAACTAGAAAGCGAAAACCAAGAAAACAAAACAAGCTAATCTTGCTACAAACTATTATTAAGAAACACCAATATATTGTAGCATTCCTTTGAGATTTACTCCGCTACCTATAAATGAGGTATATTTCACTTCCTCTTTTTAAGATTGTTTGCCACTGCTTCTCTTTGCAAGGGAAATTAGATTGTGAACATTCATAATGTGAACAAACCAGGCAAATGCAGGCTTCTAAAAACTTTGTTTTCTATCAAGGGAGAAAATATGTTTAAAGCAAAATATATGTAAGTGATTTATGCAAAGGAAATTTATTTTACAATGCAAACTATATTATGCAGTGAACAGGGTAATGTTTATATATTATTATTTTCTTTTTAGCTCAACTTCTTTGAAAATCTTTGAGCAAGTATTTTTGTATTAATGTATTTTGATGTTAATTATGTAATATAATATATTCTGTAAGAGGTCTGGTGCATTAAAAAAGCTAGAAAAGGGCACTGTAAGTTGGCTCAGATTGGGATACTGAAAATTCTCTAAGCAAGGCCAGGGTTTTGAGAAAAACTTTGTCTAGATGCCCACAAAAGAGATGATCATTGTCCATAAAAAATGGACAACATTGGCCTACTTTCATGGCCTATTCGGATGCATTTGGCACCAGTTTTGGATCTCATTGTCCGTCTTAAATGGATGAATTGTGTCCTTCCATAAAGAGGTTATTAATTGTGGTGGTTCCCAGGATAGTGTTCAGCGCCAATAACTCCAATTTCCGATGTTTATCATTCAATTAATTTATTGGTAAGCTGTGTAAGACAGGTTTCGAGCCTGAACAAGGCTCTTCCTCAGTTACATAAAGCTTAAAATTAGTAATTTGAGATATTTATTTATCACTCAAAATGGGTGGTTCCCTGTGTTCACTTACACTACAGAATGTGTTAACACATCTGAGTAAGAGGTTAAGTTAGTAAAATTAACCACCCACTGTATATAAAGCAATGAGGGTTTAGTGGTCTCAAACAGCCTGACAGTTCCATTAATCAAAGGATCTAGAAAAGTTCAAGATAATTAAAGGGGTATTCTCATCTGGGCATTCACATTCATTTTCATTAATCTGCCCTATATTTACATTTCTTCAATTGATGTATTAAAAAAATGTACCTGTGTAAAGATCATTTCTCATAAACAGGGCCGATTAAGCTTAGTGGGGGCCCCCATTGAATGTAGTACAACACAGGGAAAAAAATTGCGATATAATCGCCCCCCAGCAATCACTATATAAAGCTCCCCCGCAATCACTATATACAGCTCCCCCAGCAATCACTGTTACAGCTCCCCCAGCAATCACTTTATAAGCTCCCCCCAGCAATCACTGTATACACTCCCCAGCAATCACTGTATACAGCTCCCCCAGCATCACTATATACTCTCCCCGCAATCACTATGAACAGCTCCCCCAGCAATCACTGTATACAGCTCCCCCGCAATTACTGTAATACAAGCTGCCCCAGCAATCACTATGATGAACAGCTCTCCCCACAATCACTATAAACAGCTCCCTCCAGCATCACCGTTATACAGCTCCTCCAGTAATCACTATATACAGCTCCCTCCAGCAATCACTGTTAACAGCTCCCCCAGCAATCACTATAAACAGCTCCTCCAGTAATCACTGATACAGCTCCTCCAGCAATCACTATATACAGCTCCACGCTCCCTCCACAATCACTGTATATAGCTCCTCCAGCAATCACTATATACAGCTACCCCCACATCAGTGTATACAGCTAACCCAGGCAATCACTGTATGCAGTTCCCCCAGCAATCACTGTATACAGCTTCCCCAGCAATCACTGTATACAGCTCCCCCAGCAATCACTTTATACAGCTCGTCCAGCAATCACTATATACAGGCCCCAGCAACCGCTATGTACAGCTCCCCCAGCAATCACTTTATACAGCTCCCCCAGCAATCACTGTTAACACATCTGAGTAAGAGGTTAAGTTAGTAAAATTAACCACATCTGTATATAAAGCATATTGGTTTAGTGGTCTCAAACAGCCTGACAGGTTCACATTAAATCAAAGGATCTAGAAAAGTTCAAGATAATTAAAGGGGTATTCTCATCTGGGCATTCACATTCAGTTTCATTAATCTGCCCTATATTTACATTTCTTCAATTAGATGTTATTAAAAAAAATGTACCTGTGTAAAGATCATTTCTCATAAACAGGGCCGGATTAAGCTTGGTGGGGGCCCCCATTGAATGTAGTACAGACAGGGAAAAAAATTGCGATATACCGCCCCCCAGCAATCACTATATACAGCTCCCCCAGCAATCACTATATACAGCTCCCCCAGCAATCACTGTATACAGCTCCCCCAGCAATCACTTTATACAGCTCCCCCAGCAATCACTGTATACAGCTCCCCCAGCAATCACTGTATACAGCTCCCCCAGCAATCACTGTATACAGCTCCCCCAGCAATCACTATGAACAGCTCCCCCAGCAATCACTGTATACAGCTCCCCCAGCAATTACTGTATACAGCTGCCCCAGCAATCACTATGAACAGCTCCCCCAGCAATCACTATAAACAGCTCCCTCCAGCAATCACTGTATACAGCTCCTCCAGTAATCACTATATACAGCTCCCTCCAGCAATCACTGTATACAGCTCCCCCAGCAATCACTATAAACAGCTCCCTCCAGTAATCACTGTATACAGCTCCTCCAGCAATCACTATATACAGCTCCCTCCAGCAATCACTGTATATAGCTCCTCCAGCAATCACTATATTCAGCTACCCCAGCAATCAGTGTATACAGCTAACCCAGCAATCACTGTATGCAGTTCCCCCAGCAATCACTGTATACAGCTTCCCCAGCAATCACTGTATACAGCTCCCCCAGCAATCACTTTATACAGCTCGTCAGCAATCACTATATGACATCCCCCAGCGACCGCTATGTACAGCTTCCCCCAGCAATCACTTTATACAGCTCCCCCAGCAATCACTGTTAACACCATCTGGAGTAAGAGGTTAAGGTAGTAAAATTAACCACATCTGTATATAAAGCATATTGGGTTTTAGGTCCAAACAGGCTGACAGTTACATTAAATCAAAGGATCTAGAAAAGTTCAAGATAATTAAAGGGGTATTCTATCTGGGCATTCACATTCAGTTTCATTAATCTGCCCTATATTTACATTTTTCAATTAGAGTGTATTAAAAAAAATGGACCTGTGTAAAGATCATTTCTCATAAACAGGGCCGGATTAAGCTTAGTGGGGGCCCCCATTGAATGTAGTACAAGACAGGGAAAAAAAATTGCGATATAATGCCCCCCAGCAATCACTATATACAGCTCCCAGCAATCACATTATACAGCTCCCCCAGCAATCACTATACAGCTCCCCAGCAATCACTTTATACAGCTCCCCCAGCAATCATGTATAAAGCTCCCCAGCAATCACTGTATACAGCTCCCCCAGCAACAACTATATACAGCTCCCCAGCAATCACTATGAACAGCTCCCCCAGCAATCACTGTATACAGCTACCCCAGCAATTACTGTATACAGCTCACCCCAGCATCACTGTATACAAGCTGCCCCAGCAATCACTATGAACAGCTCCCCAGCACATCACTATAAACAGCTCCCTCCAGCAATCATGTATTACAGCTCCTCCAGTAATCACTATATACAGCTCCCTCCAGCAATCACTGTATACAGCTCCCCCAGCAATACTATAAACAGCTCCTCCAGAATCACTGGATACAGCTCCTCCAGCAATCACTATATACAGCTCCCTCCAGCAAATCACTGTATATAGCTCCTCCAGCAATCACTATATTCAGTACCCCAGCAATCAGTGTATACAGCAACCCAGCAATCACTGTATGCAGTCCCCCAGCAATCACTGTATAAAGCTTCCCAGCAATCACTGTATACAGCTCCCCCAGCAATCCTCTTATACAGCTCGTCCAGCATCACTATATACAGGCCCCAGAACGCTATGTACAGCTCCCCCAGCATCCACTTATACAGGCTCCCCAGCAATCACTGGTATACAGCTCCCAACATCAATAACATTATATTAACGCTACTCCCCCAGCAATACACTGTATACAGCTCCCCCAGCAATCGTATACAGCTCCCTCGCAATCCTGTATACAACTCCCCCAGCAATCACTGTATACAGCTCCCCCAGCAATCAACTGTATACAGCTCCCCCAGCAATCACTGTATACAGCTCCCCCAGCAATCACTTTATACAAGCATCCCCAGCAATCAGTATATACAGTCCCCCAGCAATCACTGTATACAGCTTCCCAGCAATCACTATATACAGCATCCCCGCAATCACTATGAACAGCTCCCCCACAATCACTGTATACAGCTCCCCCAGCACACTGTATACAGCTCCCCAGCAATCACGTATACAGCTGCCCCCAGCAATCATAGAACAGCTCCCCCAGCAATCACTATCAAACAGCTCCCCCAGCAATCACTATATACCCTCCCCAGCATCACGATATACAGCTCCCCCAGCACATCCACTATATACAGCTCCCCGCAATCACTATAAACAGTCCTCCACATCACTGTATACACTCCCAGCATCCTGTATTTAAAAGCTCCCCAGCAATCTATATACAGCTCCCAGCAATCACTATAAACCAGCTCCCTCCAGCAATCACTGTAAAACAGCTCCTCCAGTAATCACTATATACAGCTCCCTCCAGCACAATCAATGTATACAGCTCCCCAGCAATCACTTTATACAGCTCCCCCAGCAATCACTATATACAGCTCCCCAGCAATACTATTAACAGCTCCCTCCCGCAATCACTGTAAACAGCTCCTCCAGTGAATCACGTATATACAGCTCCCCCAGCAATCATGTATACAGCTCCCACAGCAATCACTATATACAGCTCCCACACAATCACTATATACAGCTACCAGCAATCACTATAAACGCTCCCTCCAGCAATCACTGTATACAGCTCCTCCAGTAATCACACATACAGCTCCCTCCATCAATCATGTATGACAGCTCCCCCAGCAATCACTATAACAGCTCCCCCAATAATCACTGTATACAGCTCTCCAGCAATCACTATAACAGCCCCTCCAGCAATCACTGTAACAAGCTCCTCCAGCAATCACATATACAGCTACCCAGCAATCCAGTTGTATACAGCTAACCCAAGCAATCACTGTATGCAGTTCCCCCAGCAATCACTGTATACAGCTTCCCCAGCAATCACTGTATACAGCTCCCCCAGCAATTACTTTATACAGCTCGTCCAGCAATCACTATATACAGCCCCCAGCGACCGCTATGTACAGCTCCCCCAGCAATCACTACATACAGCTCCCCCAGCAATCACTATATACAACTATATGACAATTGCATACAGTCCCCCTATAATAAGTACATACAGCCCCCTATAATAACTATATACACCCCTATAATAACTATATAAAGTCCCTTATAGCTAAATAAAGACCCCTATAATAACTATATAGAGTATATATAACTATATACAGTCCCCGTATAAGAACTATATACACCCCCCCTATAAGAACTATATACAGTCCCCCTTCAACAACTATATATAGTCCCCTATAACAACTATATACAGTACCCCTATAACAACTATATACACCTGCAACACCCTCGCCGATGCAATGGCGAGGTAGTGTTTGCGAATACGTCCCACCTGCATATACCCACATCACACTACATGGTCCTGATAGGACATAGGGGTATTGCAGTGGTGAATCCTGCCTGGCAAGGCAGAGGTTAAGTATTTTGTATGATGCAAGATGCTGTTGTCCAATGATATGTGTTACATCCTGTGCTTTGTGAGCTGAGATGTGATTGGAGGAGCAGCCACCACCTGACCAAAGGGAGGTAATAAAACCCCCTGGCCAGGAATGTTCTGGATGATTATTCTAGTGGTGAATCCTAGAGATCAGTGAGTGAGTGAGTAATCTCTGTCTGGCCCATACCAGAGCAGGAAGAGCCTAGCCCCTGCCTCTGAAGAGTGGAGCATCAGACTAGAGTTAGTGTAGTGAGGATAAAGGGGTATCATCTTACCTTTAAAGGTGATGCCTGAAGCCCTACAGGACAAGCTGAAGCTTCCTACCAGGACACAGCTGCCTCCCAGCCTGCCCTCTACATCCAGGCTGGTGAACTATCTCCTGAGGCTCCCTCCAACTCACATCTCAGCACTCCATCTACCTGTTAAAGGCACGTTGCTGCGGTTCCTGCCGGTTCAAATAAAGAACTGTAAGTTGTTTTCTTCAACTTCTGTCTCCGTCTGGTCCCTGCTACTACAGCTGCCATCATCACGGGCACCCTGTCCATCACCCAGAGACTCACACTCGGGACACTAAGGGGTTGCCCCAGGGAGATCCGCTATAGCAGCCTCTCCCTCATCATTTCTTGCCAACACCACCCTGCTGGAGACCTGCCAGGCTGTAGGACAGCCCTCCGGTTCCCCCGTACCAAGCACCGTGACACTAGCGTGCCAAGGCCGCAACCGCCAGCCACTCAGGTACTGCGGGCCCCGGCTGTCTCCAGGCCCCAAGAAAAGGCTAGGCCCCGGTGGGGGATGTTGCACACCCCCTCTAACAACTATATGCACCCCCTCTAACAACTATATACACCTCCCTCCATAATAACTATATGCAGATTGCTATTATTGCTATATACACCCCCAGACACACTGGTGCGATTTGGCCCGCAGCCCGAAGAGCCCTGCACCAAATACATTGTTGGTGACCCAATTTGTTGGGGGCCCTTTTAAAGGCGAAGTGGTGGGCCCCCCCCCCCCCCCCCTATGATCCGGCCGTGCTCATAAATATAGTCATATGGTCCCTTAGAAACAAGACTGTGTCCTTGGAGGGTGTTTATACATGAAATGTCTGGGAGTTACTGCATAACCCTCAGACATCCTGTAGTAATGAATGCTGAAGTCAGGTGGTCAGTCAGGACTCAAAGTGTGTTTGGCCACTGCTGCCAAAATGTGAGGTGGTCGTATCCGAGGAAGCTATCTCATTTCTAACATGGCTACATTTAGCGAAATTATTTAAACACAGGAAATTTTTTAAATAACATCCAAATGAAGAAATGTTATATGCAATGAATTACATTAATTTAAATGACAGATGGGAATTCCCCCTTAGTTAAATATATAGTAAATTAATACATGGACTTATAGATCATGTACTAGCGCATGTCTGAAAAGTAGTGTATGTAAATCCGCAATAAGAAAAAGAATGCAACACTACAATGAGTAAAAAGAGCAATAAATAAAAAGATAAGATAAAATATGAGATCAAACTGGTAAGATTAAAGTGAAAGGCATTTAAAATGGAGCAATAAGGATACAGTGGAGGAATAATAGACGACAGCAGTAAAAAATAGGTATGTCAAAAGCTTTTATATAATTGTAATGCAAATGCAATATTGCTGTACAATGTTGAAGAGATATCATATATATTTACCACACTGTACATTTTGCATTCTGCAAAATATTTGATACTGAACATATACAATTACAATCAAACGTTACATGCATCGTAGTAATAGGAAGATTGTAAATAGGAGGAGGATAAAAAATAGTGAGCGATGTAAAGAGAAAAATACATATTAACACATGCAGTATCTTAAGAGTTCTGTAATGGGTCAATTATTAACAAATAAGATTAGCGGACCGATCTATGACTGATCAAGGTGCAGTGAGCACACGTGGGGCCAGATTTACTAACCCGGTCCGTTGCCGATCCAGCGGGTTCTCTGCGTGGATTCGGGTCGGCCGGGATTCATCAAGGCAGTTTCACCAGGTGGCGCTGCTGCGCTGAAGTTCTATATGCAATGAGTTCACGACTATCCTGATGAAGGTGAGTGCAAGCTCCGCGACAAAATTCCTTTGTTAAATGCGGCGGTTTTTCCGAATCCGCGTCGGGTATCCGTTCGGCCAGGCCCCCCAATTCGTGGCGTGCTGCCGGTGCCAATGCGCTACAAATCCGATCACGGCGCCAAAAATCGGGGCAATTCAGGTAAATCGGCGCAAATCGGAAATGATTCAGGAACACGTCGGAAAACCAAATCGGGGCCCTAGTAAATGACCATCCGTGTGTTTCATCACACTGTACCTAGCCAGGGTCTGCACGAGGTTTCATTGCAGAGCGAGGGGATGAGGAGCCCTTCAACTCCCCTCCCGTCTGAACCATTTGGTGGTGCTGAGGCCTTAGTTGGACTAATAATTAGTAACAGGATACCGTAAAACTTTAATATAAAGTGTCTCATACAAGTTTGGGTGGAAAAGATCGTTTTTTAAACTGGAACCATAGCTTTACACCGAGGCTCACATAGTCCACTTGAAGACACTAACACACTTGTGCTAACAGACGTGCTTGTTGGGACGAATAAAATAAAATCTAAGGAGGACGATGGGCAAACCTCAAGTAACTAGATATACAAAATCTTTAAGAAAACCTATTCAACGGTGTACAGGAAAAAGTGTTTGACAACATCCCACACAGAATGGTGGGGCTCAAAATACGCTGAATAAGATCTTTACTAGAGATGTACATTATGTGAGTGACTTTACTAGACAAACCAAATAAAGCATGCATTTGTGAATGGAAAATGTATGGAGTAAAAGGTTTCCTGGTCATTAAGTCATAACTTCCACTCTATTCAACGAATGGGACGGAACGATAGGACATTATAAAACTTAACTTTTAATAAATATTAGTAAACAGTTTACAAAGAAGGACCAACACTCACATCGTCAAAAGAGCACATAGAATGGAGAAAATAACCTCAAACAATGCACAGTATCCAATGACGATTCACATCAACAGATGAATACAAATGAAAAAGGATTGATCTCACCCATATTAGACAGAGCAGGAGCCCGTGGTGTTATACGGGTAATAGGGTGTGAACTGCCACAGGCGGTCCCAGCCAGAGTAGATGGAAAGCATGCACATAAATCGCCTCGTAGCTATTTTCCCTGTTCCCCAGAAAACTCCCGTCCTGACAAGGGACATACCGTGAAGTCCTATAGAACTGGCACAACCCATGCCTGCCTACAAAAGTCTTCCAACGCGTTTCCAAACCCACCAAGGAGGAGGTGCTCCGTTCATAGCGGGTGATAAGTGACACGAGTGCAATGAAAGATAACACGCTTGACACGCCCAGACAGGGTCCATAGAGGACACAATGGGTGGATACTGATCCCATCTATCCCTTCAACTAATGGAAATGTAAACAACCTTTGATCTACAATAGTCCGTCAACTTTCACCAAAATAATATGCTGCATTATTTTGGGCAACAAAGATCCATATTTGTAGAGCATGGAAAAAACCTGATCAGTTTGCCATACTTAAGTGATGCTATTGTTGATTTGAATTATGAGTGGACCATTATAACTTGTCAAAACCCCAACCCAAAATTTGTTCCAGGCCTGGTTTGGGAAATAACCTGACCTCCCCCGATTAGCCTGTGGTTAAAGACAGGTGTAGCCAAACCACCAACTCAACCCACTTCGGCTGTGCTTTGGCATGCACATTGGTGTCTGTTCATCATAATTATGAGAAAGTGAAACTCTAAAGACGCGAAAACACGAAAGCTACAGTGACTTTAAAGATAGATTTCATGTGCTGATGGGTCCTTTAACCCCTTACGACCTTGGCCTCGTTTTTAGTTTTCAATATCCACATGTTTTGCACACCCCCCACCGTCAAAAACCTCTAACTTTTGTATTGTGCCACTAAAGCGCTGTGATGCTATTTTTCCGTGCGTAACAATTGCACTCGTGTGACGGGTATTAAATATTCATGGACGCGTAGTGGAGCGGGAAAAAAATTCCAAAGCAGTGAAAATGGTGACAAAAAAAACATTGCGACTTTTCCGTGGGCTTGGATTGTTACAGTCTTCTTACTGTGTGCTCCAAGCTGACCAAGCGTCAGTGGATGGCAGTAGTCATTTGGGGTGGCTACGGAATCACAGGCGATACACACATTGGTCCACGGTTTTATACATGTTTGGCTACATTAAAAAAATTAAAACCTCCGTCACAAAATTTTTTGGGCGATTAGGTGCCACTCTTGGCTGCGAATAATCTTTGGCATACGGGGTGTAAGGGGACGTGGGGTGGTGTCATGTTTTGACTTGTGGACATCCGGCTATCATTGAGGACTGGGCTAGGCAACGTTTGACACTTGTTTATCATTTGGGATGATTCCAAAATGCAAAAAAAGGCATTTTGGACTTGGGGCTCCGGTTGGACGGGTGGGTGAAACCATGAGAAAAACCGTTACATATTGTGCTGAGATAGACGGAACACATGGACGCGGTGATACGAATGGATGTTTATGGAGTTATTTATGATCGACGTGTGTAGGAAGGGGGGCAGGGGAGGGACGTGGGTGGATTTGAATTTTTAGGTTGGGGTTTATAATTCTTGTTGTAAACTGGGTTTGACTTTGACTAACTATTTGGCAGAACTCCTGCAGGGTACGTTAAACCCTGAGGTGTCGGAGCGAGCCACCATATAGCTGGCAATACTGCAATATGGGCAGTTATAGGGGGAGTGTTGACTCACTGATATTCAACAAGGCTGATAGACTACATGTAATGAAAGCGGTGCAAAACAGGAACAGCTTGGCGCCTCGGGAGGCCCGATGCTGCATGGGCAACGTCACCGCGCCGCGTGACGTCAGGGCGCCATGCCATCATTTTGACAGCCGTCCGGCAGCCATTGCCGGCAGGACGATCGCGGGTGAAAGCACCCGCAATATGCAGCAAAGACTTACCGGCTATGGAGAGGGCTCGGGCCAGCGAGCCTCTCATCCCGGGACCCGGCGCGCGCGGGGAGGAGGAAGGGTAAGGTTGTGCTTTTTTGGGTGGACCCTGTTGATGTGAATCCGTGGGCTCTGCCATCGTAGCCATAGATAGTAAGGGGTTGGGATTACAATGCCGGTTGGATGCCCGCTTTTCGTTCAAGCCCAGAACATCAACTAATTTAAATGTGGTGGTGGCAATGTGGGGGGTGCGTGGGAGGAGAGTGTGTCGGACGCTCATACGCAAAACGGGACAATATGGTGTTGACCCCAATTTATCTTTGGTTTGAAAACTGAGCAGGGCATTTATAGATGAAGGAAGTAAAGTTCTTTTTACCGGAGGACTTTGTAATAAATGCCACATTGCAGGGGCTATTCGTCAATTTACAGCCATTAGGGGGGTTTCTGGAATATGGCATATACATTATCTGTGTGAGCTATTCAGGAAAACATTCCCTTGTAAACAAGTCCCCGTAACATCACAGGATTGACTTTCAAGTACCTAATGAAATGAGTCAGTATCCAAACCAGTTAATTAACATTTCCAAAAGAGTAGAGTCGCAGCGATCTTTTGACAGATTTATATTTTTTAGCCATGAAAATATTCCGTGGAAAGGATTTTTAAGGATATTTTACTCTGTACCCCATTGTACTTGATATGGTCCCTAATCACTTGAATAAATTTAGTCTTAACCCGTCTCCTGGGTGATGGTAAGAACACAGCCAACAAATGCATCTTCATAATTTATGGCAAAACATCGAAATCCATATGGCTTGAAAGATTTTTCTTCATTTTGAAAGGTCTATTTATTATTGGAAGCAAATCCTTTTCTTGTCCAGAAGTGGATCACAGGTGGTGGAAACAACTCTATCACTATTTCTAGATATACAGTTTGTACATAGTTTTATGCTTTAAATACAGTAGGTACATTGAAGAAATGTGTTTATTTTTATTTAGTATACGATTGCAAAACAAAAAAAATCTAATCACATCCATCATTTATTATACTCATTTACCCACAGTCATGTAGCCAACCATCAAAAAGTATAGAAAAATAATAATGAATAACAAGCTTATTATAGGTTAATTATCAAAAATACATACAGTATATCAGGGTATATATCAAAAGTTCTTCAGCACAAAAAATGTGCTGCAAAACCTCACCTCGGCTTATACAGACTCAATAAAAAAAAACTTACAGACTTACCCTCCGGTGCGCCGATGCCGTTGAGCTCCCAATCCCGGCGTGGCTCCTGGCGGGCTCCTCTTCGGTCTTCGCTCTACTGTTTAGACGCCAGAGATGCGTCCTTGCCGGCCGAAGATCGCACGGTCTCAACCCAGGCTAATACAAGCAGAAAGGAAACCGAAAAGGAGCTGCCCAGAGCCGCTCTGGCTCAGGGTGCAGAGGGGGAGTATTGTAAGTGAGTTTGTTTTTTTTATGGCTTGGCAAACTTCGGGCTGCTAACTGTATATAATGTGGCTGGCTGTATACTACATGGGCGAGGTATAAATTCATGGGCTGGGTATATACTACATGAGGCTGGCAGGCTACATACTACATGGGCCGGCTGGTTGTATTATACACAGGGGCTGGTGGCGGGTATACTACTTGGGGATGGCGGGCTCTATACTACTAGGGTATGGCTGTATACACTGGGCTGGTAGCTATTACTACTGGGGGCTGGCTTGCTATAACTACTGGGTCTGTGGCGATATACTACGAGGGCTGGCTATATACTACTTGGGTGGCTATGTATACTGGTGTCTGACTGATATATACTAGTAGGTGCTGGCTATATAATATTGAGTCTGGTGGCTATATACTACTGGGAGCGGCCTGGCTATATACTACAGCGGGGCTGGCGGGCTATATACTGGAAGGACTGTGGCCCAGGCATTTCCGCACTCGACTTATATTGAGTCAATAGGTTTCCCAGTTTTCAAATTAAAATTCGTGGGTCTCGGCTTACCTCTTAAACTGGGGTTCGGCTTATACTCGAGTATATACGATAAAGAATTAATATATATATTATATATATTATGTATAGATATATTCATATATATAGATATATAATATACTAGAGATAGTATATAATTTCTGTTTTTTGTATACCAACACTAACTTAATAAGTTCTGCTTGTTTACCCTAGTCTTTTGGCTAGTCCTTGGTGATTTCATTTATGATACTTTATAATAAAATTTCAAAAACTTTGCTACATTTTAGTTGCGTATAGACTCTATTTAGTTCTTTTTTAAGTTTGATGTGTAGAGACTAACACAATTTTTACTTTTTCATTACCAATAATATAGATAGATCCACTTATATATACTAGTGGGATAATTCCATGCTGTAGCAACTGGAGATGTAGAAAATGCCACTAGTGATGAGCGAGTTGTTCAAAATTGGGTTTCAGCTGAGTTCTGCCAAACCCAAATTTAAAAAAAACTGGATTAAGTTTGGATATAAAACCCAAACCACCCCCAGTAATACCCGTTAACAGTGCTGGAGTCACCAGCAGCAGTAAAAACTACTGGACAGCACACAAGCTGCTTATTTCAAGGGCGGGTTGTTGGTCCTGGTGATTTAATATGGGGCGAACCATACCTACCAAAATAGTGGTGCCCTTACTACCGGCATCTGACTGCCGGTGACTTTGCACTAGCATTAGCAGTGAGATGGGGATGGTTTTCAAAGAGTTTGGGGGTGGTCAGGTCCGGGTATCCAAATCGCAATGTTCAGGTTACGACTTTGAACTTGAGGTCGGTTCCCCATACATAGCCATATCAAATAGGATTTACCTTGACTTTTGCAACTTTTGTTCGCCGGACACTGTGGCACTTACCCTTTGAAAGGGGTTTTGAAATTTGGCCATTGCGCAAATGATTATGAAGGGCAAAAATTACTTCCTACACTAGGGATCCTGCTATTGTCTAAGATGAGTGAGCACAAATTTTAAAAATAACATAATAAAAGTAAAAGGTTACCATGTTGTGCTGCTAAATTGAATATCGACGGTGTGCAGCAAGCACTTCATCTTGGTCAGCATATAAAAAAATAAAATATAGGCAAGTGTAGGACATGATCTAATTAAAATTAATTAATCTAGTCATTCATGCTCAGGTGAACTGACTTGAAACTTTTGACATGATTATATGGTTTTGAGGTTTTGAGTCGACATTTGCCAATTTAATAGGACTACGTATAGAAGCAATAAAATAGCAGTTATAGAAAGCAGGAAAGAGAATAAGTCGGTGTAGTAGAAGGTATTTTTAAAACTACTCTATCTTGTAGGCATGCAAAATTCAAATTCAACGTTGAATGTAGTAAGTTAAAGCATGATTCCCATTTCCAGTACCAACATAATTGCATTAGTGTAGCAACATACGGCTTTGAGTTGTCTTAATGCAAAAGGGTGTTGCGTTAAGTGAGCAGAGAAAGAGGGCCAACAATCTGCATCATTGAAGGTCTGTGTTCTTGTTGCTCTAGCCTGGCTAAATAGCTTGTGGTGTCATACTTTTATCCATCAACTATTAATGACACTTGCTATGAGTTAGGTTCATCAACAGTATAAAGCTAGGAAAGCCTTAGAAAACAAAGTTCCCACTCCAGGCCCACTCATGACCACAGTAAAAAACTCATTTGCTCCATTGTCATTGTGGTCCATAGCTTTAAATTAGGATTATCGGGACATTTCCCAACATTAGCAAGAGTAGTTTAATGACAATACTTACAGGGAAAAAATGACACATTAGAGAATATAAAAATTGACATAGTGGGTGAGTTCCATCCTGTTTCACTATAATATTATCTCAGAATGTCCTCAAAACACAAGTTGAACAAACATTAAGCCTTTTCCGGTGAACATAATGGGGGTCATTCTACTAAGGGCCCGATTCGGTCTTTTTTCCCGACGGTTACCCAAATATTTCCGTTGCGCCGATTTCCATGGAATTGTCCCGGGGAATTTTGACGCAGGAGATCGGATTGTGGCGATCGGCGATGGCATGCACGCGACGGAAATGGGGGGCAGTGGCCAAATTTAAAAAAAAATCTGTAGTAGGAGCGTGCACTTACCTTCATTCAGCCCGGCTCGTTGTATTTTTTTCCAGTCGTTCCGATGATCTTCAGCGCAGCAGGGCCACCTGGTGGACAGGGCAGAGAGGGAACTACCTTGATGAAGCCCGGCGGACCCGAATCCAGCGCCAGAGAACGAACCACCACTGGATCGGGAAGGACCGGGTAAGTAATCTGCCCCAATATGTTTACTCTTCCACTTCTTTTATCAAATTGATCAAAGTTGCACATATTCCTCAAAATCTACACATTTCCAATCTGCCTTGTACAGAAATAGAATGCACACTGCAAACTACATGAACGTTGAGGTAAGAGAGATTTTTGCTTCAACACCAGTTGTGCTTTAGTACAATATCAATAATTTGTATTGATTTGAATAGTTCGTGCTTTTGCATTTACGTTATGAAATATGATAGCCAGAAACCATCTATGGCAATAAGCACCATTGACCTTTAAAGTTCTGATTTTGATGTCACACTTGAGTTGTGTAGCTTTTATTGTAAAAGGGCAAGAAGCTAAATTCTTATTACTCAACTAACTATATGCCCTAGATAAATCAAACCAAGGAATGCACTAGATATTAACTTTTACTTGCCATAATGTACTTGCCGGAAGATGATTTTCAATCCAATACTAGTAGAGAATAAACCACAACCTGCTGCATCAGGTCTATTCCTAGGAAAGGCAAAAGAGCATGGTTTGCTGGAAAATATTGAAAAGGGCATTGTTTTTTTCAGCACATACGCTAATTACTCCCTACAACCCCCTTCCCTGGTTGGATTTAAAGGATCAAGATTAACAGTACATTTTAAAGGCATACATTTCATGGCTATTGATTTGTCCTATCAATAGGATCTGATCATGATGGGGGAGTTTTCTGCAAAAGTTTGGTTGGAATCTGGTCCACACTTTGAGGCGTCGTAACGTCCGCGTTTTTTAATGGGGGGAGCGAGCAGACAGGGGAGAGTGGTCTGCTCGGTACAGCTGACATCTCTGCGAAAAGCAGTAAGACCTGGTAAGATGCACCTGGCAGGATGTCTTCCTGATATGCTAAGAAGCGGTACATTCAGTCTTATAGATTGTGTCGTGACTACACAAGTGACTCCCATTAGGTTAAAGGATATGAAAAAGGCGAATACATTTTCCAAAATGTTAGAACACAAGTGCCAAAAACTTAAAATTATAATGCAATTAATGACATGAGGAGTCAAAACTATTTAAATGTGCTTATTTGATAATGGCATTCTTATCAATGTAAAAAAAATTGGTTAATCCTAGTTACTCATTGGACATAGTGGACCTTTTTGGACTCTTCTTGTCAGCATTCCTTGCCAACTCAAGTAGAAGGCAAAAAAAAAAAAAGAGAATGTGAAAAAGTCCCCACACTCACTAAAGATGCCCAAAGTCAGTTGGGTTGGACAAATTTCTAATGTTATGTAGCAGTTCAGTTATGTTTGTCTCCTGGGGGAAATGAACAGGACCCCTCAGGTTTTTGTACGCAATCGGTGCTGGTCCATCCAAATCCCCCCATGATGAGACCACTTAAGTTATGATAATGGTTTGAGGCAGTTTAATCAGCTTAATTTTCTCTGTTTTCTTTCATTCATATAATGGAGAAATGGTCATTCCTACAACTGGTGCGCTGCTTGTAGTGTGAATTAGGTGACTAATTTGCAGATGATCTGCTGAACCTAGATTGGGGTCACAGTTCTCCACTAAGAGCTTCCTAAAAGTTTGTTTTTTAAAATTGTACATATAAGGTGGTCATTTACAGTTGTGAGATCGTACTTTATTGCCACATTAAACCAATCTAATGGAAGACTGGTAGCCTATCGCTGATAGCCCAATTTTAAAATTTATTGATACAGCCACTAGTTGCTGGAATTTGAAGGAAGCCATAGTAACTTCTTCTCCCCTGCTAGCTAAGGCAAAGTGACATAGTTTCTTCTCAGGCCACAGGAATCACTGGGGAGCATGAGCTCAGGAGCGAACAGGGTTAAAGTATAAAATAAGTTTATTAAGTGAAAGTGTAATGATGAGACTTGCTCACCAGGATTCCTTTTTCAAGGATATGGAATTACTTTGAAAAGAGTAGATTCTTTAGCTCAAGTCGATCTCATGTAGCACCAATCTTTCAAACACCCATTGCTCTGGCCAAAACGCAAAAAAAACATTTGACATTGTATACTTAAAAATAAAAAACTTAAATCTACTATAACTACTGACAAGACTCCCAAACAACTATTACCTTTTTCAGTTTATATATGTTTTTTAAAATTACCTTTTGCTAGTTAAATAGGGAGATGGCTTCATGTAAGCAACATAATACTACTGTAACTTAATGAAAGCCTCAGACCATTCCAAACCTTTATTGACTGTCTATTTCATTATGGCAATACTGTTTAAATTAATTATGGAACTTTTAATGTTTTGTTATGCAAGTTAGGGAATGGAATAGCGAAAACAGCACAGAAAGTGACCTTGAGAATAAGCCAATTTGACGCTGTCTCTGCATTGAGTGCCCGACCACCTACTCTAAGCAGGAGTAGCCAAATGGCTGATAATCCCTTCGTGCACCAAAAAAGTGCAAACATGGATTCAGAGACAAGACAATAAAAACAAAGATAATCAGTAAATACAGGTCAGAATCAAGAGGTCAAAGAGTGCAAATGCAAAATCACAAGCAAATAAATAGCCAGAAGGGAAAACTGCAACGGGTCAAACTAATAGAAGGTAAAATATTTGTACAGACTATAAAAAAACTTTTATGAGTTCCCAGAGCTGATTTTCAGAAGTTGATTTGGATCAGTTCTCTGACATCAGGACATAACAGTGATGAGGAGTGGGGTAACTGTCCACTCAAGATTAAACTGATAGTAAACTAAAGCAGATATAGTGTGAAAATCAATTCAAAGCTGTTAGGAAAGCAATATACCAAGTGTTCAGGCTAGCAAAGACGGAAAGGGAACAAAATAACATACTCCGTCAGAACAGAGTAGAAGCAGGCAGATATAATTATATTTTTTAGAACTTTTAAGGGTTTGGGTACACCAACACAAGTAAATATACGTTGGTGAAAGCATATACGATTGTTAATTTAAAAGCTTTCTAGCCCAATATTTTCTCGTTAAGCAAATAGGAAAGTATGCCTGAGACCCCACACAAGCTAAATTCCTTGTGTGTTGCATTGATGCCCTATCCTCCTAAGGTGTCCTAGAGAGGAATGGAGGATTTCTGCAAAGATCCACACCCCAAACCCAGATCAACCTTAAAGGGTATTCTCGTTTGGCATTTACATTACAGTTGTAAATCTGCCCATATATAACATTCTTCAATAGGTTGTTATTTAAAAAAAATGTTCCTGTGTGAAGATAATTCTCTAAATGTAGTCATGTTATTCCTTAGAAATGAGATCGGCTTCCTCGGAACGGCCAACTCTGCCGAGAGAATTGCACAGAATAAAACAAAAGGGTTTTGTATATGGAAATGTCCAGGAGTTTACTGCATGTCCTACACACGTACTGTAGTCATGATGCTGAATCCAGGAAGTCAGGCAGGACTCTATAGCGCATGTCTGCCACCACTGCCAGAGTGTGACGTGGTCAAACCGAGGGAAAAGATCTCGTTTCGAAGGGAAAACATGGTATTTTATAAAAAAATGATCTGCAACAGAACATTGTTTCTTCAGAACATTAATTGAAGAAGAAAAGAAATGGTTATATATGGAAGATTAGTGAGAAACTGAAGGTGAATGCCCAGACGAGAATACTCCTTTCAAGTTAGGGTCAAGTCATCTCTGGTAAGAAATTGTTGCATAACTATGGTCTTAACGTTGAAGGAAACACAAAAGAACTTTGACTAATATTGGTCTACTGTTCTCATGGAATCACTGGACGATTTGATATGTTTTCAAAAGATGATTAATTTTTTTTAAATGAAAACTAAAAACATTAAAGTTCTTAAAAAATGTTTATTAATGTAAATCTCTATATTCTTGAATATAACTGTCCTGTCACTTGAACTAATATATAAATTCTACAAGCTAACATACAGCAGATTTGGACCTCTGTGGAAGGCATACATCAGATTAGTTAAGTGGGGTTCATACACAGTCAGCATTTCTAAATGCCACATATAATGAAATATAGATTAGATCCTTGACGGCAGGTGCTAATTAAATCCTCAATCGGGAGATTCAAAGAGTTTCAATAGGACTATAAACAAAAAACTCTACTCTGCAAACACATTAGCATGTCATGGGTTTATGATCACATTTATCTTGTGATAATCAACTAGTTCCGGATTTCACACACCATTATTAAATTTATAGTGTTGGCATTAATTCTAGCAAGCCATGGAACTGAGGATGTGGAAAAAACAATAATATATTTTTAGGCTGATTCCATACACCTCCATAATAGCCCACAGCGTATTTCTTAAAACACAGTGGCATTTGGTTAACAACATACTCAAAAATTTTACAAGACATAGCTTTCGCAAACATGAAGTTCTTCCTGTGAGAGCCTTATTGAATTTAGTGTGACCGCAGTGGAATGTGGTCATACTATTTATGTGGATAATTGCAAGGATAAATGTTTACACAATAGGTAGGTTTTAAAGTGTGATATCAAGACTTGAAAGTGACCAATTTTATGGAAAATCAACCATACAATACTATTAAACACTTTTTTTCATGTTCATTTTCTCTTAAACACTGCAATTAGTGGGGACGTTAGAACGTAGGTAATGACATTTTTATTTGGCTTAACAGTTTATACGACATTTATTTTTATTATTTTGTATTTCATTTTTCTAAGTGAAACTGTGAACTATTCTACAACTGGAGACTCCATCTGGTTTTGAATACTGTTTAAAAAAAATTGAGAATCTAGTTCTCTTGTCAGAAAGAATGTTGCCGTTTTCATAAATTTTAAGCAAAATCCAGAATTCACATTAAATTAAACCTATGTACTGTATAGTACTGAGTATAAGCCGATCCAAGTATGAGCTGAGGTACTTAGTTCAATAAAAAACACTGGAGAAAACATATTGACTCGGTATAAGCCTAGGTGGGAAATGCTTGATCACAGTCCGGCCCAGTATTAAACGTGAGAGTCCATATCCCCAGTATAAAGCCTACCAGCACCATGCAGGATATGCAGACAGCCCCCCCCCAACAGGTATTAGCATGCCAGGGCCCGGCAGTTATATAGCTTAGCCCCCTGCCCCCTAGTAGATAGCTACCAGACCAGCAGAAATAGCTGCCAGCCCCGGCCCTGTAGTGGATACAGCTTGACAGCCGCTACAGTTATATCCTGATAGCCCTACAGGTATATAGCCTGCCAGCCCCTGGCAGTATCAGCGAGCCTGGCCATGACCAAGTGTGACCAAGCTTTCAATAAGGAAAAAAAATTTTTAACACTGTACATTCAACTTCGGACAAACCTACGCAGGGTCCTTCTGCTTCAGTGCTTTACAGTGCCTCTTCGGGTCATTGGCCTCAAATTTCCGCTTTTTGCACACGGCGGCAAAACCTTGACATCAGCTGTTGTCGACGTCAGTGTTTTGTGAGCCAGGCATCACCAGAGACACAACCCAAACAGCAGCCAAAGAGGAGGGAAGGGCCTGAAGAGGACGCGGATAGACCTGAGGAGTCATGGGCGTCAGAAGCAACTAACTAAAAGTATGATCAATACAAGGTTCACCGTCCTGTTGTTGTCAGAAGAATTATGGTCTGATTAGAAACGATTAAAAGTCTTTAAATTCTTTATTCAAAATATCATTAAAAATCATGCTAGACATAGCCATATGAGTCATTCAGGCTTTTCAAGGTAGGGCACCTTCAGGTGGCACACCAAACACATAGTGCCAACAGAAGTATGATAAATTGCACCAGAAATTAGATAGGCGCAATCAAAGGAGCAACAGGTGAGCTTCCCCTGGTAACCACCAGATTACCGTGGTTGTATATAGTAGGTCTGTCCTCAATAGTCCCTGCCCTGACGCGTTTCTGGCATCACACATACCGATCGATGCGTCATAAGAGGCATACAGGATACACTTAGACATACAAAATTATTAGCGATGCCCTAGCGCCGGATTATTGCATAGGAAGTGAGCTAGAGCTTGATACACACACAACACACAGCGGCGCGGCCTGTTGCAGTATTTTGATTTTTAACATATGTTAACAGATGAATTTAGTAGTAAGCACCATGTTAACGGCAATGTAAACAACACATGTGACGAAGCCTCAAATTCAATCCATCAGTAAATTCCCTGGGTGTGGTCTAGGGTGCTTAGAAAAATGCAAATCCCAAATTTACAGCTAGTATGCCCAATGCTGTAGATAAAACCTGACGAAAATGGCTTCTTGTGTGCTGGGCTTGGAGATAGGTAACAAACGTTTTTAAATTTAAAAAGCCCACAGTTTATGCAACCTCCAAGGAAAAACTAACACATGTGCAAGCAGGAAAAAAAGAGTAACCGGCCAAGCCCCCCTCCCTTCCTCCCCCCCCACTTTTCCTCCCCCCGCCCCTTTCGGCCCTCCTACGCCCCTTCCCTCTTTTTAGGAAGCTATCTCATTTCTAACATGGCTACATTTAGGAGAAATTATCTTCACACAGGAACATTTTTTTAAATAACATCCAAATGAAGAAATGTTTACTTATGGCAAATGAATTACATTAAATTTAAATGCCCAGATGGGAATTCCCCCTTAAGTTAAATAATAGTAAATCTAATACATGGAACTATAGATCATGTATCAGCGCATGTCTAAAATTTGTATGTAAATCCCATAAAAAAGAATGCAATACAAAGATTAAAAAGAGCAATAAATAAAAAGAATAAGAATAAATATAGTATCAACTGGTAAGCTAAATGTGAAGGCATTTAAAATGGAGAATAAGGTATACAGTGGAGAATAATAGACGATCAGCAGTAAAAATCAGGTTATGTCAAAATGCTTTTATTATAATTGTAATGCAAAGTACAATATTGCTGTACAATGTTGAAGAGATATCATTATATATTTACACACTGTACATTATTTGCATTCTGCAAAATAATTTGATACTGAACATATACATATACAATCAAACGTTTACATGCAGTAACTAGTAAGAATTGTAAATAGGAGGATAAAAAATAAGTGAGACTGTAAAGGAGAAAAATACATATTTAACACTGCAGTATCTTAAGAGTTCTGTAATGGGTCAATTATTAACAAATAAGATTAGCGGTACCCGATCTATGGAACCTGATCAAGGTGCAGTGAGCACACAGTGTCTCATCACACTGTAACCTAGCCGGGCGTCTGCACAGGTTTCATTGTTCTTAACCTTGTTGTGTGCATGAGGCCTTAATATGGAAATAAATTTAGTAACAGATACCGGTAAAACTTATTTAATATAATATTTCTCATATTAAATTTTGGGTAAAAATACTTTTTTTTAAATCTGAGAACCATAGCTTTACTACCAAGGCTCAATAGCTCACTCTGGAAGACATAACACACTGTGGTGCTAACAGACTGCTTGTTGGACTAACTAAAATATATTCTAAAGGATGAAGATGGGCAAACCTACAATTAACTAGATATTAAAAATCTTTAAAAATCTATTCAAACTGATGTACAGGAAAATGTTTTACAACATGCCCACCCAAGACTGGTGGGGGACTAAAAGATCCCTTAGATAAGATCTTTACTAGAGATGTACATTATGGTGAGTGAACATACTGAGCACAACAAAATAAAGCATGCATTTGTAGAATGGAGAATGTATGGGTAAAGAGGTTCCTGCATTAAGTTCTATAATCCAATCTATTCAACAGGAAGGGTGAACAGAAGGCATTATAAAACTTAACTTTTAATAAATATTAGCTATAAAATTGTTTACAAAGAAGGACCACACTCCATCTCAAAAGAGCACATAGATGGAGAAAATAACCTCATAACAATGCACAGTATACAATATGGAGGATCACATCAACAGTAATACAAATGAAAAAAGGAATGATCTCACCCATATAGAAGAGCAGGAGCCCGTATGGTAGACTGGTAGACATGGTGTAACTGCCACAGGAGGTCCCAGACCAGGAGTAGATGGAAGCACTGCATCTAAGATCTCCCTGTAGCTATTCTTTCCCTGTTCCCCAGAAAAAACTCCCGTCCTGACAAGGACAGTACCGTGAAGTCCCAATAAACTGAGACAACCCTATGACTGCCTACAAAAGTCTTCCCAACGCGTTTCCAAACCCACCAAGGAGGGGGGTCCTTCATCAGGGGTATAAGTGACAGAGTGCATGAAAGATAACACGCTTGACACGCCCAGGACAGTGGTCCATAAAGAGACACAATGGTGTATACTGATCCCATCTATTCCCTCACTAATGTAAACATTAACCTTTTTTTTAAATGCCTTCAACTTTACCAAAATAATAATCTCATATATTTTTGGCAACAAAGATCCTAATTTGTAGAGGCATGAAAAAATCCTGATCAGTTTTGCACTGCTTAAGTGCATGCTATTGTGGATTATGAGATTTATGAGTGGACCCATTATAACTTTGTCAAACCCAAACCTCAAAATTATGTTCAGAGCCTGGTTTGGAGACTGAACCTGAAACCCCGATTAGCACTGGTGTTAAATGACAGGGTGAGCCAAACCACAATCTCAACCCGAACTTCTGGCTATGTTTGGCATGTACAATGGTTCTGTTCATCATTAATTATGAGAAATGAAAAACTCTAAAGATGCTGAACACAAGCTAAGTGATCTTTTAAGATATATTTCATGTGCTTATTGGTCTTTAAGGTTGTGCTTTTTGGTGGACCAGTTGACTGTGAATACCGTGGGCTCTGGCCAATCGTAGCCATAGCTAGTAGGTTGGGGATACAATTTGCCAGGTTGGCTGCCCGCTTTAAGCCCAGACCTCAACCTAATTAAAATGTGGTGGTGGTAAATGTGGGGTGGTGGGAGGAGAGCTGTGTAGGACGCTCATACGCAAAAGGTCAATCATTGTGTTGACCAATTTACTCTTTTGTTGAACTGAGCAGGCATTTTATTAGATGAAGGAAGTAAAAGTTCTTTTTACGGAGACTTTGCTAATAAATGCCACCTTGCAGGCTATTGTCAATTTACAGCCATTGGGGGGTTCTGGAATATATGGCATATACATTATCTGTGATGCTATTCAGAAAACATTACCTTGTAAACAAGTCCCCGTAACATCAAGCTTGACTTTCAAGTACCCTAATGACATGAGTCAAGATATCCAAACCAGTATAAATATTCCAAAAGAGTAGATTCGCAGAGATCTTTTGACAGATTTATATTTAGCAATGAAAATATTCAGTGGAAAGGGATTTTTTAAGGATATTTTCATCTTTACCATTGTACTTGCATATGGTCCCTAAATCACTGAATAAATTTAGTCTTAACCCGTCTCCTGGGTGATGGTAAGAACACAGCCAACAAAATGCATCTTCATAATTTATGGCAAAACATCGAAATCCATATTGGCTGAAAGATTTTTCTTCATTTTGAAATGTCTATTTATTTATTGGAAGCAAAATCCTTTTATTGTCCAGAAGTGGATCACATGGTTGTGGAAACAACATCTATCACTATTTCTAGATATACAGTTTGTACATATTTTTATGCTTTAAATACATTAGGTACATTGAAAATGTGTTTCTTTTTTATTATAGTATTAAGATTGCAAAAATCTAATCACATCCATCATTTTATATATACTCATACCCACAGTTCATGTAGCCAAACATCAAAAAGTATAGAAAATAATAATGAAATAACAAGCTTATTATAGGTTAATTATCAAAAAATACATACAGTATATAGGTGTATATAATCAAAGTTCTTCAGCACAAAAAATGTGCTGAAAAACCTCACCTCGGCTTATACATGACTCAATAAAAAAAAAAACTTACATACTTACCCTCCGGTGCTCCGATGCTCGTTGCAGCTCCCAATCCTCTGCGTGGCTCCTGGCGGCTCCTCTTCGGTCTACTCTCTACTGTATTAGCCGCCAGAGATGCGTCCTTGCCGGCCGACAGATCGCACGTCTCAACCGGCTAATACAGCAGAAAGGAGACCGAAAAGGAGCTGCCAGGAGCCGCTCTGGGCATCAGGGTGCCAGAGGGTGAGTATGTAAGTTTGTTTTTTTTATGTGCTTGGCAAACTTCGGGCTGGCTAACTGTATACTACATGTGGCTGGCTGTATACTACATGGGGCTGGGTATATACTTCATGGGGCTGGGTATATACTACATGAGGCTGGCAGGCTACATACTACATGGGACTGGCTGGTTGTATACTACATGGGGCTGGCTGGCTGTATACTACTTGGGGATGGCTGGCTCTATACTACTAGGGTCTGGCTGTATACTACTGGGGGTTAGCTATATACTACTGGGGGGCTGGCTTGCTATATACTACTGGGGTCTGGCTGGCTATATACTACTGAGGGCTGGCTATATACTACTTGGGGCTGGCTATGTACTACTGGGGTCTGACTGACTATATACTAGTAGGTGCTGGCTATATACTACTTGGGCTGGCTGGCTATATACTACTGGGAGCTGGCTGGCTATATACTACAGGGGGCTGGCGGGCTATATACTGGAAGACTGTGACCAATGCATTTCCCGCCCTCGGCTTATACTTGAGTCAATAGGTTTTCCCAGTTTTCAAATTAAAATTAGGGGGTCTTGGCTTAAACTCGGGTTGGCTTATACTCGAGTATATACGTTATATATATTTTTTTTTCATACAACACTAACTTAATAAATGTCTGCTTGTTACCCTAGTCATTTTGGCTAGTCATTTGTGTGATTCATTTTATGCTACTTTTATTAATAAATTTCAATAAACTTCTTTACATTTTTAGTTGGCTGTATAGACTCTATTTAGTTCTTTCAGTTTTTATGTGTTAGAGACTAACACAATTTTTACTTTTTCATTCCCTATAATATATAGATAGACTCCACTTATATATACCTAGTGGTATAATTCATGCTGTTAGCACCTGAGATGTAGAAATGCCACTAGTGATGAGCTGAGTTGTTAAAATTGGGTTTCAGCTGAGTTCTGCCAAACCCAAATTTAAAAAAACTGGATTTAAGTTTGGATATAAAACCCAAACCCCCACCAGTAATACCCGTAATCAGTGCTGGCGTCACCAGCAGCAGTTAAACTACTGTGACAGCACACAAGCTGCTATTTCAAGGAGGGTTGTTGCTCCTGGTGATTTAATATGGGAGCGACATTTCCTACCAAAATAGTGGTGCCCTGTACTACCGGCATCTTGACTGCCGGTGACTTTGCACTAGCATTAGCAGTGGATGGGGATGGTTTTCAATAGAAGTTTGGGGTCAGGTTCAGGGTATCCAAAATCTGCAATGTTCAGTACGAATCTGAACTTTGAGGTTCGGTTCCCCTCAACACTAGCCATATCACATGGATTTTACCTTTGAACTTTTGCAACTTTTGTAGCCTGATCACTGTGTGGCACTTACCCTTTGAAAGGGTGCAAATGACTATGAAGGGCAAAAATACTTCCTACAATAGGGGATCCTGCCTATTGTCTAAGATTAGTAGCACAATTTAAAAATAATAATAAAAGTAAAAAGGTTACCATGTTGTGCTGCTAAATTGAATATACGACTGTGTGCAGCAAAAGCAATTCATCTTTGGTCAGCATATAAAAAATAAAATATAGGGCAAATGTAGGACATGATCTAATTAAAATTAATTAATCTAGTTCATTCATGCTCAGGTGAACTGACTTGAACTTTTGACATGATTTATATTGGTTTTGAGGTTTTGAGTCGCCATTTGTCCAATTTAATAGACTACAGTATAGACTGCAATAAAATAGCAGTTATAGAAAGCAGGAAAGAGAATAAGTAGGTTTAGTAGAAGGTATTTTTAACAACTACTCTTATTTGTAGGTATGCAAAATCAAATTCAACATTGTAATGTAAGTAAGTTAAACGTGTTTCCCATTTCCAGTACCACATAAGTTTCATTAGTTAGAAACATATCGGCTGTAGTTTTCATTAATGCAAATGGGTGTTGCGTAAGTGGAGCAGAAAGATGGCCACCAATATGCATCATTGAAGGTCTGTGTTCTTGTTGCTCTAGCCCTGGTCTAAAATAGCTTGGTGTCATACTTTTATCCATCAACTATTAATAACCTCTGCTATAGTTAGGTCATCAACAGTATAAAGCTAGGAAAGCCCTTAAGACAACAAGTTCCCACTCCAGGCACCTCCTGAACCACAGTAAAAATCATTTGCTCCATTGTCATTGTGGTCCATAGCCTTTAACATTAGGATTATCGGAAATTTGCCAAACATTAGCAAGAGCTAGTTAATGTCAATAAATACAGGGAAATGACACATTAGATGAATAAAAATTGACATAGTGTGGTGAGTTCCATCATGTTCACTACTAATATTATCTCAGAATGTCCTCAAACACAAGTTAAACAAACAATAAGCCTTTCGTGAACATAATGGGGGTCGTTTACTAAGGACCCGATTCGCGTTTTCCCGACGTGTTACCCAAATATTTCCGATTTGCGCCGATTTCCCATGAATTGTCCCGGGATTTTGCCGCAGGAGATCGGATTGTGGCGCATCGGCGCTGGCATGCACGCGACGGAAATGGGGGGCGTGGCCAAATTTAAAAAAAAAATCTGTCGTGGAGCTTGCACTTACCTTCACTCAGCCCGGCTCAGTGTATTCCAGTGCGTTCCGATGCTCTTCAGCGCAGCAGGGCCACCTGGTGGACAGCGGAGGAACTACCTTGATGAATCCCGGCCGGACCCGAATCCAGCGCAGAGAACGCACCACTGGATCGGGAATGGACCGGGTAAGTAAATCTGCCCCAATATGTTTTACTCTTCCACTTCTTTTTATCAAATTGCTCAAAGGTTGCACATATTCCTCAAAATCTACACATTTCCAAACTCTGCTTGTACAGAAATAGAATGCACAATGCAAACTACATGAAAGTTGAGTAAGAGATTGATTTTTGCTTCAACAACCAGTTGTGCTTAGTACAATATCAATAATTTTTATTGATTTGTGAATAGTTAGTGCTTTTGACATTAATTTATGAACTATGATAGCCAAGATAACCATCTATGGCAATAAGCCACATTTGACCTTTAAAGTTCTGATTTTGATTTAATCACTGTGAGTTGTGTAGCTTTTATTGTTAAAAGGTCAAGAATCTAAATTCTTCTTAATCAAATAACTATATGCCCTAGATAAATCAACCAAAGGGAATTCACTAGTATATACTTTTACTTGCCTATAATGTACTTGCCAGAAGATTTTACAATCCAATACTCGTAGAGAATAAACCACAACCTTGCTGCATGTCTATTCCTAGAAAGGCAAAAGAGATGGGTTTGCTGGAAAGTATCTGAAAAGGGCTTGTTTTTTCAGCTACAATACGCTATATTCTCCTACAACCCCCTTCCCTGGTGGATTTAAAGGATCAAGATTTAAAAGTACATTTTAAGCATAAATTTTCCATGGCTATTGATGTCCTATCCATAGGATCGATCATGATGGGGGAGTTTTCTGCAAAAGTTTTGTTGGAAATCTGGTCCACACTTTGAGGCGTAATGGGGGAGCGAGCAGACAAGGGAGAGTGGTCTGCTCGGTAAAGCTGACATCTCTGCGAAGTAAGACCTGGTAGATGCAACCTGGCAGAGATTGCTTCCTGATATGCTGGACACACCAGTCTTAATAGATTGTGTAGTGACTACACAGCTGACCTCCCATTATGGTAAAGGATATTGAAAAAGGCTAATACATTTTTCCAAAATGTTAGCAAACACAAGTTGCCCAAAAACTTAAATTATAATTGAAATTAATGACCATTAGAGTCAACTATTTAAAGTGCTTATTTAGATAATGGCATTCTTATCAATGTTAAAAAAAAATTGGTAATCCTATTTACTCTTATGGACATAGTGGACATTTTGACTCTTCTTGTCAGCATTTCCTTTCAACTCAAGTTAGAAGGCAAAAAAAAAAAAGAGAAATGTGAAAAAGTCCCCACACATCACTAAAGATGCCCAAAGTCATTTGGCATTGGATAACTTTCTAATGTTTATGATAGCAGTTCAGTTATGTCTGTCTCCTGGGGGCAATGAACAGGACCCCTCAGGTTTTTTGTTAAGCAATCTGGCCTGGTCCCATCACAATCCCCCCATGCTGAGACCACTATAGTTATGATAATGGTTTTGAGGCAGTTTAATCAGCTTTAATTTTCTCAGTTTTCTTTCATTTCATATAATTGGAGAAATGGTCCTTCCTACAACTGTGCTGCTGCTTGTAGTGTGAATTGTGACTAACATTTGAAGATTATCATGCTGAACCTAGTTGGTGTCACAGTTCTTACCACTAAGAGCTCCTAAAGTACTTTACATATAATGTGGTCATTTACATTGTGAGATAGTTTATGCCACAATTAACCCAATTCTCATGGAAGACTGAGTCAGCCTATCGCTGCTAGCAATTTAACTTTATTGATACAGCCACTAGCTTAGCTGTAATTTGACAGACAGCATAGTAACTTTCTTTCTCCCCTGCTAGCTAAGGCAAAGTACATAGTTTCTTCTCAGGCCACAGGAATCACTGGGGAGCATTAGCTCAGGAGCAAGCAGGGTATAAAGTATACAAATAAGTTTCATTAAAGTGAAAGTGTAATGATGAGCTTGCTCCACCAGGATTCATTTTCAAGGATCATGGAATTACTTTAAAGAGTAGATTCTTTAGCTCAAGTCTATCTCATTGTCAGCACAATCTTTAAAAGCACCCATTGCTCTGGCCAAAAGTCAAAAAACATTTGAGCATTGTATACATTAAAAATAAAAAACTTAACTCTACTATAAATACCTGACAAGACTCCCAACAACTATTACCTTTTTCAGTTTATATATGTTTTTTAAAATTACCTTTTGCTAGTAAAAGGGCTATGGCTTCTGTAAGAAAATAATATACTGTAACTTAATGAAAGCCTCAGCCATTCCCAAACCTTTATTGATCTGTCTTATTTTCATTTATGGCAATACTGTTAAATTAAATTATGAAATTTTAATGTTTTGTTATGCAAGGTTAGGGAATGGACTAGCGAAACAGACACAGAAAGTGATCCTTGAGACTAAGCCCATTTTTCAGCTGTCTCTGCATGATTGCCCGACCTACTCTAAGCAGGAGCTAGACAACTGGTTGATAATCCCTTCGTGCACCAAAGTGCAAACATGGAGACAGAGACAAGACAATACAAACAAAGATAATCAGTAAATACAGGTCAGAACCAAGAGGTCAAAGCAGTGCAAAATCACAAGGCAAATAAATAGCCAGAGAAACTGGCAAAGGGTCAAAATACTAGAAGGTAAAATATTCTGTACAAGACTATAAAAAAACTTTTATGAGTTCCCAGAGCTCTGATTCAGAAGGTGATTGGATCAGTTCTCTGACATCAGACATAACAGTAATGAGAGTGGGGTAATCTGTCACTCACAGATTAACTGATAGTAAACTAAAGCAGATATAGTGAAAATCAATCAAAGCTGTTAGGAAAGCAATATACCAGTGTTCAGGCTAGCAAAGACAGAAAGGAACAAAATAACATACTCAGTCAGACAGAGTAGAAAGCAGGCAGATATTACATATATTATTTTTAGACTTTTAAGGGTTTGGGTTACACCCAACACAAGTAAATATACGATTGTGTAAAGCATATACGATTGTTAAAAGCTTTCTAGACCAATATTTTCTGTTAGCAAATAGGAAAGGTATGCCTGAGTACCCCACACAATGCTAAACTTTCTTGTTGGTGTTGCATTTGATGCCTATCCTCCTAAGGTTTCCCTAGAGGAGGAATGGAGATTTCTGCAAGATCCACCCAAACCCCAGATCAACCTTAAAGGGGTATTCTCGTCTGGGCATTTACATTCAGTTTGATAAATCTGCCATATATAAACATTTCTTCAATTAGGTGTTATTAAAAAAAATGTTCCTGTGTGAAGATAATTTCTCATAAATGTAGTCATTTTATTCCTTAGAAATGAGATAGCTTCCTCGGATACGGCCACCTCTGCCTGAGAGATTGCACAGATAAACAAAAAGGTTTTGTATATGAAATGTCCAGGAGTTACTGCATGTCCTACACCCGTACTGTAGTCATGATTGCTGAATCCAGGAAGTCAGGCAGGACTCTATAGCGCATGTCTGCCCACCACTGCCAGAGTGTGACGTGGTCATAACCGAGAAAGCCATCTCGTTTCTAAGGGACAACATGGCTATGTTTATAAAAAATTATCTTCACACAGGAACATTTTTTTTAATAACATCTAATTGAAGAAATGTTTATATATGGAAGATTAGTGAAACTGAATGTGAATGCCCAGACGAGAATACTCCTTTAAAGTTAGGGTCAAGTCATCTCTGGTAAGAAATTGTTGCATAAATATGTGATTAAAGTTGAAAGGAAAAAAAAAGAAAATTGATAATATTTGGTCTAATTGTTCTTATGGAATCACTTGACGTTTATTTGATATGTTTTAAAAAGATGATTAATTTTTTTTAAATGAAACTAATTAAAAGTTTCTTAAAAAACTGTTTTATTAATGTAACATCTCTAATATTCTCTGAATATACTGTCCTTTCACTTGAACTAATATAATAAATTCTACAAGCTAACATTACAGCAGATTTTTGGACCTCTGTTAAGGCAATACATTACATATTATTAAAGTGGGTTCATACACCAGTCAGCATTCTAAATGCACATAATGAAATATAGATATTATCCTTGATGAATGTGCTAATTACATCTCAATAGGGCTATCAAAGAGTTTCAATAGGATATAAACAAAAAACTCTACTCTGCAAACACATTTAGCACTGTCATGGGTTTGATGATAACATTTATATTTGTGATAAATCAACTAAGTTCCGGATTTCAAAACACCATTATTAACATTTCTAGTGTTGCATTAATTATTCAAGTCTAAGCCATGGAAATGAGGATGTGGAAAACAATAATATATTTTTAGACTGATTCCATTACACCTCCATAATAGCCCACAGCTATTTCTAAACACAGTGGCATTTGGTTAACAACACTACTCAAAATATTTTACAAGACTAAATAGCTTTCGCAAACATGAAGTTCTACCTTGTAGCATTATTGAATTTAGTGTGAAGCAGTGGACATGTGGTCCATACTCATTTATGTGGATATATTGCAAGATAAATGTTACACAATAGGTAAGGTTTAAAGTGATATCAAGTCTTGAAAGTGCAATTTTATGGAAATCAAACATTAATACTCTTTAAACACTTTTTTAATTCTCATTTTCTCTTAAACACTGCAATTATTGGAGGAATGTAGAACTTTAGGTAATTACATTTTCTTTGGCTTAACAGTTTATACTACATTTTTTTTATATTTTGTATTTCATTTTTTTAAGTTGAAACTGTGAACTTAATCTACAAATTGAAACTCCATCTGGTTTTGAATACTGTTTAAAAAAATTTAGAATCTCTTGTTCAGAAGATATGTTGCAGTTTTCATACATATTTTAAGCAAAAACAATGGATAATTCACATTAAACACTATGTACTGTATATACTTGAGTATAAGCCGATCCAAGTATGAGCCGAGTTACCTTATTTTAGCACAAAAAAACTGGGAAAACATATTGACTCGAGTATAAGCCTAGGGTGGGAAATGCTTTGATCACAGACTCCAGCCAGTATAAAAGTGACTGGTCCATATCCCCCAGTATATAGCCTACCAGCCCCTGCAGTATATAGCCAGCCAGCCCCCCCCCCCCCAGTATATAGCCAGCCAGCCCCTGCAGTATATAGCTAGCCCCTGCCCCCCTAGTATATAGCCTACCAGACCCTGCAGTAAATAGCCTGCCAGCCCCTGCCCCGTAGTATACAGCTTGCCAGCCGCTACAGTATATATCCTGCTAGCCCCTACAGTATATAGCCTGCCAGCCCCTGCAGTATCTAGCGAGCCTGCCCCTGACCAAGTATGCCAAGCTTTCAATAAGGAAAAATTAACACTGTACTCACCTTTCCGACACCCTACGCAGGTCCTCTTCTTGCTTCAGATGCTACAGTGCCTCTTCGGGTCATTGGCTCCTCTTCAGCTTTTTGCACACGGCTGGCAAACACCTTGACATCAGCTGCTTGTCGACGTCATTGTTTGTGAGCCAGCATCACAAGACGACCCAAACAGAAGCCAAAGAGGAGTGGAAGGGCCTGAAGAGGAGCGGATAGACCTGAGGAGTCACTGGAGCGTCAGGAGCAACTAAAAGTATTATCAATACAAGGTTCACGTCCTGCTGTTGTCACAAGAATTATCTGCCTGATTAGAACGATTAAAAGTCTTTAATATCTTTATTCAAAATATCATTAAAAGTCTGCTAGAAATAGCCATAAGTATTCATTCAGGCTTTTCAAGGTGCACCTTCAGGTGGCAATCCAAACACATATGTGCCAACCGAAGTCTGATAACATGCACCAAGAAATAGATAGGCGCAATCACAGGAGCACAGGTGAGCTTCCCGCTGTAACACCTATTATCAGTGGTTGTATATAGTAGGTCTGTCTCAATTATGTCCCTGCCTGACGCGTTTCTGCATCAACCATACCGATCGATGCGTCATCAGAGGCATACCAGGATACACTTAGACATACAACACTTATTTAGCGATTGCCCTAGCTGCCTGATATTGCATAGGCATTGCAGCTAGAGCTTGCTACACACACACACACATGCGGCACTGTTGCATTATTTTATTTTTAACATATTGTTAACAGATGAATTTAGTAAGCACCATGTTAACGGCAATGTTAAAACCACATGTGACTGCAGCCTCAAATGTCATAATTTCCCTGGGGTGTGTCTAGGG
Source organism: Engystomops pustulosus (assembly GCA_019512145.1). Classification (NCBI taxonomy): domain Eukaryota; kingdom Metazoa; phylum Chordata; class Amphibia; order Anura; family Leptodactylidae; genus Engystomops; species Engystomops pustulosus. The sequence goes on along the minus strand of CM033648.1, from coordinate 29,597,988 downwards.
TGCTTAGAAATGCAAATCCCAAATTTACAGTAGTGTCCACTTCTGTATATAACCTTCCTAAAATGGCTTGTGTGCATGTGGCTTTGAGATAGGTAACAAAAAGTTTTTTAAAAAGCCAAAAGTTGCACCTCCCAGGAAAAACTAAACATGTATCACAAGAAAAAAAGACGTAATCAAGGTGCAGAAAAGACCTCCCAAAAGTCCAAATTATACACCAAAGAAAAAAAAAGATACATGTCCCCATTGAGTCCCCTACCTATTAGCCATGGCTGTGATTTGCCAAGGGTGTGTCCCAGGGCCAATCACAGCCATGGCTAGTAGGAAAGGGTGCCAATCTGGCAATACATACAGGTAGTGCAGGACACACTTGAACACCGGATCCATCTGTCTCCATCAACAAACTATATAATGAGATGATTTTATGACTGATGCAAAATAGTAAACTTAATTAAATTAGATACCACACCAGATGCCATTTAACATTTTTTATTGTTGTACATGGCCCAGTTACAAAATTCAAAGAAGTTATATAATAATAAGAATAAAAATAATGACAATAAAGGGAATAAAAAATGTAATGTCTGAATAAGGTCAGATTCTAATTATTGATGTCCTACTAATCTTTCAATACTGAGCGGTAGTTTTCTTCTATTAAGCTCAATTATGTATTTCCTATGTAGATATTAGAAAGAAAGGTTGGCTATAAATGAAATATTAACTCTCTGTGGCGAGGAATAAATGTCACCAGTTTTATGTGTTTTTAAGTTTATTCGGGAAAATTGCAATGTTCAGAGTGGGAAAAAAAACCTTTGTTACATATTTGATTTTTTTGTAATAACTATAGAGACTTTTAAAGCAGTGTAAAACTCTGTCTGGCTTGAAATTTCATCAAATGTCTGGCAGCAATAATCAGGTTAGTGCAGACATAGATGTATAAGCATTTGAACTTCTCCCATCTATAATGTAATCAATGTCTCATGTGAAATAACATTTTGTGAAATTTAACACACAGCTCAGCAACTTTTTCATATCTGTACTTGTCATTTTAACAGCCCAAAAAGTCTTTGTGACAAAATGCATTCATTTATTTCCTATATAAACATTTTGGCAGACAGGTCACATATTTTGGAAAACATAAAGGAAGCCATTTGAGAAAGTGCAGCAGTCCAGCCTTTTATTTAAGCCCTATTTGTGGATTCTTTGTGTGTTACCAAATACTTGATTTTAATACTCAGAGAAACTGATATGCCGGCTGAATTTTTTTATACTTTTGTATAGGAAAATTAGGATGTACAAAGCCAAGGCCTCGTGCATGTAGGAAATATTGTGTAAAACTGTCATGTGGCATCTGCTGGACTTCATGTGGACTTCACTACAGCAGCCAAATTTAAAGTTCCAGTTCATTTTGCATAAAAGTGTTCCTGGTTATAAAAGTCACTTTCTTTCCTGTTTTTCTGCCCTTTTGTCAACCTTGATCTGGCCTGACCTTGAATTTCTGCTTTCTGCTCTCTGCTCTGATCTTTAGCCTGTTCCTCAACTCACTAGAACTCATATCTTTAAATTTAAAGCTGGTCATCATGTTAAAAGCCCTGAATGTTTGGCGATAGGCTGACACCTACCTCTGATCAGCTGTTCAGCCCAACCTTAAAACAGTGCATGGAAAGTCAGCTACCATTCACTTCTGCAGGTGCCCAGATATGATTAGGGCTTCAATAGTATTAATATATATTAATAATTTAAAGTATATGTGTGGATCCTCTCCTTTTCAAAGAGAGCTCACCAGTTTTAAAATCAGCCAGCATTGAAGGGAGCAGTTTTGTAAACTTCTCAGACTTAGGCCCATTTTATATTATACCGTGATCAGTCCCTAGCACGGCACTCTCCACAGCCGTGAATATGGACTGATCACAGAATAAGGTGAAACAGGCCATATTTCTACTATTTCCTATCACTGTGATTTTAGAGAAACGTCTGATTTTACTTCATACACATTAGCCTTTTAGTGCACCAGAGACTGGACAGTTCCTCTTCTTGTACTTGTTTCCTCTTTTCTACCATGCCTACAGTAACAGTAAATATTGTATTACCCCCACCAGCATATGGACTAAATAGTACTGCGGTGTAGGAAGTGATTTCCCGCAAACTGTAGTACTTTTATGTCAAGCTTGGGAGATGGTGTCAGAAGCGGCGGCTATCAGCTGTATGTTACAGCTGACACCCTCCTGTAAACACCCATGATCAAAGATACCTCTAGGTGTCAACCCCTTGCACGCCACAGTCAGGTATGACGGCGGCATGTTAGGGGAATGCAGGCACCTTCCCCCCCAGATTGGGGGATCCAAACCTTCCTCTGGCAGCCTTGAGGTCCAATGTGTACTCCAGGGCTACCCAATGCCTCCTACAGTCAGATCCCTGTGCCTGAGCTGGTCTTGTAATATAGGTAGGAGGGGCAGGAGGCAGAGAGCACTGCAGTGTGCAGATGTTGTTTCCACAGCCATGTGAGCAACTTCTGGACAGTAAAAGAATTTTGCTTCCAATAAATAAATGTTCTAAACTGGACATTTCAAAATGAAGAAAAATCTTCCAGCCCAGATGTATTTCAGTCCTTTACGCTGAATTATGAAGATGTATTTTGTTGACAGTGTTCTCACCATGAGAGGGGTTAAAACAAAATGTAAGATGGCAGAGATGCAAATAAATTTGAAAAAATTCTTTCCACTGAACATATTTTAATTGTTTAAAGTGAATCTGTCAAAAAATTCCAGAAATGAATTCCTTTTTGAATAGATATATTGGTTTGGATGTCATGCATCATGTCATTAGGCTTTCTAAAAAGTCATGCTTTTTATTAAGGGAGCTGCATTACTAGATATATAATTTTTTTATCGCATCCCAGAAAAAGTATATTAATATTTCCCAGAATCTGCCACTGGAGCATCAATGGCTGTAAGTCTCCTCTACCCTGCAAGGTGGCCTTTATTGCCAAAGTCTCCTTAAGAATATCTCTTACTTCCCTGACCTAATAAAATACCAGTTCAGTCTAAGCATAGGAGGAAGTTGGACACAAAACCCTTCTCCCACCACCACATTTCAATGAGGTTGAGCTATGGGCTAAAACTGGGCCATTACAATATTTTGAATCTTTCCAAGTCAATCCCAGGTAGATTTTTTAGGGGTGTGGTGATAAAGAAAGGAAAACATCAATAGTGAGAGGTAGGTACCCCCTCCCTTGATATCAACATTCATTCCTGAGGTATGTAAAAGGTGATTCCATGTATAGTGGAGGTCACATCTAGAAACCCCCATCTTGCTATACAGGTGGTCCCCTACTTAAGAACACACAACTTACAGACGACCCCTAATTACAAACAGACCTCTGGATGTTGGTTATTTACTGTACTTTAGTCCTAGGCTGCAATAATCAGCTAAAATAGTTATCTAAGGTGTCTGCAAGAAGGCTATGTTATTAATCCTGGTTCTTATGACAACCCAACATTTTTAAAATACAATTGTCACAGAGACCAAAAAAATTTTGGCTGGGGTTGCAATTATAAAATATACAGTTCTGACTTATATGCAAGCTCAACTAAAGAACAAACCTACAGACCCTATCTTGTAGGTAACCCGCGGACTTCCTGTACACATCAAAGAAATATGTGGCATAATTTATATTTCAGCCACGTGTTTTTCCCTACTCCATACAGGCCACTCCTGTAGACATATCAATGAGTATAAATGAAATGATAATTGAATGAACATGTCATCAAATATTCAATACTTGGAAACCTTACCTATAGGAGAAATCTTACTACGCAGAACAATAGAAAATAACAGTCGGAAATAAGCCTATGTGAATATCAGTGATGTATAAAATCAGCCTATTTCACACACCAATTGGATTATATAAAATACAAATTGTGGGTTACCAGATCAATAGAGTTCTGCCATTGTGTGCCAGTCTGCCTGCTTTAATTGCTCTCTAGTGTTTCATGACCTTTGCTATTTGCCCCTTCTGACTTCTTCTTTGCTTAATACAGTCCATGTTCTATTGACTGATGCCTTCAAGGTGCTTTACTGCTGCTCCAGTATATTGCTATTATACTGTTCTGATCTAATTGCTTCTGTAACTATGAGTTCTTTTGATACAGTTTGCTCAGACAAGACTCATTGGTTTAGAAAACTTCAAAGTGTACATTATGCTATGAAACGTATAAATGCTACACAGAGGAGATAATAGTCAAAATCATTAAAAAAAATGTTGAATAGTTACTGGGAATTACTGGTTCAGGTGGGAGCTAGTTAAAACATAAGAAAAGTTTTAATATTTTTGAGTTTTATTTGGGGTTAAAAGTGGAAAAAAGGCTTTTTGTAATTCATGGTGAATTTTTTCAAAAATTTTCAAATTTACTCAATAGATATTAGTAATGAATTCCCTATTTTGTCTTGGTTGTTTTGATACATAATATGTATAGTCTCGAGCAAACAAGATTATATTTTTATTATATGGGGAAATGTGAATGTATTTTTGTGAATATGTATACATTTTTTTTATGTATGTGTGTTTTTACTGTATATGTCACCCATGAGGACATAATAGACCCCTGTGGGACAAATTTTTATTTTCTTTTACAAGTTTTCCCCCTGTAACTGGGGCATTTACAAGAGCCCCAGTTACAGGGGGAAACAACTCACTGGGGCTCATTTACTTACCTGGTCCAGTCGCGATCCCCCGGTGCGTTGTCCGATGTGGATTCGGGTTCTGCCAGGATTAACTAAGGTCATCCGCCCGATAACCAGTAGGTGTCGCTGCTGCGCCGAGGTCCGCCGGAGTTCACCTGCTTCTTCTTGGTGCATGTAAGTGCTTGATCTAGCGACACATTTTGTTTTTTAAATTCTTAAATCAGTCACTTAAGGTGTAACCCAATGCCACAACAGTCTCATGCATGGGATGGGAGCTATTCTCCAGAATAGATTTCAACTTACACAGTATCCTCCTCTCAGGTTCCACCTGCACTGTGTTAAGAGGACCCCCAGAACAGAGCTGGCTAATCAGTTTGTCCATTTGCTCCTCTCCTTAGCTTAGATGCTGCTTCCCCAACAGACTACACCAAAGAAGATGGCCGGTGTCACTACAGAGTTGAAGAAGGTCTTAAGAAGAACTTCCTGCACTCTAATTGCCCTGAGCCTCCTCAGCAGGTATAGCCTGCTATGACCCTTCCTGTGAAGTGCATTTATGTTCTCTACTCACTCCAGTGTTAACCCCTTTAGAGTGCCGGCTCTGCTCCTCTATGCATCTCGCAACTTCAGCGCGATACAGTGAGGAGTGAAGAATAGAGAAGCGGTAATAAATCGCATCCCTTCCCTTCTCCCTAGGGTCTTCCGGAGACCCAGTCATATTCCCACAGCCAGCTCCGGCTCAGTAGACCCCCAGGGGGGTCTGTGGCTCCGATCGCTGTGCGATCCTCTTCTGGGGAGCCGGGTCCTGCCAGAAGGACACACTGTGACACACTGAGCATGCGCAGCATAGGTATATTTTTTTAATTGTAACTCCAGAAAAAAAATTTTTGTCCCCGTGACAAATATATATTTCAAATATTTTCAAGTGTTCAAGTAAAATGAACTATGTACGGTGATAGACAGACCGTTATTTTTAATATTTGAAGATTCACTGAGGACTGGTTATGTTCCGCAGGACTGCCGCATAGCAAATGTGGTACCAATATACAAAAAAGGATCAAATAGCGATTCTGGAAACTACAGACCCGCGAGTCTAACTGCTGTTGTGGGGAAAATATTTGAGGGGTTTGTTAGAGATGCTATCCTGGAGTATCTCACTGTGCACAACCTTATAACCCAGCGTCAGTATGGGTTTATGAGAGATCGGTCCTGTCAGACTAATCTGATTGGTTTCTCCGAGGAGGTAAGTTCAAGACTGGATCTGGGGGATGCTGTGGATGTTGTATATCTGGACTTTTCAAAGGCATTTGACACCGTGCCACATAAAAGGTTGGTATATAAAATGAGACTGCTGGGAATAGGAGAAAATCTGTGTATTTGGGTAAGTAATTGACTTAGTGATAGAAAACAGAGGGTGGTCATTAATGGCACATTCTCAGATTGGGTTGACGTTACCAGTGGAGTGCCACAGGGGTCAGTATTGGGGCCACTTCTTTTTAATATTTTTATTAATGACCTTGTAGTGGGTTTACACAGTCAAGTTTCAATATTTGCAGATGATACTAAGCTGTGTAAAGTAATAAATACCAAGGTCGATAGTTTACTATTACAGAGGGACTTGTGGAAGCTTGAGGAGTGGGCAGAGAAATGGTTGATGAGGTTTATTGTAGATAAATGTAAAGTTATGCACTTGGGCCATGGAAACAAAAAGTATAATTATGTTCTAAAAGGTCAATTACTTAGTAAAACTGGAGCTGAAAAGGACTTGGGGGTATTGGTGGATGGTAAACTTAATTTTAGTGACCAGAGCCAGGCGGCTGCTGCTAAAGCAAATAAAATTATGGGATGTATCAAGAGAAGAATAGATTCTCGTGATAAAGACATAGTTTTGCCCTTATACAAATCCCTGGTCAGAGCACACATGGAATATTGTGTACAGTTTTGGGCACCAGTGTATAAAAAGTATATAGTAGAGCTGGAACGGGTGCAGAGGAGAGCAACCAGGATTATTAGGGGAATGGGGGGATTAGAATACAATGACAGATTACAAAATTTGGGATTATTCAGTTTAGAAAAAAGACGACTAAGGGGAGACCTCATTACAATGTACAAATACCTGAACGGACAGTACAAGGATCTCTCCAAAGATCTTTTTATACCTAGGCCTGTGACCAGGACAAGGGGGCATCCTCTGCGCCTAGAGGAGAGGCGATTTTACCATCAACATAGACAAAGGTTCTTTACTGTAAGAGCAGTGAGACTGTGGAACTCTCTGCCGCAGGAGGTTGTTATGGCGGATTCTATGTACATGTTCAAGAGAGGCCTGATGCCTTTCTGGAGAGCAAAAATATCACGGGTTATGGGGATAAAACATTTATTTAATTCTTAAAGGTTGGACTTGATGGACTTGCGTCTTTTTCCAGCCTTATATACTATGATACTATGATACTATGAAAATTGTATTATGCAGGCAGAGCCATCATGAAAAAGTGTATATTTCACTAGTCATGATCGACTAGTTTCTACAGGACATTTACACTACACAATACTTTATCTTTAGGGTTTATCAATAAAGTCAAATAAAAAATCTGCTTTTTTATATGTGATTCCTGTTGTCTTGAATCACTTATTCTAAAACAGCTACAGTAAACATGTCTGTTTTTCCCTCCTGAAGAAAAGACATTCAACACCGTCAGCAGGTTTTTTAGTATTTGCTGTTATCTCTTTATGTCCTTAGTTATTTTAATCAATTATTCAGTCCATAAATTTAAATGAGAATATCAATAAAGGTCTGATTTCACTTAACAAGAAAGTATAGTTGAACTTAAGTGGGGATTTTCTTCATTAAGTTGGATAATTTAAACCCATCTTAAAAGACACATTATTTGAGTGCTTCATTCTTATCTTAGGTTCCTTACAGTTTTATTATTTGTTTTATTTTCCGTAATATAATTAAGTGGGAGATCCTGCATTCAATGCTTCATGCATTCAATTATTGTATTAATTATTGCAATTTTTATGCAATAATTTTAGTCTTGCTAACGATCCACATGTGAGACATTATGGGGGTCATTTACTAAGGGCCCGATTCGCGGTTTCCCGACGTGTTACCCGAATATTTCCGATTTCCCCTGTATTGCCCCGGGATTTTGGCACACGCGATCGGATTGTGTCGCATCGGCGCCGGCATGCACTTGACGGAAATCGGGGAGCGTGGCCGAGTGAAAACCCGACGGATTCGGAAAAACCGCCACATTTAAAAAAAGAAATCTGTCGCTTGGCTCACCTTCACTTGGTCCAGCCCGGTGAACTCCAGATGCTTTTCAGCGCATGAATCCCGGCCGGACCCGAATCCAGCGCAGAGAATGCGCCGCTGGATCGCGAACAGACCGGGTAAGTAAATCTGCCCCTATGTGTATTGGGTAGTAAGAGTTCTTCTTAAGGAGACTTTGCCTGTAAGGGCCCCGTCTGCAGGCTTGTGGAGGCTTACAGCCATATATGCTTCACTGGGGGATTCTGAAAAATTAGCAAATCTGTTTTCCAGAGTAACTCTCAGGCATAGTCTCCAGCCTCTCGCTCAGCTAAACCAGTTCCCTACACTGTACTGAGGAGAAAGGACATCAAAATGTTGCTGTCTATAGTTCGGTTAGATCGGTTCCTTCTGGCATAGATATACTGCTTTGGCTTTTATCCTGCATCATGTCTTTAGGTTTCCTGAAAAAGTAATGCTTGATGTTAAGGAGGCTGCCTTACAGGGTAGTCCAGAGACACTGGGGGTCAGTTACTAAGGGCCCGAATCGCGTTTTCCGGTGGGTTACCCGAAATTTTCCGTTTTGCACCCATTTTCCCTGAATTGCCGCCGGAGTGCATATGACGGAAATCGGGGCCGTGACCATACAAAAACCCAACAGATTCAGAAAAACCGCCACATTTAAAAAAAAAAAGTGTTGTTTGACAGGCGCTTACCTGCACCCGACCCGGCTTGGTGAACTTCAGTGCACTCCGATGGACTTCAGCGCAGTAGCGACACCTAGTGGACATCGGGGGAACTACCATAGTGAGTCCTCCGCAGAGAACGCACCACTGGATCGCGAATGGACCAGGTAAGTAAATCTGCCCCAATGTTTTCCATAGCCCTTCCTTGAAAACATATTTGCAAATTTCACTTGATGTTTAGGAACACTAAATGAAAGTCTATAAAAGATTTAATTAAAGGGGTTTTCCCACCAAACAAGTTAGGCCCAACCTCCCAGCAATGATACCCCACAGATAAAAAAACAGGGGTCCAATGAAGTCAGAGGTACCGTATATACCGGCGTATAAGACGTCTAGTCTGGGGTCGTCTTATACGCCGATAATCCCGACCGCCTTCGGCTCCCGGTGCATGGAGAGGGCTCACGGGCTGAGCCCTCTCCATAGCCGGTAAGTCTTTGCTGCACACTGTACTGAGGAGAAAGGACATCAAAATGTTGCTGTCTATAGTTGGTGATCGGTTCCTTCTGGCATAGATATACTGCTTTGGCTTTTATCCTGCATCATGTCTTTAGGTTTCCTGAAAAAGTAATGCTTGATGTTAAGGAGGCTGCCTTACGGGGTAGTCCAGAGACACTGTGGGTTTTGCGCCCATTTTCCCTGAATTGCCACCGGAGTGCATGTGACGGAAATCGGGGGCGTGGCCATACAAAAACCCAACAGATTCGGAAAAACCACCACATTTTACCTGCACCCGACCCGGCTTGGTGAACTTCAGTGCACTCCGATGCACTTCAGCGCAGCAGCGACACCTAGTGGACATCGGGGGAACTACCATAGTGAATCCTCCGCAGAGAACGCGCCACTGGATCGCGAATGGACCGGGTACGTAAATCTGCCCCAATGTTTTCCATAGCCCTTCCTTGAAAACATTATTGCAAATTTCACTTTCATTTAGTGTTCCTAAACATCAAGTGAAATTTGCAATCGGTCATAATCAGGCATCCCTTCCCTTCTCCCTAGGTCTTTCGGAGACCCATCATAATCCACACAAAGCGGCTCCGCGCTCGTAGACACCCCGGGGTCTGTGGCTCCGATCGCTGTCGCATCCGCTATCTCCGGGGAGGCCGGGTCCTGCCATGAAGGACACAACTTTGACACCACTGAGGCAATGCGCAGCCATAGTAGATCTTTTTATTCCTAAAAAATTTTGGTCCCCGTGACAAATTATATTTTTCAATATTTTCAAGTGTTCAAGTAAATGAACTAGGTCTGTGATATACGACCCTATTATTTTTTAATATTTGAAGATTTGGAGGACTGGTATGTTCCCAGGACTCGGCGCAATAGCAAAATGTTGTACCAATTTACAAAAAAGGATCAAAATAGCCATCCTAGGAAACTCAGACCCCGCAATCTAACTGCTGCTGGTGGGGAAAATATGTTGAGGGTTTGTTGATGAGATGCTATCTCTGGGGATTTCTTCACTGTGCACACACCTATAACCCATAGCTCAGCATTGTTTTGAGAGAATCTCGATCTCCTGTTTTTCTAACGAGGAGGTAAGTTCAAGACTGGATCTGGGGACGCTGTGGAGTTGTGTACTATCTGGACTTTTTCAAAGGCATTTGACAAACCGTTGCCACATAAAGGTTGGTATATATAATGAGACTGCTGGGAAATGATGAAATCAGTGTATTTGGGTAAGTAATTTGGCTTAGTTGTAGAAAACTAGGGTGGTCCATTACATGGCAACATTCTCAGATTGGGTCTTTGACGTTAACCATGGAGTGCAACAGGGGTCAGTATTTGGGGCCTTCTCTTTAATACTATTTCCTTTAATACCATTGTATTGGTTACCAGTTCAATTTTCATATTTGCAGTGAACTAAGCTGTGTAAAGTAATAAATCTGAGATCATAGTTTATCATTGACAGAGGGATTTTGGGGGTGAGCTTGAGGGGGGGTGGGAGATAAATGGTTAACTGATGTTTTAACTGTAGAATAAATGGTCAAGTTAGCACTTGGGCCATGGAAGCAAAAAGTATAATTATGTTCTAAAGGTCAATCACTTAAGTAAACGTAGAGCGAAAAGGATCTTGGGGGTATGGTGGATGAGTAACTTAATTTATAGTGACCTAGAAGGCCAGGCGGCTGCTGATTAAAGAATAACTTATGGATTTATCAAGAGAGGAATCGATTCCATGATAAAGTCATAAAGTTTTTGCCCTTAATACAATGCCCTGGTCATAGCACACATGGAATATTGTGTACAGTTTTTGGCACCAGTGTATAAAGATACCCTAGTAGAGCTGGAACTGGTGCAGAGGAGAACGCAACCAGATATTTAGGAGGAATGGGGGATTAGATACAAATGAACAATTACAAATTTGGGGATTATTTCAGTTTAGAACAAGACAGACCTCATTACAATGTTACGAGTACTGAACGGACACAGTACAGGATTCTCACAAGATCATTTTCTTTATCCCTAGGCCTGTGACTAGAACAAAGTGGTGGCATCCTCTACGCCTAAGGCAGGCATTTACTTTCCCATCTAAACGCCCAACTTAGACAAAGGGGGGTTTCTTTCTGTAAGACAGTGAGACTATGAACTCTCTGCTGCCGCAGGAGGTTGTTATGGGCGGACTCTATTACTACTGTTCAAGAGAGGCCTGGATCCCTTTGTGAGAGCAAAAAACTCCGTGGTTCAGGGGAATAAAATGATTTATTTAATTCTTAAATGTTGGACTTGATGACTTCGTCCCTTTTATCCTCATCCTTATATACTCATAACTATATTACATGATTAATTGTATTATGGCAGGCCAAGAGCCATCATGAAAAATGTATATTTCACTAGTCTGATCGGCTAGTTTTCTACAGGACATTTACACTACCAGCATACAATACTTTATATCTTTAGGGTTTATCAATAAGTCAATAAAAAAGTAGTCATAAAATCTGCTTTGTTATAACGTGATTTCCCTGTTTGTCTTGAATCACTTATTCTAACAGCTACGCACATAAACTGTCTGTTTTTTTTTCCCTGCCCGAAGAAAGACATTCAACAATCCGTCTAGCAGGTTTTTATATTTTTAGTATTGTCTGTTATCGTTACTTTTGTCCTTAGTTATTTTAATCAATCTATTAGGCACCATAAACTTTAATGAATATCAATAAGGTCTGATTCACTTAAACAAGAAAGTATAGTTGATCTTATGGGGATTTTCTTCATTAAGTTGTTGGATAATTAAACACCATCTTTGAAAACACGATTATTTGAGTGCTTCAATTCGTATCTTAGGGTTCCCCTTACAGTTTTTATTATTTGTTTTATATTTTCCGTATATAATTAAGTGGGAGATCTTGTCCCAATGCTTCCTTGCATTCAATTAGTGTATAATTATTGCAATTATTTATGTCAATAATTTTAGTCTTGCTAACGATCCACATGATGACATATGGGGTCATTTACTAAGGGCCGATATCGCGTGTTTCCCGACGTTGTACCCCGATAGTTTTTACCGATTTGCGCCGATCCCCTTATTGCTCGGGATTTTGGCGGCAGCGATCCGATTTGTGTCACACACCTCGCCGCCGCATGCCCAATTGGAATCGGGGGGGCGTGGCTGAGCGAAAACCCGGCCGATTCGGAAAAACCGCTGCTTTAAAAAAAATGTGTCGCTTGGTGACGTCGCTCGCCTTCACTTGGTCCCTGGCGGAGACACTCCTGATGAATGAATCCCGTCCGGACCGGAAATCACAGCGCAGGAAACTGCGCCGCTGGATCGCCGAACGGACCGGGTAGTAAATCTGCCCCTATGTTATTGGGTATAAGAGTCTCCTTAAGGAGACTTGCCGGTTAAGTGGCCCCGTCTGCAGGCTTGTGGAGGCTTCACAGCCTATATGCCTTCACTGGGATTCTTAAAATTGTGCAATCTGTTTTTCCCACAATAACTTTCAGGGCATAGTCTCCCAGCATTTGCTCAGCAAATCACATTTCCCTACACTGATACTTGAGGAGAAAGGACCTATCAAATGTTGCTGTCTATAGTGGTGATCGTGTTCCTTCTGGCATAGCTATACTGCCTTTGGCGTTGTAATCCTCATCACTGTCTTAGTTTTCCTGAAAAGTTAATGCTTGATGTTAAGGGCTGCTTAACGGGTGTAGTCCAAGAAACTGTGGGTTTTGCGGCCCATTTTCCTTCCTGAATTGCCATCCGGGTGCATTGTAACGGAAATCGGGGGCGTGGCCATACAAAAACCAACAACAGATTCGAAAAACCACGCCATTTTACCTCCTGCACCCCGACCCGCTTGGTGAACTTCAGTGCACTCCGATGCACTTCCAGCCGTTCGCAGCGACACCTAGTGGCATCGTGGGAAACTACCATAGTCGAATCCCCGCAGAGAACGCGCACCTGGATCGCGAATGGACGGGTACGTAATCTGCCCCAATGTTTTCCATAACCCTTCCTTGAAACATTATTGCAATTTCCTTGATGTTTTAAGGACCACTAACTGAAAGTCTATACAAAATTTATTAAGGGGTTTTCCCACCAAACAAGTTAGGAGCCCTACCTCCCAGCATGATCCCTCCCGACAATAAACACCAGGGGTCCATGAATGTCAGACGTACCGTATATATACCGTCGTTATAAGACCGTCTAGTCTGGGGTGTCTATACGCCGAAATCCGACCCCACGCCTTCGGCTCCGTGCACTGGGAGGGCTCACGGGCTGACAGCCCTCTCCATAGGCCGGTAATACTTTGCATGCATATTGGCATCAAGGCTTCCGAACCCCCCGGTCTGGTGCTACACCCTATCGCGGGTGTGTTTGCACAGCGATGCGCGCTACTCAACCCTCGATTCTACTCCACCCTCGATTCTGGCTCCGATGTCTGCACGGCTCCGTCTTCATCTTCGCCTTCCGCGCCGTCTGGTCTTTCTCTGCGGGCGCCGCTCATTCATTCCCCGGGGCTGGCTGCCTAAGTGATGACGTTAGCAGCAGCGCGTCATACTAGACGGACCTGCCGGGAAGATCATTGCGGCGCCACAGAAGAAAGAAGACGTGCGCGGACATCGGGTGAGCAGCGCTGCACATCGGGGCCACATGAGTTGGTAGATATATCCTTATTTTTTTTTTAAAGATGCGGGCTGGGCTTACTGGGGGCTGTGTTGTATACTACTGGGGGCAGTGCTGTATACTACTGGGGGCTGTGCTATAATGGTAATGTTGTTGTTGTATGCCTTATGTTTATGAGCGACAGTTTTCCTGCTGTATACCTGCATGTCATAAGAATTTAAATTAAAAAAAGGACCATGTTAAAGGCAAATCTGTTTTTTTTTATTTTTACCGGTGTTTTGTATGCGTTGGAAAAGGGGTAGTCTTATACGGCGAATATATCTTAAACTCTATATTTTAAACAGGAAAGTAGGGGGGTCGTCTTATACACCAGGTCGTCTTATACGCCGGAATATACGGTACTTATGTTGAACCCCTCATCGCTCCCCGAGATGAGAGAAGCACACGGCTGTGCATGTCCATTCTGTTCCATTCATCTCTATAGAGCTGGTGGAGATTGCCGAGAGCGGTTTTTATATATTTTTCATTTTTTAAACTTTTTTTGTAATTTTTTTTTTACTTTATTTCTAGACCCCCCCCCTAGGGTACGTTAACCCTAGAGAATCTGATGACATATACAATATACTTTAATGCTACAGTATTGAAGTATATTTTAAATTCTTCATGCAACACAAATTTCTACACTGAAAGGGGCTTCAAGTGCTCAGTCAGACCGTGCGATGGAGAAATGCAGAGGGCTGCTGATTCCTGAAGAACATACGCCAGAAATCCTGAATCCAGCACCCTCTGCACACTACACATAGTACAGACTGCACTGTTCTTAGTAAATGTTGACCAATGTGTGCATCTAGGGTAGTCAGCAGTATTCATGAGCTTGTTCTCACAAAGGGCGCGTTCACATGATGTGTTGTGTCACATTTTTTGATGCATTTTTGACGCATTCCAAAGGCTTTAACCTGAGGTTACATTGCATTTCCACTGCATCTGCTAAAACGCAATGTAACCTCAGAATGTGATCAAGCCTGAAGCCTTTGTAATGCGTCAAAAACGGATCAATAAACGCGACGCAACGTGTGAACGTGCATTAACCCCCACCCAACATTTAGGGAACAATTATCAATCAGGGAAGTGGAGGAGTGGAGAGCTGGTGCTCATGAATATTGTAGACAACTGCTCCGGCTTTGTTTATGATTGTCATGCACGTATTTTCTGACATCGACAACACGCTAGCGGCAGGGCAGGCAAGAACCTCCAAGGCTTACAGCGTCAGTTCGTGCCACATGTCCAGCTTTGAAACCCAGTAGTTGTAGGGAACTGTGTGATCGTTTAGGATGATGGTATGGTCAGCTACGTACTCCCTCACCATCTTTCTGTAAGGATCAGCCCTACTCTGCCGAGACTGGGGGCAGGTGACAGTGTCTGGCAAAGGCCTTGTAAAGCGTACCCCTGCCATTGCTGGACAAGCTGCCTGCTCGCCTACTCTTCCTCGCTTCTTGTCCCGCACAAGTACGCCCTCTGCCGCTAGCGCTGTCAGAAGAGAAATACTGTTTCAGCTTGTGCACCAGGGCCTGCTGGTATTCGTGCATTCTCACACTCCTTTCCTCTCCAGGGATGAGAGTGGAAAGATTTTTCTTGTACAGTGGGTCCAGGAGAGTGAATACCCAGTAATCGGTGCTAGAATAAATTCTTTGAACACGAGGGTCACGGGATAGGCAGCCTAGCATGAAATCTGCCATATGCGCCATAGTACCAACGCGCAAGAATTCACTCCCCTCACTGGCCTGACTCTCCATTTCTTCCTCTTCCAACTCCTCCAACTCCTCTTCTTCTGCCCATACACGCTGAACAGTGAAGGACTGAACAATGGTCCCCTCTTCTGTCTCGCCAACATTCTCCTCCTCTTCCTCAACACGGGAATCTTCTTCCCCCGTCTCTTGTGACGAGCGCAAAACTTCCGACTTCATGCTGACCAGAGAGCTTTTCAACAGGCCAAATTCCTCACAATACGGAACTAGCTGCACTACTAGTGTCAGCAAGCCCAGCCACAAGCAAATAAAAAAATATATATAACGTTATTGTAGCCCTAAGAAGGGCTGTTGGGTTCTTGTAGAATCACTCCTGCCTAACACTATTCTAATAGAACACCCTAATCTATTCCACGGTCACCTGATCAGGCCAGCCAACCACTGCTATCGACGTGTAAGGGTACCACGTCATGCTGGGTGGAGTGCAGAGTCTCCTGGCTTGTGATTGGCTCTGTTTCTGGCCGCCAAAAATCACAACGGCGGGAGATGCCATTTTCTCGAGCTGGCGACATACTCGTCCGAGCAACAAGCAGTTTCGAGTACGCTAATGCTCGAACCAGCATCGAGCTCGGACGAGTGTGTTCACTCATCTCTAGTTAACACCATAGTCCATGAGCTTGCTTCATTCATTCTTAACAGACATGTGAACTACATATGTTGTTAAGGTGTTAAATGTATTAAAATATTCATAAATTTAGGGTTCAAAATCCCCAGTTGCAGCCAATGGGGCTGGCGGTCTCAGCACATTCTTTTCTGTGAAAGCTGCTTCCACAGGTATTTAATTTGTACATTTGTGTCACACGTCACTGCCTTGTGGTGCGGCTGCACTATTCTTCATGTAACACAAATTTCTACACTGAAAGGGGCTTCAAGTGCTCAGTCAGACTGTGCGACGGAGAAATGCAGACTACACATAGTACAGACTGCACTGTTCTTAGTAAATGTTGACCAATGTGTGCATCTAGGGTAGTCAGCAGTATTCATGAGCTCATTCTCACAAAGGGCGCGTTCACACGATGTGTTGTGTCACATTTTTTGATGCATTTTTGACGCATTCCAAAGGCTTTATCCTTGATCACATGCTGAGGTTACATTGCATTTCCACTGCATCTGCTAAAACGCAATGTAACTTCAGAATGTGATCAAGCCTGAAGCCTTTGGAATGCGTCAAAAACGGATCAATAAACGCGATGCAACGTGTGAATGTGCCTTAAACCCCACCCAACATTTAGGGAACAATTATCAATCAGGGAAGTGGAGGAGTGGGGAACTGGTGCTCATGAATATTGTAGACACCTGCTCCGGCTTTGTTTATGATTGTCATGCACGTATTTTCTGACATCAACATTAAATAAAGAACCAACACTAGAAAAAGAACTCTGATGCCCTACCAGCAGTTGTGGTCATTCAAAGCTGTTACAGTGTTAGGTAGCAGTTCATGAAATCTGTGTATACCTTTGGAGTATTCTGGGATTGCAGCTGGACTTGATGCAAACTGCTATGCTCTTACATCTCTCTGTTCAAACTGCTCCTCAGCCCCTCTTCTTTGCTGTACTATCTAATCAGAAGCTTGCCTGTACAAGTGACCCAGAGCAGAGGGGAGGGTTTGTGCCGTGTTCTGTGAAGAGATCTCATGCACCCTTGCACCATGTCCAGCTACAGTCTAGGAATATAAATGCATTTTTCCCATTACTGCTTGGTACTAACAAACATTTACGGTCAAAATTGCTAGTGCACTCCAGGTGGTAATTTCTAGGGATATAATAGGATAGGAGAGTCACTATTTTTATAGCTTTTCTTGTTCTTGCAAGGTGTCAAGCTTGGGACTGATGTGTGTTGTACAACAGAATGGGGAAAATCTACTAAGGGTCCGCACACCACATTCCCGCCGGGTTTCACAACTATTTCCGATTTGCGCTGCAGTTAACAGGGGTTTTTGGCGCACGCGATTGGATTTTGGCGCCGACTTTCATGAGACACAAATTGGGGGGGTGGCCATCGGACAACCTGACTGATTCGGACTGAGCGCGAAATTTAAAATTCAAATTGTGTCGAAAGACATGCACTCACATACACCGGGAAGAAGAAGGCGGACCTCAGTGGGGAAGCAACACATGCAGGATATCGGGCGCATGATCTTGGTGAATCGCGCCAGACTTCATCCTCGTCGGACAGTCCGGATTGGGGATCGCAACAGGACCGGGTAAGTAAATGTGCCCCAATATGTTGGCGTAATGTAAGAAGCAGGAAATACAGTCCTACTTAATACCAACATTGTATTTCCATAAATTGCATGGATAACGCTGCCTTTCAATGGCAGAAAATACTTTCAAACAAATCCTAAAACGTCATCGTATGTACCACCTATATATACAACCCATGTAGGGAATGACTTTACTGTGTCCCCTCATTTTGTTCTTTTAATACGCTGCAGGGTATGTCATCATTACTTTGAAGCTACTTTGATGAAAAAACTTGAATAGGGGGCATGTTGGTTCAGAAACTTTGAGAAATACGGTTTTGAGTAATGCTAATATAAAAAAAATAGAAAGCGAGAATAACATAAAAACTTACATGGAATTATGTGAAATATTAACTGAGCCGATATCGTTATGAATATCCTTTAAATATAGTTGAAGGAAAATGAATCCACCGGGAGACAAATATAGTGGGATTGCTGGAGCTGCAGACAGATGTGATTTTGTTACAAATCTCCCCAACATTCTGCCACAAATCCTGAAACGGTCGACATTGTGACTATATGTGTGACATCAGGCCTTTAGACTCTCAACATTGCAAACATAAATCTGTTCTTTTGGGATATATAGTGTGGAGTAGGCTAAGAATTCAGTATCAGCAGGAAAGAATTTTATAGTCTTTTTCTCTTTGCTTTTAAAGAAATACAGATTTGTCATAAAGAAAACCTTTATACCAGATGTCCAGAGGAAAGTTTGTGTTATAACTTTTGGACCTAGGGGGGTGTATTCGGAAACATATAGAACCCATACACAGATTAAAGTCTATATGCATTTATGTACAGAGATGCTTTAGTTGGTCCTCATTTACATAAGCAAGTGGCTTTTCATACTTGGAAATACTAAGTTAGATTTGCGTTGCAAAGAACGTAAGTGAACAAATTATTGTGAATATAGGTTATATTAATGCAGACCAGAGGTTGGAGGGGTCAAGGGTGGGTTTCTGGCACAAGTTATAGCACAATTCTATGCTAGGCAGGAGGATTGTGTGCCAGATATAATAAGAAGATGGAGCAACCTCTTGATAAATTCCCCCCAGTATCCTATTGTATTAATTGGATTTTTGCAATTACACTATGATCCAGATTTATTAAAGCCCCTTGCACCAGTTTTCTGTTGGACTGCACATTCTTTTTTATTGCAAACTGCTTGCACATGTTAAGAAGTGTCCTCACTATTTTTGATGCAACACAAATTTCTGTACTGAAAGGGGTGTTCCAGTGCAGTCAGACAGTGCAACACATTTGCCATGCAAAGTCCCACAGAATTGTGTTACACGCATTGGGGCAGATTTATCAAGCAGTCTGAAAGTCAGAATATTTCCAGTTGCCCACGGCAACCAATCACAGCTCAGCTTTCATTTCACCAGTGCTCATGAATATTTTAAAGGGGAGCTGTGATTGGTTGCCATGCGCAATTGGAAATATTCTGACTTTCAGACACTTGATAAATCTGCCCCAGTATGTTAAAGGTGCACCAAAAAATGTTGGTGCTCTCTGACAGGGCAGTGCATGGGGTGCCAAATTCATGCAGAGCAAGCACCAGAAATCCTGAATCTGGTGCCCCCTGCACACTCCACAGGAAAAATGTGCAAGAAATCCTGAATCTGGTGCCCCCAGACACTCTACAGGCAAAATGCACATAGTACAGTTTGCCTTGTTTTGCCTTTTACACCTAGGTGTCATTGAAAGCCCCACTGAGAATACCATATTTTTCGGACTATAAGGCTCACCGGATTATAAGGAGCACCATCAATAAATGCCTGCTAAAACGTCTAGGTTTAAATATATAAGGCGCACCGGATTATAAGGCGCACCTGATTATAAGGATGAATGACCAGCAGGTGGCAGACCTGTGCACAGTTCAAAGCAGCTGTTGTCTGTAAGTACGGTTCATATATAAGGTGCACTGGACTATAAGGTGAACCTTTGATTTCTGAGAAAATAAAAGCATTTTTTGTGCGCTTTATAGTCCTAAAAATACGGTAATATGTAGGTTCCCAATACAATTGTCCAAAGATTCTAAATCTATTGACATTGTTATGGAGTTGATCCCTTTTTGCATCCACCAGTCATGGAAGCAGGGTCTTAACTAGGAGAGGCACCGTAGTAGGCTTCTGAATGGCACCCCCTCCCACTTGAAAAATATACATATTGTATACTCATACATGCAGGTTACAATTACACACATTTATACATATATAAATACTCACATACTTATAAACATACACATACAGTTCTTCACTCATACACACACATTTATGTATACACTCTTACACACATTTATACACTCATGCACACACATATACAGCACATACACAAATATACAGTGCCATATACAAACCTTCAGCATACATACACAAATACAGTATACACATACCATACACCATGTACACATCACAGATACACACACATATACAGCATATATGTTATATACATATTATGCTGTACAATATGCAGCATATATAAAGCTGAGTGTATGTGTGTGTATATATAATGCCAGGATCTACAGCTAGTGTGTATATAATGTTGAACATCATCCATTCTTAAGTGTTTGCGGTTGTATGTATGTCCTCTAAATAAATCTTCACCGTCGCGTTTAAATTCACCAAATTTTGCAAAGTCACTGGGGCAGATTTACTTACCAGGTCCGTTCGCGATCCAGCGGCGCATTCTCTGCGGTGGATTCGGGTCCCGCCGGGATTCACTAAGGTAGTTCCTCCGCCGTCCACCAGGTGGCGCTGCTGCACTGAAATTCCCCGGAGGCGTGCTGGAATGCTCTGAAATTTACCGGCCAATACCTAGTGAAGGTAAGTGTAATTTTCGCAACACATTTTTTGTTTTAAATGCGGCGGTTTTTCCGAATCCGTCGGGTTTTCGTTCGGCCACGCCCCCCGATTTCCATCGCGTGCATGCCGGCGCCGATGCGCCAAAATCCGATCGCGTGTGCCAGAATCCCAGGGCAATTCAGGGAAAATTGGCGCAAATTGGAAATATTCGGGTAACACGTCGGGAAAACGCGAATCGGGCCCTTAGTAAATGACCCCCACTGTCTGTGAGTCAGGGAACGTCATAGACTAGATTTTGAATTGAAATTTTCCCCCTGCACTTTCCAAAATAAACTTATTAACCACCATATATAGAAGCCATTGTCTGCTGCTGTGGCAGTTATTGGCAATGAATATAAGAAAGTTTATGTGTGAGGTAATATGGATAGAGAGAGAGACAGACAGGGAGATTGAGAGACAGAGAGACAGGCAGGAACAGGGGCAGAGAGGAAGAAACAGACAGGGAGAGAAAGATATAAAATAAGGAGACAGGCAGGAACAGTGAGAGCCTGAGACACGGGCAGAGAGAGTAAGAGACAGGCAGGGAGAGTGAGTGAGAGACAGGTAAAGTGGACATGGAGAGTGACAGGGGAGGAAGGGAGAGTGAGTAACAGAGAGACAGGCAGGGAGAGTGAGTGAGAGTCAGAGAGGCAGGCAGGGAGAGTGAGTGAGAGGCAGGCAGTGAGAGATAAATAGACAGGCAGTGACAGTGAGTAAGAAACAGACAGGGAGAGAAAGATATAAAATATTTAACCAAAGCTATTTTGGTATAGCTAAGAGCAGTTATTTACTATCCGAAGCAATGCCGGGATCTACAGCTAGTATGTATATGATGTTGAACATCCTCTATTCTTTAGTGTGTGAGGTTGAGGGCAGGGTCCCCTGGCACTGTGGGCCCTATAGCAGCTGCTGTGGCTGCTACCCCTGTAGTTATGCCCTGGCATGGAAATTTTTTTTCAGTGTTCTGGAATGTGTCATTAGACCAGATACAAGAGGGTCTGCCTCACAATCTTTTTTTCTATTACATGCCAATGGTCTTCACTGGGGTTGCAGTTCACTAAACTCACATAACCATACAGGAGCACATTCGCGCAGGTATACAAAAGGGCCTTTCCCAAACATTGCATGGTCTGCCCTATCATGGCTGAGTTGCTGTGGCTTCAGAGCACTTTCACTTTTGGAAAATAACTTCCACTTATCATAAGTTTAACTTATAGCAGCGGAGGCATTATATTGCAGTGCCACATACAAATTCAGTCAGGTTTTTTGGGGGGGAAATTTTAAATGTCACTTGGACTCTATATAATGTATAGGGAAAAGGTAATAAACAAAATGTAATTTACTAAGAGATTAAGGTCATTCATGCACTAGGACGTTTCTGTATCAGGACATATCTTGTTTTGGTTAGCAGTGTAGGAAGAAGGCAAATGAGCTTAACTCTCTCCATACATGGTACGTATTTGCTGTATGAGCAATAGACACCTACGGTAAACTTCCACAAGCAAAGCTGGCACCAATAACTCAAATTAACCTCTTACTGCATACAGCAATCAATTCTGTCTTCAGTACCTAAAGTGTGGCAGGTAATGGGCAGTGTGGGGGGCACCATTTGGTTGCCATAATATCTGGGAAGCTCATCTAGGCTCCCATAACTCCAGGAACGGGTAAGTAAATGTGCCCCAATAAGAAGAATGAGTCTACACACACTGCAATGCCAAAAATAATTGTGCAATTGCTGAACTATATAACACAATTCTTTAGCAGACAATATGGAAGCTTAGCTGTGTTCAAGAATACGTATCCTAATATATTGAAATAAGTGACATACATAAGTACTGTATATGTTGAAATTTCCAAAATTGGATAAAAATGATCAAATTGTCCCATAGTCCCCAAAATGGTATCAATAAAAGTGTCAGCTTGTCTCACAAAATAAATGACACAGAAGCCATCTCTTTATGACAAAATTGCAGGTATCAGAAAATGGCGATATGTAAGTATTTTTTTAGCCATGTATTAAAAGACAGCTACCACCAGAATCAAGGATTTTAAAACAAGCACACAGATATACTGGTGTGTGCCCCCTCTAGCAGGATCTGCTCTTCTTTTAGCTTCTTATGCCCTGGTTTTTAACAAAAAAGTCTTTGAAAATTATGCAAACAAGCTCCATAGATGTTAATGGAGCTTGGAGCCCCTTAGGCTAATTTCCATCATTTCTTTAACAATAAGGCATAAGAAGAGTAGATCCTGACAGAGGGGACACACACCAGTATGTCTGTGTACTTGGTTTACAAACCTTTATCCTGGTCCTTTAAGATATAACAAATATATATAAATTTGTTATCTCTGGCATTGTTCTGAACCAAAGAATAAAGGGGTGTTTCAATTGGACTGCACATCCAGTAAAGCCTACAAGACAATGGCACATCTGTGTTCATTTGTCAATACCACTGCATTTAGGATTTGTTTCTTGCTTCCCAGTGTCCTGCACATAATATTAAATTGCACCACCAGGAAGTACAATTAGTCCGAGCCTTTTTTTGTAGAAAAATTCTCAGGGTAAAATCCTCAGGGTAAGAAGGGTTAATGAAAAATAAAAACCGAATGTGACTCCTTAGCAACACTTTAACTGAGCATTACTGAGGAGAGGCAGTCTACCCCATGATAATGGCTGCAGTTACTGTGTTTGCAGAGGCTCTCTAACGTTTGCATCAAAACAATTCATGAGAATACTGGGGCACATTTACTTACCTGTCTGAGGAGGTCACCCAAAGTGCATTGTTCCGACTACGGTATAATGCACTGTGCCATGATTCACTAAGATCGTGCGCCTGATATCCTGCATGTGTCTCTCAGGTCCGTCAGAGTTCACCTTCTTCTTCCTAGTGCATGTAAGTGCTTGATCTTGCGACACAATTTGAAAGTTAAATCCCGCTCTCAGTCCGAATCAGTCGGATCGTCCGACGGCACGGAACCCCCACCCATTTCTGTCTCATGAAAGCTAGCGCAGCTGCACCACAATCCGATTGTGTGCAACACAACCCACAACCACAGTTAACTACCTGTCCCATTGGCGCAAATCCCGAAAATGTCGGAAATGTCCAGCTGACACGCAGTGTCTATACCTATTGCCCGCTATACCAGTCAGCTTTACCCCTACGTTCTAGCTGATTGTGTTTGACAAAGGCCTGTGAGAGGCCGAAACGTCACTAATTGATCACTTTATGTAAATAAAAATCAACTTCTGGCATTGAATCAAAGAGGAGTGCTTGGATTAATTTATCTTGTGATATACATGGGGTGGGAACCTTAATCCCCAGTAGCACCCGTTGTCGACGTGCGACCGCACAAAGTAGACAAGTTGTAATAAGTAATAGTTGTAAGAAGCAAAGTAATTACATTATTTTATATATGTGAATTAAATATGAAAAGATAATCAAATATGGTAAATATATGTTTTTTCTTTATTAAATGTAGCACATATTCCAGCACTGGCTTTGTACAAGTCATGTTCTACTTTCGTCGCTATACATTCTGAAAACTAGCAGGAAAAGTGTTAGAAAGTTTTGAACACTTTTTGGCTTATTTCACTAGATTTAACAGCCTTCAGCATCTGAACTCTGGGGTCTGCTCTGAAAGGTTTTCACTGCTGAAAGGATGAATGATTAATGGCTTCCATTTGGAGACCTAAGACCAATATGGATTGTACTCACACCCTGTGTGCACCAGCATTAAATGTTTTTGTTTGGGTAGTGGATATATACTGGGCTCAACATCACGCAATATTGTAATTCTACAAAAGCTGTAAAAGGCTATAAACTATTCCTAAAGCTCCCTCTGGTGTTTTTCAGCGGATGTTACTTACGAGACAGAATAAAATCCCACTTTTTTGTTGTTTCATAAATATCCAATTTAGATTGAGTAAGTCATTGAAAACAATGCATGTTAATTAACTAACAATTGATACTTAAAAGAATACTTATCAGGTTTCTGCAAAAGATAAATCTGGCAGCCATGCATAATTAATTCTGAATGACACAGGGAACAAATGTGCTCATAACTTGCTTAACATAATAATGATGTAAGAAATGTTTACAAGATTCAATTAGCATTAAGAAGACATCTTAAAGTAAGTTAATTATCAATGACTTGTTAAATATAAAACACTGCATTGTTACATGGAGCAGTTACTTTATACAACATTCTCACAAGGTTCCTATAACTTGTGACTGGCTGTGATGATACCTACGTTATTCTACAACTACCTATATTACACAACGTTTACTGTTATTACTACTGCTGTAACCAAGTTGGAATAGGTCTGCAGATCCAAGAAAACACTAAAATTCAACATTGCATTCACATCACTTTTTTGTATGCACTAAGCGTATATGTTGGGAAAGCACGCGATGTTATACACTTAGCGTATACATTGACAAATAGTAGCAGACAGAGACACATTCTGTCTGCCAAAAAAGCAAGATGGAAAGAGATAGCAAGCTACATCTTTTCATCCTGCAGCCTCCGCCAGTGCGATGTATGCGCTTAGCGGAGGTGATAGAAGGCTATGAGGAGTGGATGCAGTATATTGCACGGACCACGATTCCGTCGGGTTTCTCGAATATTTCCTTTTTGCGATGAATTTCCCAGGGTTTTTGACGCACGCAATCGGATTGTGGTGCATCGGCGCCGGCTTGCATTCGACAGAAATCGAGGAGCGTGCCATCGTAAAACCCAACGGATTCGGACAAACCGCGGAATTTTAAAACGAAATTGTGTTGCAACATCAAGCACTCACATGCACCAGGAAGAAGAAGGTGAACTCCGGCGGATCTCAGCGCGGAAGCAACACATGCAGGAAATTGGATGCACGACCTTAGTGAATCGCGGCAGACCCGAATCTTTGTCGGACAACGCATTGCGGGATTCGCGACAGGACCGGGTTAGTAAATCTGCCCCATTGTCCCTATGTTCTAGCTCAATACCGTCAGCAAGGTAGTGGCAATGAGACCTGTCAATAAGGAACAGGGAGGCAGGGCAGTCCATAGAACAATGAATATGCAGCACTCACTCACTGTGTTTGGAGGTGAGTTGCCTATAAGTTTCGGAGGTGAGATGCCTATAACTTTACAAACTGATTTTTTAACATTACAGCCAGGAAAGGAGCCATTTAGGGATATAAAGGATGCTTCTTAATCATAGTTTTTATGAAATAATTATTTTGGGTGAGTTGATGTGAATGGCAGGTTCCCTTTAATGTAGAGAACACCCCTATGTATGGAGCAGGCTAAGCCCATGAGCCCAATCCATACATCCTTTACTAACATTATTAACAGCCCTGTATGAAAGAGCTCAGCCAGTGAGATATCTCCACACAGCTTCTGTCCACTGCCATGGTGCTTTTAGGTGTAAAGCCCTGTCTCCAATTTAGATTTGTCCATGAAAACAACCCAAATTTCTGCCTGACACACCTCGTTTGATAAAGGGACGATGTATGGAGGCAGCTATATGGACGACTTTTGGAGGTAGCAATGGAGACAACGTGTGGAGGCTGCTATGGAGACAATTTAATTTGGATAGTGCCTGTATGTGGCAGTCCCAAACATTTTTCAAACCAGAGGAGCAGGTAGGTGGCCCTCCAGTAAAATGGAATAGATTGAGTGCCTGTATGTGGCAGTCCCATGAGTGCCTGTATGTGGCAGTCCAAAAAATTTTTCAAACCAGAGGATCTGTAAAGATCAGCCCTACTCTGCCGAGACTGGGGACAGGTGACAGTGTCTTGCTGGGTTGACATAAAGCTGGCAAAAGCCTTGTAAAGCGTACCCTTGCCAGTGCTGGACAAGCTGCCTGCTCGCCTACTCTCCCTCGCTACTTGTCCCGCAGAACTACGCACTCTGCCGCTAGCGCTGTCAGAAGGGAAATACTGTTTCAGCTTGTGCACCAGGGCCTGCTGGTATTCATGCATTCTCACACTCCTTTCCTCTCCAGGGATGAGAGTGGAAAGATTTTGCTTGTACCGTGGGTCCAGGAGAGTGAACACCCAGTAATCGGTGCTGGAATAAATTCTTTGAACGCGAGGGTCACGGGATAGGCAGCCTAGCATGAAATCTGCCATATGCGCCAGAGTACCAACGCGTAAGAATTCACTCCCCTCACTGGCCTGACTGTCCATTTCCTCCTCCTCCAACTCCTCTTCTTCTGCCCATACACGCTGAACAGTGAAGGTGCCGAGACTGGGGACAGGTGACAGTGTCTTGCTGGGGTGACATAAAGCTGGCAAAAGCCTTGTAAAGCGTACCCTTGCCAGTGCTGGACAAGCTGCCTGCTCGCCTACTCTCCCTCGCTACTTGTCCCGCAGAACTACGCACTCTGCCGCTAGCGCTGTCAGAAGGGAAATACTGTTTCAGCTTGTGCACCAGGGCCTGCTGGTATTCATGCATTCTCACACTCCTTTCCTCTCCAGGGATGAGAGTGGAAAGATTTTGCTTGTACCGTGGGTCCAGGAGAGTGAACACCCAGTAATCGGTGCTGGAATAAATTCTTTGAACGCGAGGGTCACGGGATAGGCAGCCTAGCATGAAATCTGCCATATGCGCCAGAGTACCAACGCGTAAGAATTCACTCCCCTCACTGGCCTGACTGTCCATTTCCTCCTCCTCCAACTCCTCTTCTTCTGCCCATACACGCTGAACAGTGAAGGACTCAACAATGGTCCCCTCTTGTGTCTCGCCAACATTCTCCTCCTCTTCCTCCTCATCCTCCTCCACCTCCACCTCCTCCGATATGCGCTGAGAAACAGACCTTCACTACAAATTGCTCACAATTTGCTAGTAGATGCACTGCAGCAAGTACAGCCACCAGCAGATCAACCAGAAATCAAATATATATAACGCTACTGTAGGCGTAAGTAAGCCGTTTGGATTCTCCTATGGCTATTTTCTAGCCAAGTATGAAAGCACACTACTATGCAAGATGAGATGACACTGAGTTATTAAAAAAATAAACGTAAAATAAAAAGTAAATGGCAGACTGTGCCTAATTGAAATCAAACCCCTAATAAATTTTCCCACTTTGGTGTTTGAGGTGGATATGTGTGTCACTAAGAGCTAAACACAACGGTAGCAAGTCCCCCTGCAAATTCCTCACAATATGGTACTAGCTGCAAATAAAAAAAAAAAAGTATAACGTTATTGTAAGAAGGGCTGTTGGGTTCTTGGAGAATCACTCCTGCCTAACAGTAAGCTAATAGAACACCCTAACGCTTTCCCTGACCAGCAGCAGCTCTCTCCCTAGCGGCATCCAGACACAGAATGATCCGAGCAGCGCGGGCAGCGGCTAGTCTATCCCAGGGTCACCTGATCTGGCCAGCCAACCACTGCTATCGACGTGTAAGGGTACCACGTCATGCTGGGGGGAGTGCAGAGTCTCCTGGCTTGTGATTGGCTCTGTTTCTGGCCGCCAAAAAGCAAAACGGCGGGAGCTGCCATTTTCTCGAGCGGGCGAAGTATTCGTCCGAGCAACGAGCAGTTTCGAGTACGCTAATGCTCGACCGAGCATCAAGCTCGGACGAGCATGTTCGCTCATCTCTACCCATGAGCCCAATCCATACATCCTTTACTAACATTAATAACAGCCCTGTATGAAAGAGCTCAGCCAGTGAGATATCTCCACACAGCTTCTGTCCATTGCCATGGTGCTTTTAGGTGTAAAGCCCTGTCTCCAATTTAGATTTGTGATGTCCTCAGGAGTGACAACACTCCCTAAAATGGCTGTGCATTAATGGGTGCTAACATTAATAATTTAAATGCCGCTGGTAACTATGCCTGCACCGATTGTGGTTGTTACCAGTAGGGGTTCGGGATCTAGTTTGGTACCTGACCACGGTCACAGATTTTTATATTTTTAGTTTGGTTTAACCACAATTTTAACGGGTCCACTCATCACTAGTCAGAATCCATTTTGCAGACTAATTTTACTTGCGCTATCATGCACCACTCTTTATGGCACAAATGTGATTCCTACTTTATTGAATATGTAGTTGGGCTTGACAAAACTTGAACAATGCCCACTTTTGTGCACATATTTCAAAAGTGTCACGCAAATTGGTCACATGACTATGTTCCTTCAGACTTTCTGTATAAATATGTTAGAAAAAGCTTGTGCTAGGGCTTGATTAGCACTATAAGACCAGAAACTGTCATATTATAATATGCCCTTAACTGGTTAAGGACTGGGCCCTTTCCTGTTTTTTCATGTCCATTTTTCACTCCCCACCTTCAAAAATCTATAACTTTTTTATTTTTACGCGTAAAGAGCTGTGTGATGGCTTGTTTTCTGCGTAACAAATTGCACTTCATAGTGATGGTATTAAATATTCCATGCCATGTACTCAAAAGCGGGAAAAAAATTCCAAATGCAGTGAAAATGGTGAAAAAACGCATTTGCGCCATTTTCTTGTGGGCTTGGATACGTCTTTCACTGAGCGCCCCAAATGACATGTCTACTTTATTCTTTGGGTTGGTACGATTATGGGGATAGCAAATTTGTACAGGTTTTATAATGTTTTCATACATTTACAAAAATTAAAACCTCCTGTACAAAAATTATTTTTAAAGTTCTGGCGCTAATAACTTTTTTATACTTTGGTGTACGGAGCTGTGGGTGGTGTCATTTTTTGCGAAATTTGATAATATTTTCAATGATATCATGTTTAGGACTGTACAACCTTTTGATCACTTTTTATAGATTTTTTTATATTTTTCAAAATTGCAAAAAAGTGCCATTTTCGACTTTGGGCGCTATTTTCCGTTACGGGGTTAAACGCATTGAAAAACCGTTATCATATTTTGATAGATCGGGCATTTTCAGACGCGTTGATACCTAATGTGTTTATTTATATTTATGTCAGTTCTAGGGAAAAGGGGGTGATTTGAAATTTTAGGTTTTTTTATTATAAAAAAATTATAACATAAATTTAATTTTATTTTTACTATTTTTCAGACTCCCTAGGGTACTTTAACCCTAGGTTGTCTGATCGATACTATCATATACTGCCATACTACAGTATGGCAGTATATGGGGATTTTCTTCCTCATTCATTACAATGTGCTACCAGCACATTGTAATGAAGGGGTTAAAACGAAATAGCCTCGGGTCTTCGGAAGACCCGAGGCTACCATGGAGACGGACCGCTATCTTTTTGAGGCTGCCGGCAGCTTTGCCGGCAGCCATCGCTGTGAAAACACCCGTGATCGGTGCTAGCACCGATCACGGGTGTTACCGGTAAGCCTTTGCTGCAATATGCAGCAAAGACTTACCGGCTATGGAGAGGGCTCAGCCCGTGAGCCCTCTCCATGCAGCGTGACCCGACAGCCGCCGTGAACACACGGCGGGCGGTCGCGAACTGGTTAATATGCCTTGGATTTTACTGTTGATTTTACGGCAATATCCACACAAAATATAAGTGGGTGCAAGTGGGTGAAACACAAAATGCCAATTGACCTGTGCTATGCGGTTTTAATGTTGTCCATTTATTCTGTATGCTTATCTTGTGGTGATTCTTTTTGGAATATTGTAAAAAAAACTATCGGTGGCAGCTTTATAAAGATTTACATATCAGTTCTCATTTCACCACTATCTGTTTTTACTAAATAATGTATAGACCATGTTGTAGGTTCAATATTTCAGGATTCGGGGGCCCATTTGGAAATTTTACATCGGGCTATACCTTATCTAAAACCAGCATGTCTATGTTTTGCCAAAATGTATGTCAATAGACCATTTTAGCACAGAGGAGTCATGAAGTGTCTGCTTAGAGATTAATGCTTACACTCTGACTATCACTGAGTTACATGATAAAACAGCAATAAAACTGATTAAAATTGTAGTGTACAGGGGTTAAAATGATCTTTATTACATGAACACGACTAGGGAATTAAAATTTGAGAATTTTCTTTCATGGTCAAACCCCTTTAAGATGTACCTTTCAGATTTTTTTTTTATTAAAACGTGAAGCCTTAACCGTGAGACATTGTAAAATCAATCTGCCCACAATGTTTGATCTAAATAAATGGAAAAAATAAAGGAAATTAAACCATAGTGCTGCTGATGCACATCTCTGTAGAAATTCACACCAATACATTCTTTGGAAACTGCTTGCTTGATACTTTTTGCAAGGTGCATGTGATATGAGGCAGAAAATAAGAATGAGATTTGTGTTTTCATATCTGTTTTCAATCAAGAATAGATACAACCGTAGTCACTTCCATTCAGAAATGGCCAAATTCCTTGCGATGCAAAATTACTTTCTTAACCTATGTTGAAATGCACAAATGCACAGCAGCATGTGCTCAGAATGTGCGATACCCACTGCAATAAAACTCTAGAAATATGGAAAAATATATTGTAATTATACTATATGTAGTAAAGGCAAGGTACATGACACGAGACATAATTTCATCCACGAGAATCTCTGAATGACCCTAGACTTAATGAAAATCACTCTTAGGTTTCTAATTGTAAAATATATGAAATACCTAAAGGAAGCCTACCATTTGATTTGATGCATTAAGAAGCAAACATACCTTGGTTAATCCCTGAGCTGAGTGGTTTTGCTGAAGAAAGCATTGTAACATTCAGGACCTTGGGAAAGCTGGGTCAGGCTGGCTGACATAAACGTATTACACACGGGAGCTTGTAATTACAAAATGGAGGTTAGTCAAGACATGACTAATCAACCTGAGCTGGATCACTCATACACAGCAGCTGGGGGGTGGTGCAGCAATTGACTATTCTGTCTGGCAGGGAGAATAGTGATTACATCATTTTCTCCTGCAGAGAAAAACTCACATGCTAGGAGAAGCGCTGAACCAAACACTGAAGGAGCCATCGAAGCGACAGAACTTCATTATCATAATGTTGTATCTGTTTTATAAGCAAAACCACTCAGCTCAGGGATTAACCAAGATATGATTCTGCATCAGTGTAGCTACAGCATTCTCAAGGTATGTTTGCTTCATAATGCAGCAAATCAAATGGTAGGTTTTCTTTAAGGATATCAGTTTACCAAATATTAATGCATACATACAAAAAAATGTAAAATTTTCTAATTACTCTCAGATGTTGGGGCAGATTTATAAAAAGTGTCCTACGGTTAGACAGTGCAGACTAGAGAGTCTTATTCTGCACCAGATTCATATGAGCATCTGGTGCTGGGTGATAAATCTGTCATAAGACTGTCTAGTCGTACTTTGCACATACTATTAGTTGGCTTACTTTACGCCTGAAAATTAGGACACAATTCTGTTGGGTCAGCGGTATTTCTGGCGTACTGACCTTTTTGCCACAAGACCACGTCCCCTTTTCATAGGTCATGCCCCTTTTGTCCAGCCAGTCATAGTAGAGCCAGAAAACTGTCTAAAACCCTTTATAAATGTGGTGCAGACATTTTTTAGTGCAAACCACAACAGAATTCTGTTGTAGAAAGATTAATAAATGCCCCCCACTATATTTAAACTGTCACATGGTGACATGCTGTCACATGGTGAATTCACATATTTCGGGTAGAACCAAGAAAGATTCCAGTAACTGTAAGATCAAGAAGCATTCACTATACAATAGCTGCTATGTATGACTAGCCTTACATTAGGTAACAATGTGTAACACTGGTGGAGGGTTCTGCACCAAAACGTGTCTCCTACCACAAGATTACCTACAGCTGCCATGCTCTGCAACGTCCCAGCAAACCCCTGCACTGTACTCAATCCTCTATAAGGCATGCAATGACTCTCTCACCTTCATAAAGGACATGTGGATACACCATCATCGCTAATTTGGGGCTATACAGCGCACCCTGCCCTGTTACCCAGCACCCAAACAAAGGTTTCCAGTTCCATTCACCTTGGTGTATGATGATCCTGTTTCTGCTGACTTCCTGTTTTTGACCCTTGGGTTCTTGTGCCACTATATTCCTGATTGATGTTCCACGTGGTTTGTTGCCGATCCTGTTCTGCATGTGACCCTCTGTCTGTTAGCTGACATTGCTTGTACATTGCCTGCCCTGACTTCAGACTGACCATTGCCCATTCAGTTGTCTAATCCCATGGTGTCACACACTGGTGCCACTGTGGCCACTGGGCCAGCAGGATTCTAACTGGGGCCAACACAGATTTTCCGATCTCTTGAAAGTTAAGTCCATACAAGTGTAAAGGGAGTTTTATAAAAACATTGAATCTCTTTTTTTTTTCAAGTATTTTAAAACCAAGACAAAAGTTCTGTTTAGACAAAAGTAAAGTTTCTTTTGAATAATGTCTTATAAAGTTTTCATACCCTAATGCAGTGTAGTAAAAGTTACATTTGCTTTTGATTTAGAAATGTTCATTTTAAAATGCATCCCATCTGCTGCAAATGGAAAATGAGTTGTAAGAAGAAATATATATCTAAATAGGACTCTGGAGTTATGGTCTAGTACAGTACTGACAACGCGGTGGAATAATATAAGCAATGGGATTTGCATATTAATTAATTGTCTTATAATTTGCTGCTGATCAGCATTTTAGCCATTATTTGCTTCATTAATTCATTACCTATCGTCCTGGATGCATAATATAAGATTATAAAACATTCATAGATGATGATGAAAATAGCCATTTCAATGTTTTACTGAGTACATGTATTAAGCAAGATATAAAAAGTAGTTGGGTTTTTTAATTGTTTTCTATTTATTAAATTCAGAACCAAATACTTTTCCTATAAATATGTAGTTTTAATACTTCTCACGATTGTTTTACCACTGCAGGATATAATTAATGGTTTCAGGATTTCCCAATGATTAGTTTTGTCTAGTTCATGAACCAAATAAAACTGGGTCAGTTATGTGATCATCAAGTCTAGAATGTACTAGACCTATACAAAATACACATTCGTGATTTTGGGATTGAGATTACAGCTGTTTGTGATATATGTGTATATTTACTTGTATCACATGGCTACCTGCCCCAAGTCTGTGTATGGTATGACTCCAGGCTCGGACTGGCCCACCGGAGGACCGGTGCATCCTCCGGTGGGCCCCCGGTACCTCTACTATAGCAGGGGCCTCCATCCCCATCTGAGGCCCCTGCCAGTGAAAGCATTGGTACTCAATGCGGTTATAAGCAGCAGCTAGAGTACTATTGCTGGTGTAACACAGCCGTCAATGGTGCTGCCATTTAATCTGTGCGTATGACATGGCTGGGAACTTTCCCCAGCGCACCACACTGTGACCCCTGATGCGCGACAGTGTACTGATGCATTCACGCTGCCCTTGGTCTTGTTCCTGTACAGTGTACAGTCCCAGTGCAGTGGGGAGAAGAGAAGCAGAAGTAAATATAGGTAAGTGAGTTTTATTATTTTTTAACTATTCACAGTCCACTACAAAAATAAGTATTATGGGGCTTTTGTAAATGTACCAATAAATGGGGTCATTATATGAGGACTATAATAAGGATGGCAGGATTGTATGTATATATATATATATATATATATATATATATATATATATTGTATAATATATATATATTAGTAAAGGGTCACAAGAGGACTATATGTAAAGGGGGGGTCATTGCAGTACTATATATACTAAGGGGGCACTAAAGTACTATAAATTAAAAGGGAAACCATTGCAGGATTGTTTATATTAAGTTTATATCATTTATATAATAGTCCATATATACAGGATAGGAGTAGTAGTACTGTGCTGTGTCCATATATACAGGTTAGGAGTAGTAGTACGGTGCTGTGTCCATAAATGCAGGTTAGAAGTAGTAGTACCTGTTGTGTCCATATATACAGGATAGTAGTAGTAGTGTGCCCATATATACAGGATTTATACAGGATAGAAGTAGTTGTACTTTGCTGTATATTTGATATTTGTGGGGAGCACAGTGTGGTCAGTTGTGTTGTGAGTGGTAAATATTATTTAGGAGCACAGTGTGGGACATTGTTATCCACGTGACAATATGCTGTAGTGACAGTGATATGTTTAGTTGCACAGTGTGGAGATGTGCCACACAGAGATGAGGATATCTGGTGGAAAATTCTCCAATGATAAGAAAAAAAAGAGAAGTCGTCCTGCAGTTTAGTACCCAAAGGAGAAGACGTGTGACATGTGAGTTACTGAATCCCAGTGACTGATAACTGTAATTACTTACTAACTATCTAGACTATTTCTATAGTGTCAGTTCCTAGTCGTCTTATGTGGTGCAGAGAACATACGGAGAAGGGGAAAGGTTATAGTTAGTTATTCTTATTGAGAAGTCAGTGCTAAGCACAATGCAGCCGTCGTGAACTTCTGTGAAATAACAAATATTTCTAGGTAGCAGTATAGTGGGCCCCCAGAATCAATTTCTCTGGTGGGCCCCAGGCACCCCAGTCCGACCCTGTATGGCTCCATGTCTTAAAAGTTGGCAATAAAGTTTATTGATAAAAAAACAAATAGACCCTGGAAAAGGAGGCAAGAAGGAAAATGAAAAAGATGTTCCCAGCTTGTAAGAGACATATAAACAAATGCTAAGAAATGTAGAAATGCTTTCATTTTCTCATCCAATAATATTTGGCAACTAGGACTAACATCTGACCCCCCACTGGTCCTCAACTACATAACCCCATTGCTAGCTAGATACAAAGTTATCACAGTGGTCGAGACTAATATCATGCTTGGTCCTTTTCAGGTAGGGCTAGGGTGAATTGTACTGCATTATTCAGGGGGTGATATACTAAGCCTATTTATTAAATGCCTTCCCTGAAATAGATAAAATAGAACAAAATGCATACTATTACATTCCGTTCATGGCATTGGCTTATTAGCATCTGGAGTAATTTATTGAAAATGGCCCAATAAAAATGCCCTATTCTTTCATTATTCTGGCATTTGATAAATATAAATATGTTGGTAATACTAAATTACTTAAAATGGAAAAAGTTGCGTATGTGTCCAAAAGCCAAATTCTTTCCCTTTGCAAGCTCACCCCTACAGGAGTTTATGGCCATATATTGAATAGTAGTAAAGATATTAGAACTAATATAAGTGCTAACATTGTAAATCTTTTACATATTTTTTATGCATGTTGTTTTATATATTGTACATACAATGTTATGTTTTTATGTATTATGTGTTTTACTTAGATAAAACATACTCTTCTCCCCCTGGGGTCAATAAATTGCTATTATTATTATTATTATTATTATATAAATTTAATTTAATATAAAAATATATTTTTTTTAATTTTCACAGCCCTTTTAAAAAGGAACCTGTCACCAGGAATGTAATTTCTAGATGGTGACAGGTTCCAATAGCTTATCCTATGCTATGCTGATTTCAAAAATTTCTTTGTTAGCATTTTGAATCATTTCATTACTTTATATAAGTTTAAATCACATTACCTGGCTCCCTGCCAGCAGCGTGTGTTGATTCTGGGGAGGGGGTTGGGGAGTTATTCCTATGTCAGTTTCCTCTCCTCCACACTCGTGCAGCTCCTTCTCCCCTCCCCACTTCCTGTCATGTGCATTGAACAGGCAGGGAAGGTAGGGGGATGGTGTGGAGGAGAGAGAGAATGGATGGAGAGACACAGGCTGCAGCTGCCCTTCCCCTGGAACTCACCACACACTTCTGGCAGGGAGCCAGGTAATGTAAATCAAACTATTATAAACTACTGAAATAA
Organism: Engystomops pustulosus; assembly: GCA_019512145.1. NCBI lineage: Eukaryota > Metazoa > Chordata > Amphibia > Anura > Leptodactylidae > Engystomops > Engystomops pustulosus. Next base: position 29,561,668 of record CM033648.1, on the reverse strand, counting down.
TTCAGAATGCTGACCAAGGAATTTTTAAAATCAGAATAGCATTGGTTATTGAAACTTGTCACTAGATAAAAATCTAATTTCTGGTGACAGGTTCACTTTGAATAGAAAATGGCATGCTTTTCACTCTCTGCCCATACATTACTTTACATGCATATTAAATTGATAGAACAATTGGGGTGACATTTAACATAATACTCAATACATTTGGGTAGTACTACCCTAGTCCTATCTAAATGTATAGTATTGCCATTATGGTAACATGGCTTAATGTGAGAACATTTTATTTGACGCATTCAATATTTAAGGAATTTCAGATTCATCCTCTGTGTACAGTTTTTATACAATATACATTGACAAAGCTATTGATATGTAAAATAAAATCTGGCACTTAAAGCCTGAGGCAAGAACAAAAAGTAGATAGAGTGTAGCATCTATACAAAGGAACAGAGTGAACTCGCAGAACAACACACTGCTGCATTTTTCAAAGCTAATTAAATAAGTGAATTAGTCAACAATGATGAATGGTTCATACATAGGAACACGGTCTGTATTTTATATCCATGTGCTCACATTCGTGCCCCGAGATTACATTACAATGTGGTAAAGAGAGAGATGTCTGAGAATATAAAATTATGAACACCTGCTATGAAATATTTATACATTTTTTTTAATGTAACAATGATATCAACTGCAATGTCTGTAAACCTACCTCTACATTTATGTGTAAAATATACACATTTAATCTGTATCCTAGTGGTTCCATATGAACGAAAATAAATTTGACATCTGGACTATGCCTTGCAAAATCATGCAGGAGAAGGCTACAAACTGTGTGCAGTCTCCACGCCATAAAGGGTTTGTGGCTGCATGTTAACCCTTTCATTGAAAATGCTTTTAGTTGCAGGCAGGGGCGTAACTACAGCGGTAGCAGCCATAGCAGCTGCTATGGGGCCCGCAGTGTCAGGGGGCCCCGTCATCTGACCTGACACAATAAAGAATGGAGGATGTGCACCATATATATATATTGTACTGCACATTGTCCAGCATAATATGTATATAACATATACTGTGATGTATATATGCAGTATCTGTCATGTATATATGGTGTCTGTATGTGAGTATGTTGCATATGGCACTGTATGTTTGTGTATATGCTGTGTGTGCACACGGGTGTATTTATATGTGATTGTAACTCGCATGTGTGAGTATACTAATATGTATATTTTTTAAGTGGGAAGGGGGGCCCCATCCAGTAGCCTACTAGGGGTCCCTGTCTCTCCGAGTTACACCACTGGTTGCATGCCTCCCTCTATGTCTCCTGTATGAGGGGGTCAACCCCCCCCCACTTAAAAGGTTGCTTAGGATTATTCACCTTGAGCAACCTTATTATAAAATTCTAATGACTGCTTACAGCTGTAATTGGCTAGTTTATATTATGTAGTAATATTATAGAAAGTTCAACGGCCCACCTCCGATACAGACGATACCGTGCTCTAAGAGTGTGTCCGGACTTTGACAATGATGATTAAATGAAAAATATGGATCACTCCGGCACTTGATGTTTCTTTATCCAAACTTTATTCTCAAATTGTAGAAATTTTACAAAAAAATATCATACTCAATGTGTCATTATTCCAACCCATGCGGGAGTGATCCATATTTTTCTATATATTATGTACCCCAAGTTTATGGACAATCAGTTGTAGAAAATAAAGAAGGACACTGCTAGACTCACAGGAAGGTGAGAATATATTTGATATTTTATTTATTAATTCTTTTTTTTTATCTTGTTTTGTATTTAATATAAAGTGGTTTATTTAGGATGTGGTGGACCACATGGATGACAAGGATTTTTTATATATAAAATGGGTAATCCGTTTTTTTTTTTTTAAACAATTGTATGTGTTTTTGCTGTAGTAACGATGCTATCTAAAAGATTACTATGACTGAAGCTTTACTATAAGCTGAGGCTAACATTATCATTCTCACTACCAGCCAGATGCCCACTACCAACAGGAGAGCCAGGAACAATCCAAAGATGGGCATGTACTATGGTGGCAGCAGGCTGATATTATTGGACTGGGAAAACACAAAAACTGGTCTCTCCCACAACATTAATGCCAGATTACTGCTGCTTTATTGTATCTTGCTGGCTGCTGAAGCCTCAGCTGAACACTATATTATGTAAAAATAATATGTAATAGTATGACTGTGAAGAACTATTTTTCCTGCTATACCATGCGATTTTTGGTATCCTCATCTTGGCTTCAACTGCATCAATAATTAACCCCTTAACGACTTGGCCTTTTTTAGTTTTTTCACTTCCATTTTTCACTCACCAACTTCAAAAATCTATAACTTTTTTATTTTTCCACATAAAGAGCTGTGTTATGGCTTATTTTCTGCGTGACAAATTGCACTTCATAGTGACAGTATTTAATATTCCATGGCGTGTACTGGGAAGTGGGAAAAAAATTCCAAATGCAGTGAAAATGGTGAAAAACCACATTTGCGACGTTTTCTTGTGGGCTTGGATTTTACAGCTTTCGCTCTGCGTCCCAAATGATTGTATAGGTTTTATAATGTTTTCATACATTTAAAAAAATTAAAACCTCCAGTACAATATTTTATTTTTTTTTATTTTGCCATCTTCTGGCGCCAATAACTTTTTCATACTTTGGTGTACGGAGCTGTGGGTAGTGTCATATTTTGCGAATTTTGATGGCGTTTTCATTGCTATAATTTTTGGGACTGTGTGACCTTTTGATCACTTTTTATAAATTTTTTTATATTTTTCAAAATGGCAAAAAATGCCATTTTCGACTTTGGACGCTATTTACCGTTACGGGGTTAAACGCAATGAAAAAATGTTATTATATTTTGATAGATCGGACATTTTCGGACGCGGCGATACCTAATGTGTTTATGATTTTTACTTTTTTTTTTTAAACATTTTTTTTATTTTTACTTTTAATAATTTTCAGACTCCCTAGGGTACTCTAACCCTAGGTAGTCTGATTCATCCTATCATATACTGTCATACTACTGTATGGCAGAATATGTGGATTTTACTCCCAATTCATTACAATGTGCATTTAGCACATTGTAATGCATGGGTTAACACGAAGTAGCTTCGGGTATTCGGAACACCCGAGGCTACCATGGCGACGGATCGCCGCTCCCCGTGACGTCATCGTGGAGCGACGATCCGCGACAAGATGGCAATGCTGCCGGCGGCGATCGAGGTGAAAACACCCACGGTCGGTGCCACGATTGTGTCACATGAAAGCTGGTGTGTTTGCTCCAAAATCCAATCACATGCGCACAATCCCCTTTGCAGCACAAAACGGTAATCGTCGGAATATCCGACGTTTGTGGGGTCTGCAGACCCTTAGTAAATGAGCCGCATTGTGATTTTTTTATATAAATTTTTATGTAATACCCCCACTTATTGTCCCCACCTCCCAATCTCTGTAGACTTTGGGCCAGACTTACAATTAGTGAGGCAAACTGCATTTGTGGATCTCAATCCTTATGAATGTGGCGCACGCTGCATGCGCCCAAAGTGCAGGAACTTAGTGCACTAGATCTTTTCTGGTGCACTCAGTTCAAGGGGAGTGCAACACATTTATGTCGGACTTCCATCATAAATGTTGCGGCTGGTGCAAACATGCACTGGAAAGCCCCTTTCTGTGCAGAGTGTTATGTTGCAGCATGCACAGCGCAGGCGCAACACAATACTAGCACAGACACTACATAAAACATGTTCAAACAGTTTGCACATTTATTTATGTGCAATCTATGCCACATTGATAAATCTGGGCCTTTATGTTTGTTCTCTTACATTGTACATATAATACTATCTGTATGTATTTTTATAAAACATTTTTAGTGTAATAAATAATGATGGTAGTGATAATAATCAGTGAAAAAAGGTAGATTTCATTGTTTTGTGTCCAACATCTTTTTTTTGGCAGATGTGGATCACCAGCACGTTGTATAGACATGGAACTATCAGTTGTCAAAGGAATCAATGAACCTAGCACAGCTGCAATTTCTAGAAGTGAAAAACTAGCTGTAGTTTAGCTATATGAGATCTGGCCATCTGGACAGACCCTTAATTTGGTAACAAAAAAAAAATAATTGCTGCTGCAAACTTCCTGGACATATGCCAATTCATCAGGCAAACCTACAAACGAATGCTCAGTTGGCACGGTAGAACACTGTATATAAAATGTTATATATGTTATATATTTATATGTTATAAAAAGTAGGTTACATATAAATGAGTACATTTTTATTTAAAAGGGTTCATTAAACCTGATTTGAGATTTTATACATGTGCTAATGTACAAACATTGTTATGAATTTTCAAGTTTTTCTTTCTTTTGATTTTTGTATTTCCACTGATGCACATGGGCTGTTTATGTGTTATGTATGTGTTATGTATTGTTCTTTCTTGATGTCTCCATCGTAATGAGTTAATTTAAGGGTATTATTGAGTTAAAATTTTCATCCAGCTGTAATAAAAACTCTACAGTCCTATGGGCAGATTTTTGGGGGAAAATTGTGCTTCACATTTCACTTACCCTGGGTTTATGAAACAGAAAAAGGTTACTGTCAGCCATATTATTCACTTATTGTTTAATGCCTAAGTGCTATGACATCACTAAAGGTCTCTAATAGACACAATCTAAATCCACAGTGGAGTGTTAGGCTAAATACCCATGTAGACATGACAGGCCTACTTTGCAGCCACGTGGTGGAGACATGGGGAAACACGGTCCTCCAAAAAGGCCAATAAAGCCATTTTTCATGGTTTAAGGGAAAAAAAGTTAATGTGTAGGAGACTTTAGACCAGTGATGGCGAACCTTTTAGAGACAGTGCCCAACCTACAACCAAAACCTACTTTTATGTCGCAAAGTGCCAACATGACAATTTAAGCAGTAACCTATTGATTCCAGCTGTATCACAAGTTTCAATTGTATTGGCATCCTGAGGACACCAACAGAAAGAAGATGGAGAAATTATAGCTTCCTTCCAGGTTCCCCTGAAGAGAAACAATTAGGGGACCCAGAGCAGGAGCTCCAATGATAATCCATCTCTGTCCACACCTTCTCGCTTCTTGTGTAGTCCTGGCAGCCAAGGAGGTGTCGCTTTAGCATGTCATGTCCATGGCTGTCTTGGACCGCAGGAGAAAGCCATTAGTCATATCTAGCAAATTCAGTGCTAGGGTGAAGGCCTGGGTGCCCACAGAAAGGGCTCTGAGTGCCACTTCTGGCAACCGTGCCATAGGTTCGCCACCACTGCCTTAGACTATAGTTCATGAGAATTTGTGAAAAAAAGATGCCAAAAGGTTGCACCTTGGCCAGGGAAAATGGAAGAAAATGTGCATTCTTTAAAGGGGTTGGCCACTCTTTTACATGAGTTGCCTATGTACCTTTAATGCCTTAATATTAATCCCTGGATGCTTTTCAAGTGATTCAGCATTCCTTACTTTGTGTTGTCTGCAAACTCTTTGCGGATCTTGTTCATGTTACGGGTGCTCCTGCGACCCATCTTGCGGGTCGCAGGCGCAACTGTGCTCCTCTCCGCTGCTCCGGGCCCCGGCGATCCACTAACAGTCCCCACCTCCTAGGGCATGAGCGCAACAGCTTCAAGAAATTTAAAGGGCCAGCGCGCCGATAATTGCCGCTGGTTGGACAGCCATTCTACTTAAATTCCAACCCCTTCCTGTGTCCCCTGATATTCCTGCATTCCAGTGTCTCCAGCGTTCCTGTGTTTTCCTGTGTAACCTGCGTTCCTGCTCCCGTGTGTTCCTGCTCCTGAGTTCCTGTGTTCCTGTGTTCCTGTTCCCATCTGCCTGTATCTCCCATTGCTGACCCCAAATTGTACTTGACGTTGCATCTCTGCTGTTTGCCCTTACCCTGTGCTTGGACCCGACCCCAAGACTGTCTCCTGCTAAGGTACCTGAACCTTGGCTGCCACCTGCGGAACAACCTGGTGGTACCGTGCCGCAGCAAGTCCATCCCGCTTTGCGGCGGGCTCTGGTGAAGACCAGGTGCCCCTTAGACTTCGGTCCCAGGGGTCGGCTAGTACCACCTCCCGCAGTGGTCCAGTGGATCCATGCATCCCAAATCCTTCCAGTTTACATGTCTGAGCACTGATGAATAAGAGGAGTAGCTGCAGCAGGAGATAAAGACTCATCCTGCTCCCGCCCCCTCCCCTCTCTCTGTATATATCAGTGAGGACAGATTGTGAGAGAGAAACATGCAGTGGGTGAGGCCATGATGATGGCCCAGAGCAGTGAGAGAGAGAGTTCTGTATACATGCAGGTAGCAGCATGGTGAGAACAGGGAAAGGCTGAAGCTCTCAAAGGAGGCAAAAACACAGGTACACATACATGTCTAAAAGAAGATATTTATTGAAAAGTGTCCAACCCTTAAAGTCTAAGAATTGGCTTGGTTGTGGGCAAAAGTACCAAAAGGATGTGCATGCCTTACAGGGAAAACATAAAAACTCTGTCCATGAATCCAGGACTGCTCAGTAACCTAAATGTATTTACATCAGCAATTTATGACTCCTTAACATACAGTATGATCTTGTAATGGTTTCAAGTGTAAATATTAATTGAAGAAGGATTACTTGGGGGTTTATTGAGTCACTTAACAACCAAGTCATTTTAGTTCTTTAAAAAAAATCAATTTTATACTTTGTGTATGTCAGCATTTTCGAACAATATATAGTCATGGTTATAGAATTTTTTTTAAGTAGTAATGCTTTCATTTTTGATGGACAATTCTCTTTGCAAGTGAGTGGGACCCCTATGGGGGGCTAAATCCTCTATACTCTATACATGTCCCAGTTGTTTAGGAGTTGTTTATCTTGTAATCTGGTAACCCATACCAGGCTATAAATTGCTTGGATGGCGAGATACAGAAAGATACAGATAACTTGTCTTGGTCGGGTGACAAACAACAGTTTTCAGAAATGATGGAGTACTATAATATTAATCGGTACTTAACAACTCACATATGTTTTTAGGGGAGATCAAATTAAGTTTCTGGACATCACACTAATTGATGAGTTCAGAGTAATGCTATATAGAATACCAGCCCTTACTGGTTGGATGTGTCGCCGTATGGGGCATGGCATGGGGCTTGGTCGGGTGACAAAAACAAGAGGATGCAGAAATGATGAAGTACTGTAATAATAAACATTGGAATTTAAAAATTCACAAATGTTTTTGGGGGAGATCAAATTAATGTCCCAGACATCACACTGTATGATTGGAATGAAAAGTTCAGGGCATCTAGGAAAGAGCCTTTGCTTGCTAAATCATGTCAACCCAAACATGGAACTTATAATATTCTATTCACTGAGCTTCTTCATATCTGCATGAATTGTTTCAATCATCAGATTTGCTTACAAAAAGCTGAAAATCTAAGACTGAGATGCAGAAAAAGACCATATCCATAAACTTTTTAAAAAGGCATTTAACAGAATTGAATGAATTGATTGTACTGCTTTTTTGCAAGATAGATGTACCATATTTTTCGGCCTATAAGGTGCACCGGAGTATAAGGCGCACCTCTAACAAATGCCTGCTAAGACATCTAGGTTCATATATAAGGCGCACTGGAGTATAAGGTGCAGGATCGAATGCAGTACCTAAAAATGTGCCCAGTTCTAGCCAGCTACACTTCCCGGGAAACTTGTCTTCAGCGTGTCAGAGAGCTCCGATCTCAGAGGTATGGCTGCTGGGGGTTAATGCAGGGTGATGCAGCAGGGGTTAAGCGGTTTCCCTCTGCCCCCTTCTCCTTCCCTCCTCAGCCAGGGTGTTATTCCTGTGGGGTTCCCTGTGGCTCCTTCTCTTTCCCCTGTTACAGGGCTGTCAGGTATGGGGGATTGTTTACTGATGATGATGATGATTGCCTCGTGGTCGGCACTATGGCAGCTCCGGTCTCTCCGTGCTAGGGGAGGGCAGGATGGGCACAATGTTAGTTGTGGTGCCAGGGCACTTCAGGAGCCAGGGACCCTGTATACTGTGTGGGAAGGTGCAGGGAATTTCTGGGGATGGAGCTATTAAACACTGGTAAATGTACAGTACATCTTGTCTGTAGTACATTTCTGTATAAGTTCATATATAAGGCGCACTGGCCTATAAGGCGCACCTTTGATTTCTGAGAATATTAAAGGATTTTTGGTGCGCCTTATAGGCCGAAAAATACGGTAGGTCTGCGGTTGAACAATGTTGAAAACAGATAGTTCTCAGTACAGGCGGTCCCCTACTTAAGGACACCCGACTTACAGACAACCCATAGTTACAGACAGACCCCTCTGACCTTTGGTGAAGTCTCTGGATGCTTTACTATAATCCCAGACTGCAATAATCAGCTGTAAGATGTCTGTAATGAAGCTTTATTGATAATTCTTGGTCCAATTACACCAAAAATTTTGAAACTCCAATTGTCACTGGGGCAAAAGAAATTTTTTTTTCTAGAACTTCCATTATAAAATATACAGTTTCGACTTACATACAAATTCAACTTAAGAACAAACCTCCAGACCCTATCTTGTATGTAACCCGGGGACTGCCTGTACTATGTACAGTAGACCAGTGGCCCCCAAACACCGGGCCTTGGCCCAAGGCCTCGCTGTGGAACAACCGATCATGGGTCGTGGCCAAAAGAAGTTAAATAGAAAAACTGTATACTTGCCGCAGAAACTCCTCTTCTCTCTGTGGCTCCAGGTTCTGCCCCCACGGTATCTAGGCAGCCAGCCAGCACTTCTATGTGCACTGCCTGTGTACACACACTATGATGCTACCATATAAGTCATAGTTCTTTATTTTTAAGGAGGCTGGGTAGAGGGCATTACTGTGGGAGCTATGCAGGGGTCATTACTATGGGGGCTGGGCAGGGGACATAAAGGGGGCTATAGAGAAGTGGGCACTTTAGATGGTGGGCTGCAGCAAATTACTTTGTATAAGTTGGAATTAGGTTGGGCATGCAATTTTTTTTTCCAGGGACCACTAAAAAAAATTTAGGTGCAGCCAATCCCCGATTACAAAAAGGTTGGGGACCACTGCAGTAGACAATATCATGAAATAGTAAGGATTATCACAATTATCACACAATATATATATATATCTCCGGGTCTGACCCTGACATTGCTCCTGTTTTTCCTGCCTTGACCTTCTTCTCCGTTCCTGACACTGCACCTCTGCCACCTGCCCTGAACTTCTGCCTGCTCCTGACCATGAAATTGCCCGCTGAATTGGTACTTCAACCTTGGCTGCCACCGTGGGCTAGTTGCACCTGTGGAACTACCTGGCATCACGCCACAGCAAGACCACCCTGCTTTGCGGAGGGCTCTGGTGAAGACCAGGTGCCACTTAGATTCCGGTCCCAGGCGTCAGCTAGTGTCATCTACCGCGGTGGTACAGGGGGTTCACTGACCTTGACTATTCCAGTGTTCCTCCGTTCCATCTTCCAACTTTGTTGATGCCTTCCTGGTCTCTCGGCATCACATTTCATATAAACAAGAAAGAGGCGATACGGGCGCCACATGTGTAAAAAACGTTTTACAATGAAACAAGGTGTTTAGAATAATGCTCACCTTTCTGGGTTGTACGATCGGTACAACACGTTTGAGCACAGTTAATAGTTGAGTTGTTTCGGCGGCCGTCCTGGGTATCGAGGTAGAGCATTTTCTCCCCGTTCGGTCTATCTATTGGTAGTGGTGTCTTCCAGGTGGATTGTCGGCACCAATAACTCCGTTTAGTAGTATTAGTATATAATTTGTTTTATTCATAAGCTGTGTAAAACGTGTTTCGAACAAAGGGCATTTTAAATAATCACATTGATTGTATTTTGTTATTTTTGAATTTGAATTTATTGTATCTTATAAAATCCCCTTCTTTTTTCCCCCCTTTTTTTAATATGAACTTTCTTGTATGAAATAATGTTTTTTTATAGATTTGTATAGAACCGGAAGTATTTTATATGTAGCTACATAAGCTTTTAATAGGTTTGTAAATTTTATGGAAGAAATTTTATGAATGAATTTTATGAATGAACTCTACTACTACAATGTTTATGTTTACATCTTTGACGTCAGAGCATCTGCATCTTGCGCCAAAAATTACATCTTATAAACCTCCCCACAACCCTGAAGCTATATGTAACTGATGAAGAGCCTAGCACAGGCTCGAAACGCGTTTTACACAGCTTTTGAATAAGACAAATGATATACTAATACTACTAAACGGAGTTATTGGCACCGACAATCCACCTGGAAGACACCACTACCAATAGATAGGCATCACATTCCAGTGGTTCCTCTCATTATTTCCTCAGTCAGTGGACAAATCCTGTCTCATCCGGTCCGGTACCACACTGAGCCTGTCACTCTGCAAATTGGAGCTCTTCATAAGGAAAGATTATCCTCCTACAAGCTGTCACATTCCACCTAGTCTCTTCTGCTGGGTCTTCCGTTGCTGCAACTCCACGCACCAGTCCTCAATTGGACGACAGAGGGGATCCTTCGTTGGGGTCCAGAATGTCTGTCTAGCTGTTTGGTGGTGCCTCTACCTTCCTCCATGTCTTCCAAGCCCTTGGAGGGCCTACCTATGTGTTACCAAGACTTTGCTGATGTGTTTTCCAAAAAAACAAGCAGAGACTTTACAACCAGACCATCCCTATGATTGTCCTGTGGATCTGTGGGTGCCTCTCCCCCCAGAGGTCTTTCACATCTTTCAGTTCCAGAGACTGCTGCTATGTCTGAATATATTAAAGAGAATTTGCAGAGAGGCTTCATATTCAAATCCTCCTCTCCTGCTGGCGTAGGCTTCTTTTTCATTACCAAGAAGGACCGCTCCCTCCGTCCTTATATAGACTATAACAAGGTCATGGTTAAGAACCGCTACCCCCTGCCGATGATCATAGAGCTCTTTGACCGTCTACGTTATTCCAATGTGTTCTCCAAGTTGGTTCTTCGTGGAGCCTAAAATCTCATCCGAATCCATAAGGGTGACAAATGGAAGACAGCATTTAACACTCATGATATGACATTTCGAGTATGTTGTGATGCCGTTTGGACCGTTTAATGCTCCTGCTGTCATCCAGGATTTGTTAATGACATCTTCAGGGATCTGCTGTGTACGTGTGTTGTGGTTTACCTAGACGACATCTTGGTGTTCTTTCCGACCTCGAGACCCACCAGTCCCATGTACTGCAAAGTCTTGGCTGCCTCTGGGCCAATCATCTCTACGCCAAGCTGGAGAAATGTCAGTTTCACCAATGGAGTCTCCCTTTCCTCGGCTATATAATCTCCGACAGAGGTCTCCAGATGGATCCTGCTAAACTGTCTGTAGTTCTACAGTGGCCATGCCCAGAGGGTCTACGAGCCATACCGAGGTTTTTGAGTTTTGCAAACTTTTATTGGCAGTTTATTCCGCTTTTTTCTACTCTGGTGTCTCTCATCATGGAGCTCACCAAAAAGGCTGCCATTCCCCGTTCCTGGCCCTCAGCGGCTAAAGGGGTCTTCTCCAGTTTTAAGTCAGCATTTGCATCTGCTCCAGTTCTCTCTAGGCCAGAGAAGCCCTTCTATCTTGAGGTAGATGCATCCTCTGTGGGTGTTGGGGCAGTGCTCACCCAGAAAGGGCCTAAGGGAGGGACCTTCACATGCGGTTTCCTTTCCAAGACTTTTTCCTCCGCTGAGAGAAATTATTCTATTGGAGACAGAGAACTGTTGGCAATCAAGCTTGCTGTGGAGGAATGGTGATATCTGTGTATAGCAGTGTACACCGCTGTATACCGACCACAAGAACTTTCTGGATCTCCAGAAGGCTCAACGCCTGAATCTCAGGCAAGCCCATTGTTCGCTGTTGTTCTCACGCTTCAACCTGTTGATCCATTTCCATCCTGCAGATAAGAACATCAAGGCTGATTCCCTTTCCCGTGCCTCTGAGCCGGTCTCTCGGCATATCTTCTCCCCTGAACAACTGGTGGTTGCTGCTACCTCCCGGCAAGATGTATTTTTGACCAGTTCTCCAGAACAAGGGATGCTTTGATCGCTTGTTCAAGCTCTTATACTTCTAACACAGTGCAGTACAGATGTTATGTGTTATATAACACACTGAGCATGCTGCAAATATCACGCAGCCCCAAGGCACTGGCAGACGCCAGGGCTGCCATCAGAGGAGAGGACCCCCCTGTAAGCGCCGCAGAGAAAAGGGGTCCAAATCACCTCAGATGCCTCTTACCGCTGCGCTATGTGACCACGTTGTGTAAGGGGTTGACACCCAGAATCTCCGATGCGGAGCATACAGCTGACACCCGCAGTTTCTTCCAGAATGGAGCCAATGCCAGAAGCTGGACGTAAAAGTATGTCAGGACGCAGAAAGTTAATGCCGCTCATGGCGTACTACTACGTCTAATGACGGTAGAGGGTTAGGGGACATCTATTTAGGGGACATCAGTTAAGTGATGGTAGATATGTCCTAGGAAGATGTTCCTCAGGACTTCTTTTATCATAACTCTATATGCCGCTATCCGGAAAATAAAGAGTTATAAAAGTTATGTAAATTAGCCTGGGGTGCTCAGGCTACCTCACCCGAGCAGCTCATGAAGCCTAGTATTTTAACGTATTTTAATCAAAGAAGGCCTGAGAAACTATGTTCCCCAGGATCTTCTTACTAGGACACATCTACCATCACTAAACCGATGGTAGATGTCCTTTAAGACAGTTCCAATAAACTATGGCATGTTACTTTCAAAAATGCCTTTGTCAGCAATAAGAAAAGTTTTGCTGTTCTTCCACTGTCAGCAGCATGTAGTGAGTCCGGGCGGGGGGGCAGTTCAAATGACACAAGTCATCTTCTCCTCAATTACCACTTGGACTGCCCCTTCCCAGGACTCACACACACCGCTTTCAGGGAGCCAGGTAAGTTAAAATAATTGAGTAAAAAGCACCAAATTAATTTATATAGTGTTTACCAAGTCATTTTTTAAAAGAACATATCATAGGCCAATGGAACTTGTCTTCAGGTAAAAATTACCTCCCTGATAACAGATTCACTTTAATTAATTAATCTATTTATTCAATATTTTGCCATGGGATTTTTTTAACTACAATAGGCTATTATTTTATTAGAGTTTTACATTTTTAACAATAAGTACATTATTGGGAAAAAGGGTATTTCTGGAAAGTTTGAAAAATGTCCAACACAGTGATGTTCTTACTTGAGGACTAATTTTGGAGCTGATAGACTCTGCTTTAAGCCTGCTAGTCTACAATACAATCTGAAAGATCTGATTATGTCATTCCTAAACCTTACTTTGTCTGCCCAATTACTGGTGGAATATGACATTTAAACAGAATTTTTGAATAATTTTACATTTACAAGAAATTCAGCAGCACAATCTGTACAGAATGTATTGTATAGAGACGTGATCTACCAATGAAATAAAATAGTTATCTCTGCTTCCACTGACAAAGTTTTTACAGCCCCTGAAGCTGACATTGACCTTTTAAGTTAAAAAAGTTCCCCCTATGTATCACTTTTTATTACTTTCTACAGTAAAACTATTTGTTTCCAGTCTATTGGTTATCACAATTCACTAACTTATTTTGGACATGTTTTCCTTTACCCAACTGGTTAAAGTAATAAAGCTACTTTTATGAAAAGTACACTGCAAATTCCTAGGGACAGTAGTAGAACAGCTGCTGTAAATAAGCGAAAAACAACAAGAATGAAAATCTGAAAATAAATGTTAAGAATTGAACTTTGTATTATCCCACCACCAATAACGATAGCAGCAATAGATAAATGTTACAATGGAACAATTGAGACTTTAAGACCATTTTCTATTCAAAAAATGACGACTGAAAACAGTGTCCTATACAAGCTGTAATGGACGTAAAATATGTGTAATACAATTGATGGATTATTGGGGACACATGGGAAATGATTATTCAAATCAGTGGACAGCACTGTGAAATAATCTGGAGCTGAATAAATTAAGAGAATAAATTATTATGAAAGAGAGGGCCCAAACTTCCCATTCAGGTTTAGTGTATAACCCGTGTGACCCGTACATGTTGCTTAATTGGTTGTATGTATGTATGTATGTATATATATATATACACACTCACCGGCCACTTTATTAGGTACACCATGCTAGAAACGGGTTGGACCCCCTTTTGCCTTCAGAACTGCCTCAATTCTTCGTGGCATAGATTCAACAAGGTGCTGGAAGCATTCCTCAGAGATTTTGGTCCATATTGACATGATGGCATCACACAGTTGTTGCAGATTTGTCGGCTGCACATCCATGATGCGAATCTCCCGTTCCACCACATCCCAAAGATGCTCTATTGGATTGAGATCTGGTGACTGTGGAGGCCATTTGAGTACAGTGAACTCATTGTCATGTTCAAGAAACCAGTCTGAGATGATTCCAGCTTTATGACATGGCGCATTATCCTGCTGAAAGTAGCCATCAGATGTTGGGTACATTGTGGTCATAAAGGGATGGACATGGTCAGCAACAATACTCAGGTAGGCTGTGGCGTTGCAACGATGCTCAATTGGTACCAAGGGGCCCAAAGAGTGCCAAGAAAATATTCCCCACACCATGACACCACCACCACCAGCCTGAACCGTTGATACAAGGCAGGATGGATCCATGCTTTCATGTTGTTGACGCCAAATTCTGACCCTACCATCCGAATGTCGCAGCAGAAATCGAGACTCATCAGACCAGGCAACGTTTTTCCAATCTTCTACTGTCCAATTTCGATGAGCTTGTGCAAATTGTAGCCTCAGTTTCCTGTTCTTAGCTGAAAGGAGTGGCACCCGATGGATCCATGCTTTCATATTGTTGATTCTGACCCTACCATCCGAATGTCGCAGCAGAAATCGAGACTCTTCAGACCAGGCAACGTTTTTCCAATCTTCTACTGTCCAATTTCGATGAGCTTGTGCAAATTGTAGCCTCAGTTTCCTGTTCTTAGCTGAAAGGAGTGGCACCCGGTGTGGTCTTCTGCTGCTGTAGCCCATCTGCCTCAAAGTTCGACGTACTGTGCGTTCAGAGATGCTCTACTGCCTACCTTGGTTGTAACAGGTGGCGATTTGAGTCACTATTGCCTTTCTATCAGCTCGAACCAGTCTGCCCATTCTCCTCTGACCTCTGTCATAAACAAGGCATTTCCGCCCACAGAACTGCCGCTCACTGGATGTTTTTTCTTTTTCGGACCATTCTCTGTAAACCCTAGAGATGGTTGTGTGTGAAAATCCCAGTAGATCAGCAGTTTCTGAAATACTCAGACCAGCCCTTCTGGCACCAACAACCATGCCACGTTCAAAGGCACTCAAATCACCTTTCTTCCCCATACTGATGCTCGGTTTGTGAAAATCCCAGTAGATCAGCAGTTTCTGAAATACTCAGACCAGCCCTTCTGGCACCAACAACCATGCCACGTTAAAAGGCACTCAAAATACCTTTCTTCCCCATACTGATGCTCGGTTTGAACTGCAGGAGATTGTCTTGACCATGTCTACATTTCTAAATGCACTGTGTTGCCGCCATGTGATTGGCTGATTAGAAATGAAGTGTGAAATGTGTGTGTGTGTGTGTTACTCCCATCATTATGTTTTATTGAACAGATGTGTGTGTGTGTGTGTTACTCCCATCATTATGTTTTATTGAACAGAAAATGGACAAAATCATTTTAGACAATTTTATTCAATGAAACTGCAAAAAAAATGGGTTGCGCTGGACTATGACAATTTATGCTACCTTGTCACAAAACTTTTGAGTAGATCAGGTTTATTACAGATTAAGTCTCAAAAAGTTCCTATTTATCATCCTACAATGTTAAACTAAAGGAGAACAAATGCCTAGTAAGGCTACTGCCAACCGGTTCACAGTGAGTAAAAAATAGGCAGTCATTGCAAATTTCTGGATCAACATTGGCACTTGAAATTCCAAGTTCCAATTATTAGATAAGTTGGTAAATCTATGCCACTTCTCTTATTTCTTTTAAAATAGGACTTAATATTTTTCACCAGTCTTCATTTTGCAGAGTTGATTATCTTCACTGCCCTGGGATATGACTCAGATATTGTCAGGGATAGAACTGTGTCCCTTCCTTCTAATAGAAACACATGGCAAAGAACAGAACAGAAGGAAACCATACGGATAAGGCTAAATGGTTAGAATAAGCAGTTTATCGCTTTTGTCTGCTCATCTTCCAAAAGTTTCAGCTGCCAAAATCAGTGTTTTTCATGGTTGTATTAAAAGTCAAATGTGAAAAAGTATGTCAGTTTATTTTAACATTTGGTCTGAATACACATTATGTTATTGTTTTCCTTATATCACATGGCATTTTGGGGAACTATGTGAAGAGTTGCTCTTTTTTTCAGCTGATCAACACAAATGAGCACCTGTCATTCAGCGAAATGAACACAGCTTGGGAGGTGCTGGATCGTGCCATTTGACCACAAATAATTATTCTCCATCTGTGAGACAGAATCTGTAACTTTCCCAAATTTATGCAAAGAATTCCAGCTGGTGCAATCAAAATGAAACAGTATGTGCTCATTTGGCAAAGCAATTTTCACATTCACTTCTAATATGTATCCAGGAATCTATATTATATTATCAGGTGAAAGGACATGGCAGGGAGCAGCTGAAAGCTGTAAATGACAAGTACGACCCATTATAATACTGCAGTACTGTGTTCTCATTCACTGTATTTTCCATTATAGACACATAGATATATAGAGATATTGCATTTCCACTCAGATTTACACATGGATACAACCAGAATCTATGAATAAATGAATACAAACGCCATAGTAAACCAAAGGCAAAATGGATGCAAAGGCAAATTAAAAATAAAATGAGGATGCTGGAATGCTGGAAATATGTGTTTTAAAGTATAGATAGATACTGTCATCTATACTTTAATAAGGCAACAGTGGCCTACCCTATACAAATCTCTAATACAACTTGATAACAAAGAATACAAATAAATCAATTTTATCAGAAACCTGTCCAGTACATAACACAACCACAACCAGACTTCGAGCTATCTGTAAGACTGGGTAAGCAGTGGAGAACTCACCCTGCAATGTCCCTGCATAAGACACCCTTATAAGGATGAACCGGCTATCTGAACCCTTAGAAACCCTGCTAGGTGACAAGGAAAACTTACTTCATCTGGCAACTGCTGGATGGTGGACCAGACTGGTGACAGGAAGTCAGAGTTAGACAAGTATGCACACTAGGACACTGAAGGACAAACAACAGAAAAAAGACAAACAAGGACCAAACCAGGTCAAAGCCAAGGTGGTGGTGGAGAAACAGAATCGTATTACTAAAAAGAGATTGACATAGCAGAGTTTGGATACACAGAATGACAAGGAATAACACAAGATCATGGGGAGCAGGTATGAGGAGACTAGTAGAACCAGCAAGATGCAATGGGATTGGTGCAGGAATATAAAGGACTTTCTGGATGCAGCCCACAGCAGCTGACTCTATCCAGTATCCATCACTCTGGTAACCGTTGCTGAACAGGGCTGGGCTGCAGGGAGATGGGTGTGGCTCAATCAATCCCAACACAGCAGCAAGCTTAGCTAGAGTTACACAAAAAACACAGTAACACACAAAACACAGAAGAGGATCAACACCTTATAAGCTGCCTTCTGAGGACATAAAACTATGCTGGCACAGATGTTACAATTATGTATACTATTCCCTGAAATATCACTGGTAAAATTATCCTTTGAGACACACATGTTCTGTAAGAATAAAAGGAGAGACTTTTTAAGATTTAAAATTTAATACGCAAACATCCAATGCAAACAAAAAATAATTGTCTGATAAAGTTGAAAAAGGTTACAAAAGAATACAGATGCAATACAAAAAAGTTGTAAAATGAAGAGGGTACAAAATGAATAAAGTCTTACTAATGAAATAGAAGTATTATCTGTGCTGTGGGGCTACAGCAGAAATTATTTGGGCAGCCTATCCAGATGATGTTGTATTCACCAATGACTAAGAAATGGGCATTATAGAGCCCGTTGATATAAAATCATACGGTTGCCTGCCACTTGGAGGCTTGTGATGTCATGAGGTTTTCTATTAGTAATGCGCATTACCCTTTCTCTCAGCCAAGTACATTTTTGTGAATAGTTAGAATAGTTAAAATTGTCTTCAACCCCTAAACAGGTAGACGGGTAAGTTTAAATACACAATTATAGCCCCTGCTTCCTGCGTCGTTCTGATGTTTCCTGTTTTCGAACCTGCAACAGAAGATCTGGGCGTCTGTATGGGGACTTGGGTGCAGATTTACTTACCGGGTCCATTCGCGATCCAGCAGCGCGTTCTCTGCGGTGGACTCGGGTCTGGCCGGGATTCACTAAGGTAGTTCCTCCGACGTCCACCAGGTGGCTCTGCTGCACTGAAGTTCCCCGGCCTATTCCTAGTGAAGGTAAGCGCGAGTCCCTCAACACTTTTTTTTTTTAAATGCAGCGGTTTTCCCGAATCCGTCGGGTTTCCGTTCGGCTGCCCCCCGATTTCCGTCATGCCAGCGCCAATGCGCCACAATCCGTTCACGTGCGCCAAAATCCCGGGGCAATACAGGAAAAATCGTCGCAAATCAGAAATATTCGGGTAACACGTCGGGAAAACGCGAATCGTGCCCTAAGTAAATGACCCCCATTGTGATTAATAACTTATTTCTTATCAGACTATTGTACAACACATGAAGAGTGTGCCAAGGAGATGCCCAAGGAGACCCAAGGATGCCAAACCATTGGCCGAAGTTAGTCCCATGGCCCCAGAACTTATCAGGCACAGGGGAGAAAACTAGAACTACTGGGTCAATGTGGGACCCATAACCAGATTTGGGTAATTATGCATTCTTTTTTTCATCCCCTGTGGGCTTTCCATATTAATGGAAAGCCCCTCTAAAATTCAAAAGGAAGATGCATACAGATATGTACTATGCACATACTTTCTTGTGGTTTCGCATCATGTCCTTTTGCAGTGTATGTTACAAGTCAACTACTAAAAAATACAGGAAGCATTAGCTTATCTGGTGGTCTCTGTAAAAACGCTGAAGCCTTTATTTTCCACTCCCTCAGATCTGTATTCATGAATGGTGCTTGCTTGGGGTCTATATTTATTTAGGGGTTCATATTTGTAGTCTAATTAGATAATAGGGTCTGGGCATTGATTTCAAAGAGCGGGGATGTTATGCATCTCTGCTTCACATATTAGTTAACTTTAAGTGTCAGCATTGTGTTCTCTGTTTTGCTGTGTTCCTGGGCACTTTTTTTTTACATTATGACATAGGTATTGGGCATCAATAAAGGTCCACTGGTAATGGCAGATGGAGTATCAGCGTGCACAGCATTTATATACTATATGTTGTAGGGAGTATGTATGTATAAAATGTGCATATAGAGTACAGGGCCAAGCCTCTCCTAGTTATGCCCTTGCATTGTACAATATACAAGTTACAAGCCGAGTAGTAACAAGAATAGAACTTTATAATTATACATCATCATACATAGCTGTATATTTGAAAATGGGTTCACATACATTGCATAACAAGAACTACAAAAAGAAAAAAACCAGACTGAACTAGAACTAAACAGGAGAGTATAAGGAAACACTAGGTCAACAAACATAGCAGTGCAGTTATCGTACATTGTAGTCAATTCTAAAAAGGTGGGGTATCAGGTTATCTTTTAAGGCATGGGACATTCTGGAATGTTTAGCTATATCAAGAGTTCCAGAGTATGGGGGATTACATGGGAGAAGTCTTGGAGATGTTCGTAAGAAGAGCCAATAATAGTAGAGTAAAGCAGAAGTGGGGATTCAACACGGACTTGCTTATTCTGATGGAACGTATGTAGGGGGTCCTAACTGAACAAATGATGCTGGAGGTAGGGAGTTTACAGCAAACATTTTTTCCTCCCTTTCTCCCAATTTAACAGAATCATGCGCACCAGTAGCAAGTGTGACCAATGGACAGACAAACATTCAGCTATCTCAGATGTATAGGCATGCTATGGTTCTTATGGTTTTCTGTTCCACAGTGACACAAATGTGTGTAATTAAATCCTATTGTCATGGTTCATCATTGCTTACTACTTCAAGTTGACCTGCCAAATACATACACAAATGACTGGATTGATTTTTTTCTTTGAAATAAGATTTTTTTTAGGGTAAACACTGCAGTTCAATATTCCAGATTCAACCAGATGAATATTTTTCTCTTGTGTCAACCTTACTTATTATGCGCTATGTTATAGGTAAAATACATTTAGAAATGCATGAGAATTATATCTGGGGTAATGGTGTTCTTTAAATTCCTATAAATATCTGTTTTTGGATGCTGCATTTACTTAGTGTTGGAATTTTATTAGATATTAAGTCTCAGTAGGTGATCAGGTTGGTAAGAAATATGCACAGTTGGGGGTTTACAGCCTTGGGCCCATGGTGGTTCTATTTTGTCACTGAATGAACAATTTTACTCCCTTTATGCATTCTGCTCAATACTAGAAGAGAGCAAAGCATTTTAAAGCTGGTAAATATGGATTTGTACATCCCCAAGGATATAATTATCTAAACAAATGTTACGAAAGAACAAAGATAAATTAATCTTCCCAACATTTCCATGTACAACACTATGTTTATCCTAAGGTAAAGCCCCAAGTGGGTTACATTTATTGTACAAAAATAAGTGCTCCAATGTTTAATGCAGGATATGGATTACTTAGGCTGTACTTTGAGTTCTGTACAAGTTGTTTAAACCTGCAGTAAAGCTCTAGAATATCATTGTATAAAAATTACCGTAAGTAATATAATACATGATATAGTCATATAGTTATTCTACTGCCAATTTGAATTTACAGTTTAGAAAGAAATTTAGAAATGCAGTTTAAAATAAAATAACAAATAACATATAGACAGATAGTTCCTTATTAGATAATAATAACATAATTCTGGAACTATTGTAACATTCAAAGAAGCAACCCTTACAGTTTAATTGTACTGCATTGGCACAGTTATTATTGAGGAGGAAATGCAAATAGTCATCTTCAAATGATTATTTCTCTAAAGGCAGTCCCTGGGTTATGTAGAAGATAAGTATATAGAAAAACAGTGGAATCGGCACTCACCAATCTTCTCCTTTTCAAACTCCTCTACAACACACTTTAAAACTACTGGACCAATACCTAGCTGGCTGCCGTGATCTAGGTGAATATCGTGTCTGGTAGCTGAAGGTTGGTTTCCTCACTATTGTTGATGCTGATGTCGGGTGAGGAAACTCAGATCGAGAGCGCACGGGCGCATTTACTGAGGTCTCTGCCGGACTGTCACGATCATCGTGAATAGTCATACGCTTTGTTCCATGTGCGTCCAGATTTGAAGGGTTTGTTGGAGTGCACGCCGAGATGGATTTTGGGCACATCAGGCTGGCTTTCATGTGACAGAAATCTGGGGGGCACGGCCACCGTAGTGCGATGATGCGGAGAGGCACTTCGGACTAACACGCTGGGGATCTTAACCAGTCAATAAGGTTGGTAGTCTCGCCTTTCTGTCCACAAGGCCACATAAGCACTTACACTTGCATCCTCGGGTATAGAAGATATGTGTTGGCAATCATAGCGATCATGAGCTGGGTAAGTAAGCGCACACAGACAGGGATATTCTGATCGTGCCGCGCGATCACGTGGATCTACCTAGGTGGTGGTGCACGGATCGCGGGCACCAGTGCAAGATGATACGCGCTGCATTCAGTGCAGTCGATCATTTTGCATAAGTCGCTTGGGTGTGCCTAGGTCACTCGTCAACGTCGCGACATTGAACTACCTCGGTACATGGTCGGTAGTTGAGGCTGAATCTCCAGACCACTGCCTTGTGTACACTTTCATCCCCACTCGCAAGCATTTCATTCTGCGATGTCTGTAGGATCTTCGCGGGATTGTCTTTGGATAATATCACGGCATTGTGAGAATTGTTACGCCTATGTTCTGTATTTATAACTCAACCGAGCATCTTAAATATCAGTTTTGTTTGTTGCAGTTAGTGAACCTCCCTAAGTTATACTTAGTGATACCGCTTTGAAAATGTACTCTCTGCAGGCACACGCTTAGCATTATAACAGGGTGACACGCTGCGACTGACCCAACCGTAGCTAGAGATTTAAACGCTGAGTGCACTTCCGTTACGATGCTCGGAATGATTAAAGCTGCAGCTACACATATATCACGATCACTGTAGAATTACCACAGTCTCCTAAATGGACATGAATTACTATGTAGATTCTTAGATTACAGTAGTTTTTACGTGAGATCAATTCTTGTAGTAGAGAAGTTGATCCGACTCTAATGTTCTACGATCTAGATCTAGCATCCTTAGAATATAAGCCTTTCTTAGCTACACGTATGATAGATGACGTCTATGCTTAGTAATCATAGCGCCACTTTCAGAATTATTTACCCTCATTTGCCAGAACTGACTCTGGCGTCTTAATAACATACAGAATCATTGGTCTGACCAGACACAGTAATTGTCTGAGGGTGCTACCACTAGGAGGTTTCCTTGCTAGAGGCGTTTTACACAGGTCCCCGGTTTTAGAGGAACAGATCTTCGCCAGAGGCGTAACCGGTACTAATTACCTGGTGTTGCCCAAGTTTAGCTGGTCGCTCACTAGGCGTCGTCGCGAGATAACACATCACGTCGTTAGAGTAGTCCCGGTCTCTCGATAGATGTCAGCTGTGATACAGTGTCTACATCAGAAGATGTGTAGCATAAGTGATAGATTGTTGAGCACAATTGTCTGGATTGGACAATTCAACACGCGTTCTGGATCTTTTACATATGTTCACAGCCGCCCAAACATTCATTGTCTCGGAGTCTACAACTTAGTCCAACTAATTTGCACAGCATTCGACTTATATATCAATTCAAATTACGTAACACAAACCGAATAGAACTTATACTGTGAAGTTACATTTATTTGTGATCGCTGCTCTGCGTACTTGTACGTTGCGTTATCCCGCTGACATTGTTCTATTTTGGTAACAGCGATGCCAGCTTTACCTGTGCCTCGTATTGAACATGAGCCGTGTCTGCTCACAACTTGGGTATTGTTCTCTTTCTGTTCCGTAGTGTTTGTCTCCCCATTCATATCTAAATCCCCTTCTCCTCTTGCATGAATTGAAGATCCTATAGACACACAGTAAAGATCCTAAAACATTTTGTCATGGCGCTCTTTTTGTTGTTTCTTCTCACTACAGGTATGAGACTGTGAGCCTACACTTATTATCATAGACCTCCTGTCCCTACAACACTAGTAAACCGTTCTGGTGTTATAACAATAACATGTGAGCCATAGCCCACACAATTGCCGACCACTATGGGCACAGTGCCGACAGACCTTTGGGGCACTCTTCTTAATCAACCCACTATCGGCCTTGCGCGCTAGAGGCGCTGCTGACTAGTTTCTGAATCTTGATAGGTTCACGTCTCTGCGTGTAATCGTGATCCAGGGGGTCTGCAGTGGCCGCACTATTGTCGTTTAGCGCCTGTCTCAGTCATGTTTCTATAATGTGAGGTCAGCTGGATTTGCGTGCTTTTGTATCATGCTGAGTTAGGCCGCTTGAGGGCGGGTCCGCTAGTGAATGACCCAATCCGCATGAGCACACACACACACCACTAGTTTTTATGTGCTTTGCGGTAGTCGCTTCTATTCGTTTCCGCGGGCGTGTCGGCTCCGTGACTGCCTGCTCGTCGTGGGAGACCGCAGTGACCGTTGCGTTGTCATGGTATTGACGCGAATGCAGTAGGATTACGGCCCACCCTGTAAAACACTAGATCGATTTCGCACGACAAGGCGCTAGCACTACTGCTGCCATACAAGGGTTTATTTAACTGGTACTGTAAGGTGTTGTGTAGATCGTTCTTGCCCTACGTTCGTGTAGCTATGCAGTCCGGCGGTGTATCCCAATGCTGACACGCGCGATATGGGCTACTGCAATGTGAGGATTGCGAGGTACACATTGGTCGCTAAGGGACATGTGACCGCCCCGAACAGTTCAAATAGCCCTATGCTGTTTCGGTAAATGTGTGTCTATGCAAACAGGTGCACGCAGATTCCCCGCCCACGTTAATGAGTGACGTTCTTGTCGAAAACCAGTCTGCGAAGCTTTTTGTTTGTTTGGAGAGTCTGACCCACACGCTACTCGTCACACCCTCACACTTTAGATCTATTATTAAATTTATGAAATGGCTTCTTGTGTAGTATGCATCAATTGTATAAACCATCGCCGATGTATATTAAGATCATAGACTGCCCGCCGCGAGTTCGCCTCCTGAAGTCTTCCACTTGTTTGTTCTATAGTGCACACACCTATTGGACTTATGACACACAGACAACAGGCGAATAAGAGACCACTGTCCCTTCGAGGTGCAGATTTTGGTATGGAGTTGTGGGGTATTTCGAGATGTAATCACAGTTTGACGTACTGAGGATCATCTTTTTTTTTGTAGTATGTTGACAGTCAAGTGCAATACCAAACACCCACCTACAAGCACGAGCTCAGAAAATAGAGACGGGTGATGCTCGTGTATTTGCATAATCATCTATCCTCCACCTTCTAAATTCGTGGGCACAGAGCACACTCCAACTGCATCACAAGAAAGAAGTAACATGCCTCCAGCGAACTAGATATAAGATGGAAAATACAAATCCAGATGAAGAAAAACCTACTAAAACAGGGGAGGAGGACGCTAGCTCATTTTTTGTACAGTGTAATGAAAAAGAGGACATTCAAGTCATAAGTACAAGGGGATATTTATCAGGACCTCTGCGCACGCAGTGGCGCAGAGGCCCTGAAATATCGCAAATGCTAGCGTTTGCGATATTTTCCCCAATCCGCCAACTTCACGCCAGTGGGGCTGTGAAGGGGGGGGCGCGCCGGACGGGAGGGCGCGGCCCGGACGGGAGTGGGCCGGCGTGGGGCGTTACTGTCCCCGCGCTGCGCACTACGCTGCTGCCGGCGACTTTTCATTCGTGGCCCTGCCTGGCGTAGGATAAACGTGCGCAACTGGCAGCCGAAAATGAAGAGGCAGAAGCCTCTTCATGTATAGGGCTGCGAATTTGCAGCGGCGGGGCGATCATACGCTGGCGCACGAGAGCCAGCGTATGATAAATATCCCCCAAAGAGTCTGGATTTAAGATAAAGACACTAGCCGAAAAGAAGTTAGATTATTTTGGACAGTTAACTCATTTAAATCATACAGCGCAAGCGAGAAGAGTCCCTAGAGGCTAAGGTCCTAAAGACCACTTCCCAATTTGCAGAAGATGATAAATATGTAAGAGCATGGGAAGGAGGTGGTACTCACGAGCATGCAAAAACCTATTAAAATGGTGCTAACACGGAATTATACAGGAATATGAGATGGTTACCGCAGACTATGCAAAGCTAAACTGGAACTACGCAGAAAGACAGACCACCCAGCAATTAGATCCTTCATGAAAAGCCTGGAAAAATCTTTAGACCCAATACAAGCTTTGATAAAAGAAAGAAGAGAGACAAGTTCATGAGGGACAAAAGGGACTATGAGAACAACCAAATCTTCAACTGGAACGCAAGAAGGAGATCAAGACCTAAAAAATATAATCAACCCACACAAAGAAGACGCCACAACAAGGAGAAAAAAGATTACTGGACGACCGATTCGGAGTCAAGCTACTCGGACGAGGGGCCATCCACAAGTGCGCGGCTGTATCACAAGTCCCTTTAGGAAAGCCAGAAAAACGACGACGTACACGAAGAGGCCGAACCAAAAGACGCCAACGAAACAACGCCCAAAACGGAAGAAGCAAGTGTCTTGGAAGTAGACCGGAGAATGATCTAGTTACCAACTTATCAGAAGTGGAGTTAGGAGAGCACACCAGACGATAATGCAAAAAAGGATTCAATAGCGTAAATTTTGAGATTGATCTATTTTAAAGGCACCAGAAAGATGGCAATAAAAAGATGTTGTTCAAAAAACACAAGAGGAAAGAAGGGATACCAGAAGAAGCGGAGATCCCCTTAGAGTTAGTCCATGGGCTTCTTATAGAACAGGAACTCACAGACATAGAGAAGAGTGCCTTCTATCCTCACAGACCAGAATGAGGAAACCCCCTCCCCACCATATAAACACCCTTAGAGGAGGTTACCGTTAGGTTCAACCCTCAAGTGCAACCAGGCAGCACTATAGATATTTTCAGAACACTGGTCACAAAAGATGTCAAGTCTCTCTTGTACAAGCAGGACAAACCAATAATCAGTAAAGAGGAGTGGGCTGCCCTCAAATCCCTAAAAAATGAGGAAAATCTAATAGTGAAACAGGCAGATAAGGGGGGGGACAGTACTCCTAACCAAAGAGTATTATTTACAGGAGGCAGAAAGGTTACTAGGGGATAGGAAAACATATGAAAAAATTGGAGGGGACCCCACTCTAAAATACGTATCCCAATAGTGTTTTTAAGGGAGAAGTGAGAAAGGTTATGCTGTCAAAAAACGGCGGAAAAAACTATTACCGCTTGCCCCACCAGAAGCCCAACTGGTACTTGTCCCCAAATACCATAAGAGTAGTCAAAGCCCCCCCAGGCCGACCATTGTTGCCGCCATAGGTTCAGTAACGGAACCGTATTCCCAATATGTAGACCTGGTTATTGAGACCAGCGCTACAGAACATTCCGTCATCATCAAGGACACAACCATTTTTAAGTATAATCAATGATTTACAATGGCACCAGGAGATCGACTGAGTCGATAGACGGGAAAGCCTATATACCAGGATACCCACGATAGAGGGATACAGGCCATACGAAGCATACTGATCAGAGCAAATAAAAATGAGGTTACCTTGAATTTATCTGGAAGCATTAAAATTCAACTTTCCCATAATGCTTAACAAATGGAGTCTGGTACGGGCCAGAGGAGAGGGGACCGCTATGGGGACACCCAGTCTCCTGTACCCCCGAACATCTTTTGGCCGTTCGAAGACAAATACATACTTTCAGAAGAATACCCTTTATTAGCTAACATCGCAACTACAGGCGCTATGTGGATGACGTTTTCTTTCGTCTGGACAGGATCTGACCAACTCTTCCAAGAAATGGTAGAATATTTGAATGTCCACACCACAATGAATATGGTTTCACTCCACATATTGGAGGCAACGTCTAGAGTTCTGGACGTACTAGTAGAGTGAAACATCCAGTATAGAAACAAAAGTCTTCCGTAAAAAAAACAGCAAAAAACGCACTACTTCATACGAGTACCACCCCGCACTATGTTAAAAAAGCCCTACGTACGGCCAATTCGTGAGAGGTCTCACGTCTTAATAACACAGACGAAGGCTTTACAGTCAATCACAAGAATTAAAAAAGGATTGTCCTCTAGAGGATATCCAGACATACTAATAGAGGAAGCTTCCAAAGGTGAAAAAGAACAGGGCCCAAAGACACCACAGTAAACCAACACGAATAAAAAAACAAACGCAGAAGGAAGAAAGATTTGTATTATCATTTTCCTACACTCCTCAAGCGGAAATAATTAAAAAAGCAATAAAATCCAAGTGGCACCTTATAGAAAATGATAGAGGGCTAAACGACATAGCAGCCAGAGGCCCCCTGGTCACATTCCGCAGAGGTAGAACTATCAAATCAGAACTAGTCACCAGCGCTAGACCCGAAGGCGCTAATTGGTTGGAAGAGTGCCCCAAAAGGCAAACTACCATGGGGAAATTGTGGCTATTGCTCACAATTCAGTGTGGAGGACAGGAGATTAAAGTTAGGCAACTCATACCTGTAGGACAGATTTTGTGGTCATATGATTCATGCACATGCGAAGATATTATATGGGAAGACCATAAGGAAGATGAATACCCGATTGCGCACCTCAGGTAATAAGGACAGGTAACGGGGCTCCGAGGACTATTAGAACATGTCAGGACGACACCACAATCAGACCCAGGATCACTTAAAATCACGGTTATTGAAAGCGTCCCCATCATGAAAAAAGGAGGAGACAGGCAGCGTACACCTGCGGACCCGAGATCTTAATGAAAGAGACATGAGTGTCTTCCTGTAAGTCGTCTGGAAATAGGCCAGACAAATGACGGACTAGGCATTCCATCTACTATACAAGAAATATATCCTCTTTTTTGTCAAATTGTATCACACTGTACAGGCTAACTTTGGGAAGGATACCGCAGAGGCACATAATACCTTTAATGCAGTATTTCCCTTTACCATAAGAATGTTGCCACCATAATACGTACACAGTATTTTAACACTTACACGTCCATGGCACCAAACATAATATGCCTCCTCCCTCCCCCATTAACCAGCAGAAACAGGTCATGATAGCGCAGGGAGGCGCGAAACAGCTGTCATGTGTTTGATTGTTGTGAGTCTACCACGTCCCCCTCCACCCCCTCACCTCAATCAATAACATTTATGAAATGTTTTTTGTAAGTATTGCATCAATAAAACAGCATATATAGAAAAACAGTGGAATCGGCACTCACCAATCTTCTCCTTTTCAATGCTGTTTTATTGATGCATACTTACAAAAACATTTCATAAATGTTATTGATTGAGGTGAGGGGGTGAGGGAGGACGTGGGTAGACTCACAAGACAATCAAACACATGACAGCTGTTTCGCGCTCCCTGCGCTTCATCTGACCTGTTTCTGCTGGTTAATGGGGGGAGGGAGGAGGCATATTATGTTTGTGTAGCCAAGGACGTGTGAACTGTTAAAAATACTGGTACGTATTATGGTGCAACATTCTTATGGGAAAGGGAAATACCGCATTAAAGGTATTATGTGCCTCTGCGGTATTCCTTCCCAAAAGTATTGTGTTTTTACGGAAGACTTTTGTTTCTAGACTGGATTGTTTGACCTCTACTAGTACGTCCAGGAACTCTAGACGTTGGCCTCCGATATTGTGAGTGAAACACATATTCATTGTGTTGTGGACATTCAAATATTCTACCATTTCTTGGAAGAGTTGGTCAGATCCTGTCCAGACTATGAAGACATCATCCACATAGCGCCTGTATGTGCGGATGTTAGCTAGATAAGGGTTATTCTCTGAAAGTATGTATTTGTCTTCGAATACGGCCAGAAAGAGGTTCGCGTAGGTACAGGAGACTGGGGTCCCCATAGCGGTCCCCTCTCTCTGGCCGTACCAGACTCCATTATGTTGAAAGGCATTATGGGAAAGTATGAATTTTAATACTTCACAGATAAATTCAACGTAACCCTCATTTTTATTTACTCTAATCAGTATGCTTCGTATGGCCTGTATCCCTATATCGTGGGGTATCCTGCTACATAGGCTTTCCACGTCTATCGACATCAGTCGATCTCCTGGTTGCCATTTTAAATCATTGATTATACTTAAAAAATGGACGGAATGTTCTGTAGCGCTGGTCTCAATAACCAGTCTACATATTGCTCTGAGATGGTATGTTTTTCAATAATAAAAACTATACTGTGGTACTGTGCGAAAGAGATTTAACTTATGAAAGTTAAGTCTCGCCAGGGTACATAAGGTTTTAAACTAGCATTAAAAAATGATATTGAATAGACCTGATATAAGGTAGATTTTGTATAAGAGTCGCAGCAGTATGGAGCATTTTATTGATGATGAGCCCGCACTCGTTGGCAGCCAATGCGGGGTCCCCACTGACAACAATATATCTAAAAGCTACAGCCTATTATAAACTGTATAATAAAATCATATACAATATTTACTAAAGCACTAGGGATATTAGAAATACAGTGTAAAATATATAAAGAAAAACAGTGGAATCGGCACTCACCAATCTTCTCCTTTTCAATGCTGTTTTATTGATGCATACTTACAAAAACATTTCATAAATGTAATTGATCGAGGTGAGGGGGTGAGGGAGGACGTGGGTAGACTCACAAGACAATCAAACACATGACAGCTGTTTCGCGCTCCCTGCGCTTCATCTGACCTGTTTGCTGAGACACTTAAAACACAATGGCTATTTGAACTGTTCTGCTCCTCCCCTTCCCATTGAGCCGCGTTCCTATTGGTGCACTAGCACTGTCATTGAACACAGCAGTAACATAGTAACAAGGTAACAACATCTAGACACACCCTGACATTCCATATAAATAAACCCTTGTATGGCAGCGAGGCTGGCCTGGTGTGTGCAGCATCGTGTGTTTTAGGGGCCATCCCTAATGGCTTGCGTCCCGGGGGTGCGTGTCGGAACGCGGTGCCATCCCCAAGATGGCGACGGCGCACAGTGTGAACTGCCGCGTCCCGCCAACCGTGGGACGGGCCGCGTCCGAGGCCACGCCCCCTATGGGCTGCTGCCGGGGGAGGTTTTACCCTAGTCTAACGATGTACTGGACACTGTGTGTGCGGAAACGGCGGTCGCCGTAGCTGGTTCCCTTGGAAACCATATAATGGAATTCTTGCGGTGAGTCTAGTTCTAGTGTTGCTTTAAAGTGTATCTTTATGATTAGCTTTCTGCTGGTTAATGGGGGGAGGGGGGGCTTAAAAAATGGTTTGTGTCCTTGATGTAGGACGGAATGTTCTGTAGCGCTGGTCTCAATAACCAGTCTACATATTGGGATAGCGGTTCCGTTACTGAACCTATGGCGGCAACAATTGGGCGGCCTGGGGGGGCTTTGATACTCTTATGTATTTTGGGGACAAAGTACCAGTTGGGCTTCTTGGGGGTAAGCGGTAATAGTTTTTCCGCCGTTTTTTTGGACAGCATACCTTTCAAGCGGTAATAGTTTTTCCGCCGTTTTTTTGGACAGCATACCTTTCTCCACATTCTCCCTTAAAAACGACCTTAATTGGGATACGTATTTTAGAGTGGGGTCCCCTCCAAGTTTTTCATATGTTTTCCGATCCCCTAGTAACCTTTCTGCCTCCTGTAAATAATACTCTTTGGTTAGGAGTACTGTCCCCCCCCCTTATCTGCCTGTTTCACTATTAGATTTTCCTCATTTTTTAGGGATTTGAGGGCAGCCCACTCCTCTTTACTGATATTGGGTTTGTCCTGCTTGTACAAGAGAGACTTGACATCTTTTGTGACCGGTGTTCTGAAAATATCTATAGTGCTGCCTGGTTGCACTTGAGGGTTGAACCTAGACGGTAAACCTCCTCTAAAGGGTGTTATAGGTGGGGAGGGGGTTTCCTCATTCTGGTCTGCGAGGAATAGAAGGCACTCCTTCTCTATGTCTGTGAGTTCCTGTTCTATGAAGAAGCCCAGTGGACTAACTCTAAGGGGGATCTCCGCTTCTTCGGGTATCACTTCTTTCCTCTGTGTTTGTGAAAACATCTTTTTTAATGTCATCTTTCTGGTGCCTTTAAATAGATCAATCTCAAAATCTACGCTATTGAAGTCCTTTTTGCAGTATCGTCTGGTGTGCCTCTCCTAACTCCACTTCTGATAAGTTGGTAACTAGATCATTCTCCGGTTCTACTTCCAAGACACTTTCTTCCGTTTTGGGCGTTGTTTCTTTGCGTCTTTTGGGTCGGCCTCTTCGTGTACGTCGTCGTTTTTCTGTGCTTTTCCTAAAGGGACTTGTGATACAGCCTCTGCACTTGTGGATGGCCCCTCGTCCGAGTAGCTTGACTCCGAATCGGTCGTCCAGTAATCTTTTTTCTCCTTGTTGTGGCGTCTTCTTTGTGTGGGTTGATTATATTTGTTAGGTCTTGATCTCCTTCTTGCGTTCCAGTTGAAGATTTGGTTGTTCTCATAGTCCCTTTTGTCCCTCATGAACTTGTCTCTCTTCTTTTCTTTAATCAAAGCTTGTATTGGGTCTAAAGATTTTTCCAGGCTTTTCATGAAGGAATCTAATTGCTGGGTGGTCTGTCTTCTGCGTAGTTCCAGTTTAGCTTTGCATAAGTCTGCGGTAACCATCTCATATTCCTGTATATTCCGTGTTAGCACCAATTTTAATAGGTTTTTGGCATGCTCGTGATGTACCTCCTCCCATGCTCTTACATATTTATCATCTTCTGCAAATTGGGAAGGTGGTCTGTAGGACCTTAGGCCTCTAGGGACTCTTCCGCTTGCGCTGTATGATTTTAATGAGTTAACTGTCCAAAATAATCTAACTTCTTTTTCGGCTAGTGTCTTTATCTTAAATTCCAGACTCTTTGGGGGATATTTATCATACGCTGGCGCTCGTGCGCCAGCGTATGATCGCCCCGCCGCTGCAAATTCGCAGCCCGATACATGAAGAGGCTTCTGCCTCTTCATTTATCGGGCTGCCAGTTGCGCAGCGTTTATCCTACGCCAGGCAGGGCCACGAATGAAAAGTCGCCGGCAGCAGCGAGTGCGCAGGCGCGGGGACAGTAACGCCCCACGCCGGCCCACTCCCGTCCGGCCGCGCCCCCCGTCCGGCCGCGCCCCCCCTTCACGCCCCACTGGCGTGAAGGTGGCGGATTGGGGAAAATAATCGCAAAAGCTAGCATTTGCGATTATTTCAGGGCCTCTGCGCCACTGGCGGTGCGCAGAGGTCCTGATAAATATCCCCCTTTGTACTTATGACTTAAATGTCCTCTTTTTCATTACACTGTACAAAAAATGAGCTAGCGTCCTCCCTCCCCTGTTTTAGTAGGTTTTCTTCGTCTGATTTGGTATTTTCCATCTTTATATCTAGTTCGCTGGTCATGTTACTTCTTTCTTGTGATGCAGTTGGAGTGTGCTCTACCCAATTTGAAGGGAAGTTGTTTGAAATACGAGACACAAAATTCTTTAGAGTCGGGTGGCACTGCTTCATAATCATCGTGTTGACATCAAATAACCAAATCCAAATAACAAATCTGACATCAAGGGAGCAGTGGTGCTCTGATTCCCTTAATGTGAATAGATCCCAATGGTGCATATAGAAAAACAGTGGAATCGGCACTCACCAATCTTCTCCTTTTCAATGCTGTTTTATTGATCATACTTACAAAACATTTCATAAATGTTATTGATCGAGGTGAGGGGGGGGGAGGACGTGGGTAGACTCACAAGACAAACACATGACAGCTGTTCGCGCTCCTGCGCTTCATCTGCCCTGTTTGCTGAGACATTTAAAACACAATGGCTATTGAACTTTTCTGCTCCTTCCTTCCCATTGAGCCGCATTCCTATTGGTGCACTAGCACTGTCATTGAACACAGCAGTAACATAGTAACAAGGTAACAACATCTAGACACACCCTGCATTCCATTTAAATAACCCTGTATGGGCAGCGAGGCTGGCCTGGTGTTGCAGCATCTTGTGTTTAGGGTAGGGGCCATCCTAATGGCCTTGCGTCCAAAGGGTGTAAAAGAACAGGGCCCCAAGACCACAGTCAAACCAACACGAATAAACAAACACAAAACGCAAAGGAAGAAAGATTTGTATTCTCATTTCCAACTCCCAAGCGGAAATATTAAAAAAGCAATAAAAATCAGTGGCAAATTATAGAAATGACAGAGAGCTAAACGACATAACGGCCAGAGGCCCCCTGGTCACATTCCGCAGAGGTAGAACTATCAAATCAGAACTAGTCACCAGCGGCCTAGACCCGAAGCCGATAATTGGTTTGGAGAAGAGTGCCCCAAAAGGCAACACCCATGTGGGAATTGTGCTATTGCTCACATTTGTTTAAACCAAGCAGGTTCATTGGGGACAGGAGATTAAAGTTAGGCAACTCATTACCTGTAGGACAGATTTTGTGGTCTATATGATTTCATGCACATGCAAAAGATTTTATATTGGGAAGACCATAAGGAAGATGAATACCCGATTTAGCGAGCACCTCAGGTCAATAAGGACAGGTAACGGGGCTCCGAGACTAATAGAACATGTCAGGACGCACCACAATTCAGAGCCACGATCACTTAAAATAACTTAAGATAAGTTCTTTAGGTTTGTTCTTAAGTTGAATTTGTATTTAAGTCGGAACTGTATATTTTATAATTGTAACTCGAGACAAAATTTTGGTCGCTGTGACAAATGAATTCCAGAAATGTTGGATTTTCATAAGATCCAGAATGAACAATAAATCTTAACTGCAGACAGCTTCGATAACTGTTACAGCTGATCATCGTAGCCTGGGACTAAAGTACTGTGAATTGCCAACATCCAGAGGGCCGTTTCTAACTAGGGGTCGTCTGTTAGTTGGGTGTTCCTAAAAAGGGGACATGTAAGCCATTAAAAGGACCTCCTATTGTACCCATCAGATTACTTTTCTGTACAGAACCCAATTGATGTGCTGTATTTATGTAGAGAGCTCATTTCTGGCAATTGACGTATTTTTGTACTGAAGATGGTTCTAGTGCTAGATTTCTGTCCTTAGCTTGGTTCGGTTCCTTTATACATCTCCTAAGCTAAGTTCTGATTCTGTATTCATGTACTTAACTTGGTTCTAGTGCCGTATGTTTGTACTGCGCTTTTATTAATCATCGAGAGGCACTATATTTAAATACTTATTTGGGGGGGGCACTGCACATATTTTAATGATAAGGGCAGTCAAAGTACATTTTAAAAAATGTTTATATATATATTCACTACTCAAAAAAAGATATTTGGCTGTTGGGTAAAATAAAATGTAAAAATTTCACAATGCAGTGATATTATATCCTGAAAGAAGTTAGAAATCGCAATGTCTGGAGTGGAATGTCTAGAGGGGCACATTAACTTACCTGTCCGAGTTGCATTCCCCGACGATCCTGCACTTTGCCGTGATCCTGCACTGTGCCGTGATCCTGCACTGTGCCGCGATCCTGCACTGTAGATCCACGTAGATCGTGCGCCTGATATCCTGCATGTGTTGCTTACCCGCTCAGGTCCACCGAGGTTCACCTTCTTCTTCCCGGTGCATGTAAGTGCTTGGCTTGTGACACAAATTTGAATGTTAAATCCCGCGTTTAGTCCAAATCCTTCGCATCATCCTACGGCTTGCCCCCCAATTTCTGTCACATGAAAGCCGGCGCCGATGCGCCAAAATCCATTCGCGTGCACCAACAAACCCTTCCAAATATGGCGCACATTGGAAAACGTTGAATATTCCGATGATAGTGCAGTCCGCGGACCCTCAGTAAATGAGCCCCAGAATCTGAGTTCCTGCCCTCAGCAGCAACAATATGAGGAGAACTATAAGCTACAGACAGATAATTCATTAATCAGGGCAGGCACAGCAGGAAGGTACAGGAGTTTTAGTGTGTTGTGGAGAGTTAACATTGTGTCTAATAGGCATCTCATGGATCTCATCATCTCTCTTCTATGTGTCAGATACTAGTACAATGTTCAATAGCTTAATAAAAGTGTATATAAACCTGTGTCCTTATTATCTAACCACATTTTCAGCCCACAGCACTAGATGAATCATAATGGGCTGACGATCATGCACTCTGCCGTGATTCACTAAGATTGTGTGCCCGATATGTGTCTCTTCCCCGCTCAGGTCCGCCGGAGTTCACCTTCTTCTTCCTGGTGCATGTAAGTGCATTGTCTTGCGACACCATTTGAAACTTAAATCCTGTGCAGGAAAGCTGGCGCAGCTCTGCCAAAATCCGATCACACGTGACACAAACCCAGCGCAGACCCCTGTTAAATACCTGTCAAAGCTGTGCAAATCCTGAAAACAGCAAACAAACTGGCGGAAGTGGGACCGTGGATCCTTAGTAAATAAGTCCCAATGTGTCTGCTTAGAGAGTCCCCCCCACACCCTGGAATCATACACTGACCATCACTGAGTGATAGGAGCTAAAACAGCAATAAAACTGAGTAAAAATGTGAAGTAAAGGGTTAAAAAATTATCTTTATTGTGTTAAAATCACAAGAGGATTGAAATTTGAGAATTATTTTTCATGGGAAAACCCCTTTATAGAGAATGCTCAAAGAAGGAGGGTCCCATTCACCTTATTTAAATGATTTCACATTTGTTACACATACATACCACATCATAATTTGACGGGTTAACTTTATTCTCTTGCCCATTGGTTATATTAGTGCACGTACAGCGCATGGTCACCTAGTGATCTTCTACCAGGCATCATATAGCCAACATCTGGTAACCATCATCCTAGTTCTTTGGCCTGTCCATCATAATTATTGGTCACTCATGTGAGAGGGTGTCACTCACCATCCTTGGAATGTATATGTTTGTATATTTAGTGAATATAGTGTTCGGCAACAACCTATATTTTTTTAATCTCATCTTCAATTCTATTGCTTTCTATGGCTCTTCCAGTCTCTCAATATCTGTTGCAACCTTCTGATGACACTCTAAACTTAGTAGCAACTACTGTCCGAAAACACCCTGTTTGAAGCACCTTGACTTTGGTCCCTTGGATGTCAAAATGTGAACAGCATGCTAAGGAGAATTTTTTTAATTTATCTTTTTATTTTACATTTTTTTTCATTTTTAAATACCAACTCTAACTGCAGTAGGAAATTTATTGGGCGATTCCTGAATCGAAACTTTTTGTGAATTTTGCCATTAAGTTTCTAGAACAGCAAGTTATGTAAAATCTAATGAAACATTGAACAGTTGGGCTTGTGCATTCAAAAATGCTGTGAAAATCACATTAAGATCACCTATAAATGTTAGAGTGCATTTGATATAATTAATTTTAGGGGGTAGTGTATATATTTTGCTGGCTTAGGGGGATGATTTTTTGAGATTGTGTAAAGTACCTAAAAACTGCCCA
This sequence comes from Engystomops pustulosus, assembly GCA_019512145.1. Taxonomy (NCBI): domain Eukaryota; kingdom Metazoa; phylum Chordata; class Amphibia; order Anura; family Leptodactylidae; genus Engystomops; species Engystomops pustulosus. The sequence goes on along the minus strand of CM033648.1, from coordinate 29,524,881 downwards.
GGTGGAAAAATACTCTAAACCTACCAGGGGACAAACACACAGTGTAGGTTAATGTTTGAACAAGAATTGTAGTAATTATACGGAGAACATTTGTTATGACAACTTAGTACAGTATTTGAAGCTGGTGTACATGTTCTTTCAGTCTTGTATTTAACCAGAAACCTTCAGCAGTTTTTTTACAGAGGGGAGGGATTGTTCATCGGCTCAATGCACAGGGAAGAGAGCTCTGAAAGCTGACACAAAGCCCTTCTACACTAATACAGCTATGAAAAATGAATCCATTTTTGGATTTTTGCTTGGTCTTGCTGCCAATAACATTACACACAAATATGAAATGAAACCATTCTTGAGGAATACTGAATATGCAATCAATTATCTTTAAAGTAAAAAAAAAGTCCTATAATTCCATATAAGTGGCAGGGTTTTCAATGACTCATAATACCTTTTTTAATTTGCCAAATCTGACCAAGATTTCCAACTTAGGGTACATTCATAAAGCTGCAGCCGGGTGGGCATACTGCTGTGTGCTGGAGAGAAGGAGGTGACCCCTCCATAGAAAAAAGGGCTGCATGGCCACAAACATAGAAAGATAGAGTATGCAACTTAGCAACTGCTAAGACCTCGCTCTGTCTAGGAGTTGTGTTCTGAACTGCTGGGACTTGTGGTACCTCTTCATGGTGCCTGCAATTGTGCTTGGTTATTCTGCACCATGAGGGGTTAATCCCAGAAGTTGTCCAGCTCCTATCAGGTTCTGGAGGTGGGGTTCTGGCTGCATAAATTGCAGCTTCACCAGGCTTGCCAGTGTATTTCGAGTCTTCAAGTAGTCACCCCACGGTTTAGCGTGGGGGTGCTATAGGAAGGGACAGAGGTTGGGGCAAGCTCAGGGCACACTATCCCCTGTCTTCTGTGTTACCCAACCCTAACAGAATGCTTGGGCTCAGCTTTAGAGCCAAGTCGATCATCATGACATAATTGTAGTAAGAATCCCGTGATCACAACACACACCTAACATCAACACTTCCTGTACAATAAGAACACTTTCTTTTCAGCACATAATTCTTTTTTTGTATTCTTTCCTTTTTTTATCTTTCACACAATTACTTTACTAATGATGTCTTCTGCACCAAATGCAAATATCTTTTAGAAGAATATCTTCTTTTTTGTGTGTTAGAAGATATCTTGATGTTGTCCATATTCTATGTGAATAAGTCACATTGACTTATTCTCAGAATCTCAGAGGATTCTTAAACATAGTCATTTGGAAAGCAGGAGATTCCCGGTGATCTTTCCTCTGCAGTGACTGTACTTTATGTCCAAATATGGTCAAACATAATCCGTTCTAGAACCCTGTTTATATTTGCTATACATTTCATAACTTATCATAATGGTTTCCTTTTATCTAATAAGATTTGGGCCCTCAGTTAGACCCCTGGATAGAGGCAACATGGATAAAGAGGCTAATAAAATTGTCCTGAATCATTTACTCCAAATAGGAAGTATGATCCCTCCATAGAAGGTTTTTTTCCCCCTTTTGTGAGTTCCATATAGTGAATGGTATATCTATATTCCCTTTTAAATAATAATATACAGGATTAATGTCAAATAGGTTCACCAGAATTATAATATTTGATTCTCCCTGCCATGTCCAACACCCATGCTGGTATTGGGTATTGAGAGACACGAATTGTAAGCGTGAGGTCCAGCATTGTAGCAAGTGATTGCACCTCTGATATTGCCCTACATCTTGCTGCAGGTGGTGATGTCTGAGACAAGAGGCTCAACTTGCTTCATGGCATTAGCACCCCTGACAAGTTCTAAGACAGACTTCTTCTATAATACACATGCACAAGCTAACCCAATGAGTTGGACATGTGCAGTGAAACTGATCATTTAGATTTTTAAGTCCATTGTGTAGTTATGTGATAAACATAAGAATGTAATTATGGTCATTAAAGGGGTTTACCCATAAATGAAAGTTGTCAAATTTTAATCCCCTGGTGAGGTTTACACAATAAGGCCCCTTCCACACTTGCGTTTTTCACACACGTTTTCTGCGCATGCTTTTTAAGCGCAGAACTTGCATTGCACTCTGACCCATTGTAATCAAAGGGCTTTTTCAGACTTGCATTTTTTTCACATGCACACGCATGGTTTTTTTTAACGCACGCTTAAATCTCGGCATGCTCTGCATTTACAAGTCACACGCATGAAAAATGCACCATACAAGTCTATTGGGATGCATCAAAAACATATTGCACTCTGAGACACAAGCAAGTTCAATGCAAGTATGACGGTTGTGTCCCTCACTGTATGGGGGTAGTGTCCCTCACTGTATGGCAGTAGTGTTCCTCACTGTATGGGGAACGGTCCTCACTGTATGGGGGTAGTATCCTCACCGTGTAGGGATAGTGTTTCTCACTGTATGAGGTAGTGTTCCTCACTGTATGGCGGCAGTTTTCCTCACTGTATGGGGGTAGTATTCCTCACCGTATGGAGGTAGTTTTCCTCACTGTATAACGGAAGTGTTCGTCACTGTATGGTGGTAGTGTTCCTCAATGTATGGTGGTAGTGTTCCTCACTGTATGGAGGTAGTGTTCCTCACTGTATGGAGGTAGTGTTCCTCACTGTATGGGGGTACTGTTCCTCACTATATGGGGGTAGTGTTCCTAAATGTATGGGTGTAGTGTCCCTCACTGGATGGGGGTAGTGTTCCTCACTGTATGGCGGTAGTGTCCCTCACAGTATGGCAGTAGTGTTTCTCACTGTATGGGGGTAGTGTTCCTCACTGTATGGGGGTAGGTCCATCACGTTTATGGCAGTTAGTGTTCCGCACTGATATAGCGGTAGTTTCCTCACCGTTTAGGGATAGTGTTTTTCACTGTATGGGGTAGTGTCCCCTCTGTATGGCGGTAGTTTTCCTCACTGTATGGGGGTAGTATTCCTCACAGTATGGGGGTAGTTTTCCTCACTGTATAACGGAAGTGTTCGTCACTGTATGGCGGTAGTGTTCCTCAATGTATGGCGGTAGTGTTCCTCACTGTATGGAGGTAGTGTTCCTCACTGTATGGAGGTAGTGTTCCTTACTGTATGGGGGTAGTGTTCCTCACTGTATGGTATTAGTGTTCCTCAATGTATGGGGGTAGTGTTCCTCCCTGTAGGGGTACGTTCATCACTATATGGGGGTAGTGTCTAAATGTAGGGTGTAGTGTCCTGCACTGGATGGGGGTAGTGTTCCTCACTGTATGGCAGGTAGTGTCCCTCACAGTATGGCAGTAGTGTTTCTCACTGTAATGGGGTGTGTCCTCACGTATAGGGGGTAGTGTCCCTCACTGTATGGCAGTAGTGTTCCTCACTGTTTTATAGCGGTAGTTTCCTCACCGTTTAGGGATAGTGTTTCACTGTATGGGTAGTGTTCCCCTATCGGTATGCGCGTAGTATTCGCACCGTTATGAGGGTTTAGGGTTTTTTTCTCCTTTTTTCGGGGATTGGTAGTTCTCTTTATGGCGGTAGCATCCCTCACTGTATGTGTGCTAGTGTTCCTCGACTGTTATAGTGTTTATTTATTCCTCACTCGTATGCGGTCGTGTCCCACGTATGGAGGTGTAGAGTACCTCACTGTAGGGGGTAGTGTTTTCTCACTGTATGGAGGTTGTGTTCCTCAACTGTATGTGGGGTAGTGTTCCCTCGACTGTATGGCGTAGTATACCTCATGTTTGGCCGGTAGATGTTCCTAAATGTTTGGGTAGTGTTAACTAATGCTACTGGCGGTAGGTGTCCTCGCTGTATGGCGGTAGTGGTTCCTCGCTGTATGAGGTTAGGGTTTGTCCTTAATGTATGGCGTTAGTGTTCCTCGCTGGTATGGAGGTAGTGTCTCCCTGTATGGAGGGTGTGTTCCTCACTGTATGAGGATTGTTCGCACGTATGGGTAGTCGTTCCTCACTGTATGGAGGTAGGTTATTCACGGTATGGAGGTAAGTGTTTCTTCAACTGTATGGAGGTAGTGTTCCTTATGTATGGGGGGGTGTTCCTCACTGATGGTGTAGTGTTCCTCCTGTAGGGGGTACTTTCCTCACTGTATGGCGTGGGTAGTGTCCCTCACAGTAATGGGCAGTATGTTTTTCCACTGTACTGGGGTAGTGTGTCCCTCACTGATGCAAGTAGTGTTCCTCACTGTATGCGGTATTATCCTCCCGTTTAGGGATGAGTGTATTTTCACGTTTTGTATGAAGTAGTTGTTCCCTCTGTATGTGGTAGTTTCCTCACCGTATGAGGAAGTTTCCTCACTGTATGGGCGATAGTCATCCCTCACTGTATGTGGTAGTGTTTCTCGACTGTATAGGTTTATATTCCTCACTTAGGTATTGGGGTGGGCGGTAAGTTCCTCCTCACTTGTATGGAGGTAGTGTTCACTCACTGTATGCAATAGTGTTCCTCTCACTGTATGGGGGTAGTGTTCCTCACGTTATGCCGGTATTTTCCCTCACAGTATGGGGGTTAGTGTTTCCTCATGTATGGGAGTAGTTGTTCCTCACTATGGTATGGAGTTATTGTTCCTCACTGTATGGGGGGTGAAGTGTGTTGCTCAATGTATGGGGGTAAGTTTCCTCACTGCATAGCGGTAGTGTTCATCACTGTATGGGGGTGTGGCCTCCTCACTAATATGGGGTAGTGGTTCCTTAATGTTATGGTTTGTAATGTCCCTCATGTGGGGGAAGTGTTCCTCACTATGGTATTAGCGGCCCTCACTGTATGGCAGTTAGGTTCCTCACTGTATGGGGGTTAGGTCCATCACTGTTTGGCAGTAGTGTTTCCTCACTGTATAGCGGTTTCTCCCATTTAGAGATAGTGTTTTCACTGATTATGGTGTAGTGTTCCCCACTGATATGGCGGGATGTTCCTCACTGTATGGTGTAGTGTTCCTCCTGTGTATGGTGGTAGTAGATAATCACTGTATGGGGGTAGTGTTCCTCACTTAGGACGTAGTGTCCTCATGTATGGCGGTACGTTCCTCACTGTTGAAGTAGTGTCCTTCACGGTTTGGCGGTAGTGTTTCCTCACTGTTTTGGCGGTGTGTCCTCACGTAGGCTGGTAGTAATCCCTCACTGTTTGCGTTTAGAGGTTTCCTCACTATTGCGCGGTAGTGTTCCTCACTGTGTGGTCGGTAGTGTCCCTCACTGTATGGGGGCGATGTTTCCTCACTGTATGGCGGTAGTATCCTCCTGTTTGGCGGTATGTTCCTCACTATTGGCGGTGTGGTTCCTTCACCTGTTGGCGTAGTGGTCCCACTGTTTGGCGTAGTGTTCCTCAATGTGGGCGGTTGTGGCCTCACGGTATGGCCGTAGTTTTCTCCTCACGTATGCGGTAGTGTTCCTCAATCGTATGGGGGTGGTAGTGTTGCATCACTGTATGGCGTTGGGTTTTTTTGTTAGTGGGGTGTCCTCCTGTATGACGGCAGGTTTCCTCACGGTATGGTGGGTAGTGTTCCCACTGTATGGAGGTAGGTTCCTACTGTATGGCGTGGTAGTGATTCGTTCACTGTATTGGGGGTAGTGTTCTCACACCTGTATGAACATAGTGTTCCTCACTGTACTGGAGGTATTGTCCCACTGAATGGGGGTTAGTGTTCTCACTGATGGGGTAGTTTGCCTCACTGTATGGCGGTATGTTCCTCACTGTATGGGGCATAGTCTTCCTCACCGTATGGCTGTGTTTTCATGTAGGAGGTTTTGTTAATTATTAATGCTTTATGTATATTGTTCATATATCTAAAACATCAATCATTGCTATGACCACAAGATGGCAGCAAATTACCAAGGAAATGAGTATTGAGAATATCGTCCACATGAAGACCCTATTTCATTATTGAAAACTTAACTATGAGAAAATCAACCATTTGTTGGTAACGAAAATAGCTTGACTATTGAGATAATATATATACAATATTTATATATAAATATATATATAATCTTGTTGTTATGGTGTTCACTATGAGCGAGAACACTGACTGAAACATGAATAATTGAAGAGGTTTGCCCTGAAGTGAAAATTTGAAAAAATGTCTCTTATGATTATCTACAACATTGGGGTTCATTTCACTAGGCCGAGTTCGCGTTTCCGACGTCGTTACCTCGATATTTCCGATTTGCCCGCTTTCCCGGTATTGCCCCGGGATTTTCGGCACGCGATCGGATTTGGCGCATCGGCGCTGGCATGCACGCGACGAATCGACGGGGCGTAGCGAGCAAAAACCGACGGATTCGGAAAAAACCGCCGCATTTTAAAAACAAAATGTCGTGGGGACCCACTTACCTTCACGTAGTCCGGCTCGGTAATTCCAAGTCAGGTTTAGATGCTTTTCAGCCGAGCAGCCCACCTGGTGGACGGCGGGAGGAACTACCTTAGTGGATCACCGGCCGGACCTGAAGCCAGCACAGAGAACGCGCCCGCTGGATCGACAAACTGACAGGGTAAGTAAATGCTGCCACATAACGATAATTTATGTACTCCTTACTTTGCAATTAGCCATTTTTTTTCTCCTATTACCGTCTAGGCTGGGCTACTAATTCCCTGTGGCTGCCTCCAGCTTCATTTTAGCAATGGGTAATGGTTTGGCATACTTTTATGTCACTCTCATTTTCTTCACTTTTTATTAGTGTGGTCTGGATGAGTTAATAAGCAGGTGATGTAGGTTAGCTCTGTAATATACTTTGTTACAATATTTCTACTCTCTCTTGCAGTGACAAGTGGATCAAAAGGCTATCTAACTCCAAACCCATCAGAAGAAAGTGAAAGAGGCTAAAGATGAACTCTTCCCTACATAGTGTAACAGTTGCCCTTGATGATTCAGTTTGTAAGTATCTTAGACTGTTGCAATTTGAAGAGTTAGTAATGATGAAGCTTCTTATCTATTATTTGTCAGTATAGTACAGACATAAAGTTGATTTTATACACCTTTTAAAAGTAGGAACAAAGGAAGGGAATGGGGATTCAAACTATTACTATAATAAAGGATATTGGGTCGAATAATATAATCATTTCTATACAGTGTTGGTGTTACTCATATTATTTCCTATTTATGCTATTAGTACAATTGAAAACCAGATGGCAGAATTCTAAGGCACACAATAGTTTTTTGTCATTTGGAAATCCATACAAAACTCACTCTCCAAATTATAATAAATTAATCCCTCTGGCTCACTGAAAAAGAAATGGTATACGTTATATCCTACAGGTACATCAAGGTAGATGCATTGGAATATTGTCAGTTTTGTGTTGTTCATGTGCTACTCTAAATTAACCGTGGCAGAAATTGCAAAAGCATCGTTATCAAGAAGACAAGAGCTAAACACTATTGTTTGGTTTTTAAAATTTTTAAATTAAATGCTTTCATATTCAAGAGTGTTGTAAACCTTATCAAGCTAGTTCTATTTTGTTAATGCGTTTTATTACATTGTAGATAAATATTAAAGGCATTACATTACAGAAAATTGTATCTGTTACATACAAACTATCACGATCAAGAGCATGGGAATATGAAAACTACATTAAAACGTAACTTTTTATTAAAAAAATATACGATTTGATTTATGCATTGTGGACCCAAACTATACCTTGAAATGCTTAGCTACATGATTTCGCAGAAACATATCTGGTTTAATTCCTGATCCGTGCTTTGCTGAAAAAAACAATTAGTAAAATTATTTATGAGGCTCTGTATCGCTCAGGGCCACCCGGGTGAGTCCTCCTCCTGCTACCTAATTAATGCACTACTCCACCTTGTCCATTCCAGCATAAGCCTGGAGCGCTGTATTAATGTCTTGCCCCTGACAGGAGAAGTACTCATTGCTGCCAACATCCCCGGCTTCTGGTCATGAGTCCTTCCAGTCTAGGTTGATAAGTCCTGCCTAGGAGAAGTGAGACAGCTCCTGTGTTGTGGAAACACATGTGTTTTATCCATGGCACAGCCGCCTACACCCAGCTTCGCAAGTTCCTGAATACATTGACATCATATATCTCAGATATGAGAAGGTAAATACTGTTTTGAGTCACAAGTTCTTCGGAAGGGTTATGGGGGCAGGATAGGAAGCCTTTGCATACTGGAGAGAGCATAAGTAGGTAAGAGCTTCGTTATCATATTTTATAATTTGGTTTTTCAGCAAACCACTCCGGTTGGGAATATTAACAAGATATGTTTCTGCATCAGGTCTCTACAGCATTCTCAAGGTATGTTTGGTTCAACAAAGTCAAAGCGTTGTATGTAGGCCTAGATCATCAATACAGCTTACAATCCTGTTGAACAGCCAAGTCAGCTACAGCATCTTTATTTCTGTGATGGGCTAGGACACTTTAACCATCTATAAAGGGTGATGGACACCAGTCAGTAATTGTTCAGTGTCTCCTGATGATCTCCAACACATTGAGAAGAGACGTGAGAAAATTTGCCCTCCCAAGACTAGGAACAAACTTATCCCACTTTTTAGTTGTTTTTTCACTACCAATTTACTCCTGGAGATTAATCATGTATGCCCAAAACACATGTGGTTGCCACCAGCGGTGACACATTCAAGTGTATGCCAGGAACTAATAAAACCCCATCACATAGGAAGTCTTCACTGAAGCCAATTACTGAAAAAAGTCCTCTATTTTTACTTACCGACTGTGCTCAATCGAGTGTTAATAATTTGTATATATGTGCATATTACAAGTTATGTTATAATATTGTCTAATATCTCTACAAAGTACCTCTTGAGTCATTCTGCAAGTTTTCTGAACTTGATGTTATATAGAAAACAGCAGCACGTGGGTGATATTCTAGAGATAGGATTGAGCTTTTTTTCGATATTTATTATATCATCTGTATACAAGCCACAATGACCTTGCAAATGGAAAACCCCTTTAAATGGGACAATGACTAATAAACCACTACCAGTATATTGATCTGGCAGCTCAAAACCTTCCAGATCATGTTTCTTTCATGGCCCATGTGGTGGGCATCATCCAGAAAATCCTCTATGAATTGGATGACTTAAATGGTTGTATAAAGTCAGGAGGTGGAGAGGTTAACACTGAAGTCAAGCTCTCTCTTCCTAGAAAGCCCCTTCACTGTATGATGTCCTGGCATCCAGAGACTCACTAACCAGATCTCCTAAGTCTGGTTGCATGTTTTCAATCACAGAGGAGGAGGCATTCAGATTACTACCGTGCTTTATACCAAGTTCATATCTCACTTCAAAGTTGACTATTCTAGATGATGCCACCACACTGAGCCTGAAAGGAATAAAAGCTTAGAAGGTATTAGGATCTTTGACAATATACGGGTAGGTTTATTAGGCCAATTGCTGATGACAGGTTCCTTTTAAGAATCTTGTTCGATCATAGACCTATGCCCAAAAGTTCTAGTAAGAATATAAAAAGAAAAGCCAGCTCCAGATCATAAAATGCACTCTTAAAAGACAGCTGAACTTGATGGACCATTAGTTTCATTTTTTTTAAGAGAACTTCAGGGAGAGGATTTATCATAAGCAAACTTTTTTGCACCAGTATGTTTTTAGACTGGCTATGCTTTTCCATGTCATATCCATGATGCGAATCTCCCGTTCCACCCATCCCAAGATGCTCTATTGGATGAGATCTGGGTGACTGTAGAGGCATTTGGTTACAGTGAACTCTTGTCATGTTCAAGAACCAGTCTGAGATGATTCCAGCTTTTGACATGGCGAATTGATCCTCTGAAGTAGCCATCAGATGTTGGGTACATCGTGTGCATAAGGATGGATATGTCAGCAACATACTCAGGTAGGCTGTGGCGTTGCAACGAGCTCAATTGGTACCAAGGGGGCCCAAAGAGATGCACAGGAATTCTACCCCCCATGACCACCACCACCACCAGCCTGACCGTGATTGACAAGTGCAGGAGGATCCATCTTTCATGTCGTTGATGCCAAATTTCTGACCCTACCATAGCCGAATGTCGCAGCGAATCGAGACTCATAAACCAGGCTACGTTTTCCAATCTTCACTGTCCAATTTCGAGAGCTGTGTCAAATGGTAGCTCAGTTTTCCTGTTCTTAGCGAAGGAGTGGCCACCATGTGGGTTTTGACCTGTGAGCCCATCTGCCTCAAAGTTCGACGTACTGTGGGTCAGGAGATGACTCTTGGCCTACCTGGTTGACCGGGGGTGGGCGATTGGAGTCACTGTTGCCTTTCTATCAGATCGAACCGTCGCCCATTCTCCTCTGACCTCTGGCTTCAACAAGGCATTTCGACCCACAGAACTGCCCGCTCACTTTTTTTTCTTTGTCGGAACATTCTCTTGTAAACCACTAGAGATGTGGGGGGCGGGGAAATGAAAAAGTTTCCCAATACCCCAGTAGATCAGCGTTTGAAATACTCAGCCATTTGGCCCAAAACACAATGCCAAGTTCAAAAGAAACTCAAATTCCCTTTCTTCCCATACTGATGTTTGCCGCCATGTGATTGGCTGCTTGATTATTAGAAATAAGTGTTAACGAACAGTTGGACAGGTGTACCTAATAAAGTGGCCGGTGAGTGTATGTTCTATGCCAAGAAGGGACTGAATTGAATTTGCACATAATGGCCACCTTTATTAAAACCCTTGCACATTTTTTTGTGGGATTTTTTCAGTGCAAACTGCTTGTCCATATCTATACATTTGTGTCGTAGCTGCACTATAACCGACACAAGACAAAATTCTCCACTGAAACAGGTGTTCCAATGCACCGGACCATGCGCCACATTTATCATGCAGTGTCTGACAGACTGTGTTGCCCACTCCTATGTTATAGGTGCCACCAAAAAAGTGGTGCAGGTGCGCAAACGAAGAACGTGACCCACAATTCATTAATCTGGCGGCCTTGCAAACTCACCAGTGATGGTACGTTATGCTTTTTGTTTTTATAAATGTTGACCAGTATGTATTGGCTCGGCTTTATGCAAATGTAGAGGTGGTTAGATGTGCGTAGATGTGTTCTCTCTCCTACACCCTACCCTGTGGATCTAAGGCACGCATGGCCCCATTAAATGAAAAATTCTATAATATTTGATATGGTTTTGCTTATTTATTGCTGCAAATAAATAGATTTGTTACACTTTTCTAAGGCTGACTTCCAATGTGTTAGAATGTACAAGGATAACAGTGTGACATCTACATCAAAATCAGTATCCCTTTAGATTACATTCTGCATCAAATGAATATGATTCAGTTTTTAGATTATAAATGATTATCTATGATTCAGTTTTTTGCAACATGAAGGAAATGGCTTGTTGGATTGCTAAACATAGCACAAATAAGTAGCATAATTCTTATTTTTGTAGATTCAGCATCATTCATGGTCAACCTGGCATTTCCGTTTATTAAACATGGGCTTGCACCTCGAATCTCGAATCGCAGGGTGTGTTATATTGACATCTTGCTTTCCAGCCTACTGCAATGTGCAGCAGAGACTCAGCAGTGTGTATCCCATTAAAGGATAAAATATTGTATGGCCTCCACAACTCCACAATTAAATTTAACCAATGGTGCCAAGTAGAGATGAGCGAACATACTCGTCCGAGCTTGATGCTCGTTCGAGCATTAGCATACTCGAACTGCTCGTGCTAGGCGATTACTTCGCCAGCTCGAGAAAATGGCGCTCCCGCCGTTTTGCTTGTCAATGTATGGCGGTAGTGTTCCTCGCTGTATGGCGGTAGTGTTCCTCGCTGTATGGCGGTAGTGTTCCTTGCTGTATGGAGGTAGTGTTCCTCACTGTATGGGGGTAGTGTTCCTCACTGTATGGCGGTAGTGTTCCTCACTGTATGGCAGTAGTGTTCCTCACTGTATGGCAGTAGTGTTCCTCGCTGTATGGAGGTAGTGTTCCTCACTGTATGGTGGTAGTGTTCCTCCCTGTATGGGGGTACTGTTCCTCACTATATGGGGGTAGTGTTCCTAAATGCATGGGTGTAGTGTCCCTCACTGTATGGGGGTATTGTTCCTCACTGAATGGCCGTAGAGTTCCTCATGTTATGGCAGTAGTGATCCTCACTGTATGGCTGTATTCTTCAATGTATGGAGGTAGTGTTCCTCACTGTATGGGGGTAGTGTCCCTTACTGAATGAGGGTAGTGTCCCTCACAGTATGTAGGTAGTATTCCTCACTGTAAGGGGGTGGTGTCCCTCACTGTATGTAAGTAGTGTTCCTCTTTGTATGGAGGTTGTGTCCCTCACTGTATGGCAGTAGGGTTCTTCACTTTATAGGGGTAGTGTTCCTCATTGTATGGCTGTATTCTTCCTTGTACGGCAGTAGGGTTCCTCATTGTATGGCTGTATTCTTCCTTGTACGGCAGTAGGGTTCCTCACTATATGGCGGTAGTGTTCCTCACTGTATGGTGGTAGTGTTCCTCAATGTATGGTTTTATTCTTCACTGTATGGCAGTAATATCCCTCACTGTATGGGGGTGGTATTCCTCACTTTATGGGGTACTGTCCTTCACTGTATGGGGGTAGTGTCCCTCACTGTATGGCGGTAGTGTTCCTCACTGGGTGGCAGTAGTGTTTCTCACTGTATGCAGTAGTGTATCTCACTGTATGGCGGTATTATGCTTACCATATAGGGGTAGTTTTCCTCACTGTATGGGGGTAGTGCTCCTCACTGTATGGGGGTACTATTCCTCACTGTATGGGGGTAGTGTATCTCAATGTATGGCGGTAGTATTCTTACTGTACGGCGGTAGTTTCCCTCACTGTATGTCGGTACTGTTGCTCACTGCATGTGGTAGTGTCCAACACTGTATGGCAGTAGTGTTCCTCACTGGATAGGGGTAGTGTTTTTCTCTGGATAGGGGTAGTGTTCCTCACTGTATGGTGCTAGTGTTCCTCACTGTTTGGCGATAGTGTTGCTCACTGCATGGGGGTAGTGTCCCTCACTGCATGGGGGTAGTGTCCCTCACTGTATGGAGGTAGTGTCCCTCACTGTATGGAGGTAGTGTTCCTCACTGTATGGAGGTAGTGTTCCTCACTGTATGGCGTTAGTGTCGCCCGGTGTATGGGGGTAGTGTTCCTCACTGTATGGTGGTAGTATTCCTCACTGTATGGCGGTAGTGTTCCTCACTGTATGGGGGTAGTGTTCCTCACTGTATGGCGGTATTGTCCCTCACAGTATTGGGGTAGTGTTCCTCACTGTATGGGAGTAGTGTTCCTCACTTTATGGAGGGAGTGTTCCTCACTGTATGGAGGTAGTGTTCCTCACTGTATGGCAATAGTGTTCCTCACTGTATGGGGGTAGTGTTCCTCACTGTATGCCGGTATTTTCCCTCACAGTATGGGGGTAGTGTTCCTCAATGTATGGGAGTAGTGTTCCTCACGGTATGGAGGTATTGTTCCTCACTGTATGGGGGTAGTGTTGCTCACTGTATGGGGGTACAGTTCCTCACTGCATAGCGGTAGTGTTCCTCACTGTATGGGGGTGGTGCTCCTCACTATATGGGGGTAGTGTTCCTTAATGTATGGGTGTAATGTCCCTCACTGTATGGGGGAAGTGTTCCTCACTGTATGGTATTAGCGTCCCTCACTGTATGGCAGTAGTGTTCCTCACTGTATGGGGGTAGTGTCCCTCACTGTTTGGCAGTAGTGTTCCTCACTGTATAGCGGTAGTTTCCTCACCATTTAGAGATAGTGTTTTTCACTGTATGGGGTAGTGTTCCCCACTGTATGGCGGTAGTGTTCCTCACTGTATGGTGGTAGTGTTCCTCACTGTATGGTGGTAGAGTACCTCACTGTATGGGGGTAGTGTTCCTCACTGTATGGAGGTAGTGTCCCTCACTGTATGGCGGTACTGTTCCTCACTGTATGAGAGTAGTGTCCCTCACTGTTTGGCGGTAGTGTTCCTCACTGTTTGGCGGTAGTGTTCCTCACTGTATGGCGGTAGTATCCCTCACTGTTTGGCGGTAGTGTTCCTCACTATTTGGCGGTAGTGTTCCTCACTGTGTGGCGGTAGTGTCCCTCACTGTATGGGGGTAGTGTTCCTCACTGTATGGCGGTAGTATCCCTCACTGTTTGGCGGTAGTGTTCCTCACTATTTGGCGGTAGTGTTCCTCACTGTGTGGCGGTAGTGGTCCTCACTGTTTGGCGGTAGTGTTCCTCACTGTGCGGCGGTTGTGGTCCTCACTGTATGGCCGTAGTTTTCCTCACTGTATGGCGGTAGTGTTCCTCACTGTATGGGGGTAGTGTTCATCACTGTATGGCGGTAGTGTTCCTCACTGTATGGCGGCAGTGTTCCTCACTGTATGGTGGTAGTGTTCCACACTGTATGGAGGTAGTGTTCCTCACTGTATGGCGGTAGTGTTCGTCACTGTATGGGGGTAGTGTTCCACACTGTATGAACATAGTGTTCCTCACTGTATGGAGGTATTGTGCCTCACTGAATGGGGGTAGTGTTCCTCACTGTATGGGGGTAGTGTTCCTCACTGTATGGGGGTAGTGTTCCTCACTGTATGGGGCTAGTCTTCCTCACCGTATGGTTGTGTTCTTCACTGTAAGGAGGTTTTGTTAATCTATTATGATGTCTTTATGTTATATTGTTTAATATTATCTTAAAACATCAGATCATATTGCTATGAATCCACAAGATGGCAGCAAATTACCAAAGAAATGGAGATATTGAGAAATATCGTCACATTGGACACTATTTCATTTATTGAAAACTAAACTATGAGAAATACAACCATTTTGTTGGTAAGAAAATAGCTTGATATTGAGATAATATATATACATATTTATATATAAATATATATATAATGCTGTGTTATGGTGTTCACTATGAGCTAGAACACTGACTGAATTACATGAATATATTGAAGGGGTTTGCCCCTGAGTGAAAATTGAAAAAAATGTCTCTTTATGATGTCTACACATTGGGGGTCATTTACTAAGGGCCCGATTCGCGTTTTCTCGACGTGTTACCCGAATATTTCCGATTTGCACCGGCTTTCCCTGTATTGCCCCGGGATTTTGGCGCACGCGATCGGATTTTGGCGCATCGGCGCTGGCATGCACGCGACGGAAATCGGGGGGCGTAGCCGAGCAAAAACCGACGGATTCGGAAAAACCGCCGCATTTAAAACAAAAAAAGTGTCGCTTGGGACACACTTACCTTCACTTGGTCCGGCTCGGTGAATTCCAGTGCGTTTAGAGGCTTTTCAGCGCCGGACCTGAATCCAGCACAGAGAACGCGCCGCTGGATCGCAAACTGACCGGGTAAGTAAATGTGCCCCAATAACGATAATTTATAACTCCTTACTTTGCAATTTTAGCCATTTTTTTCTCCTATTACCGTCTAGGCTGGGCACTAATCTGTGGGCCTGCTCCAGCTTCATTTTAGCAATGTGGGTCAGATCTGGTTTGGCATACTTTATGTCACTCTCATTTTCTCATTTTATTAGTGGGTGGTCTGGGATTAGTTAATAGAGCAGGTGATGGTAGTTAGCTCTGTAATATACTTTGTTAAATATTTCTACTCTCTCTTGCAGTGACAAGTGGATCCAAAAGGCTTATCTACTCCAACCCATCAGATATATAAGGACAAGAGGCTAAAGATGAACTCTTTCCATACCTAGTGAATATTGCCCTTGATGATTCAGTTCTGTAAGTATCTTAGACTGTGCATTGAAGAGTTATGTAATGATGAGCTTCTTATCTATTATTTGTCAGTATAGTACAGAACAGAAAGTTGATTTTTACACACTTTTAAAAGTAGGAACAAAGGAAGGGAAATGGGGAGGTTCAAACATATTACTATAATAAAGTATATTTGGTCGAATAATATACTATTTCTATACTAGTGTTGGTGTACTATATTATTCTCCTATTTATGTATTACTACAATTGAACACTAGATGGCAGAATTCTAAGGCACACAATAGTTTTTGTCATTTGGAAATCCATAACAAAATCACTCTCCAAATTAAATAAATTAATCCCTGTCTGCTCACTGAAAAAGAAATGGTATACGTTATATTACAGGTAACATCAAGGTAGATGCCATTTGGAATATTGTCAGTTTTGTGTTGTTCATGTGCTACTCTAAATTAACACTAGATGGCAGAAAAAGCATTCTTATCAAGAAGACAAGAGCTAAACACTATTGTTTGGTTTTTTAATATTTTTAAATTAAAATGCTTTCATATTCAAGAGTGTTTAAACCTACTATAAGATTAGTTCTATTTTGTAATGCTTTTATTACATTGTAGATAAATATTAAAGCATTACATTAAGAAAATTGTATCTGTTACATACAAACTATCACTGATTCAAGAGGCACTGGGGAATATGAAACTACATTAAAACGTAACTTTTATTAAATAAAATCTACGATTTGATTTTATGCATTGTGACCCAAATATACCTTGAAAATGCTTTAGCTACACTGATGCAGAAACATATCTGGTTTAATCCCTGATCCGAGTGCTTTTGCTGAAAAAAACAATTATAAAATTATTATAATGAGGCTCTGTCGCTCCAGTGGCCACCCGGGTGAGTGCTCTCCTCTTACCCTAATTATGCACTACTCCAGCCTTGTCCATTCCAGCATAAGCCTGGAGCGCTGTATTAACTGTCTTGCCCCCGACAGGAAGAAGTAATCAATTGCTGCAACATCCCCGAGCTGCTGTGTATGAGTCTTCCAGCTCAGGTTGATAAGTCCTGCCTGGGAAGTGCAGACAGCTCCTGTGTATGTGGAAATAATGTGTTTATCCATGGCAACCAGCCTGCACCCAGCTTTCCAAAGTTCCTGAATGACATTGCATCATAATGATCTGCAGGATACTGGGAAATCTGTTTGACGTCACAAGTTCTTCGGAAGGGGTATGGGGGCAGGATGAGGCAGCCTTATGCATACTGGAGGAGAGCATAATTAGGGTAAGAGCTTCGTTATCATAATTTTATAATTGGTTTTTCAGCAAAACCACTCCGTTGAGGAATTAAACAAGATATGTTTCTGCATCAGTGTCTCTACAGCATTCTCAAGGTATGTTTGGTTCACAATGCATAAAAGCCTTGTATGTAGGCCTATATCATCAATAGTCAGCTTACAATCCCTGTTGTATCAGCCAGTCAGCTAAGCAGTACTTTAGGTTCTGTGATTGGGCTATGGCACTTTACCATCTATAAGGGTGCATGGACAAACACAGTCAGTAATTGTCATGTCTCCTGATGTATCTCCAACACATTGAGAAGAGACGTGAGAAAATATTCCCTACCAAGACTAGGAACAAATTATTCCCACTTTTTAGTTTGTTTTTTTGCACTACAATTTACTCCTGGAGATTCAATCATTGTATGCCCAAACACATGTGGTTGCCAACTAGCGGTGCACATAAGTGTATGCCAGGAACTAATAAAACCCCATCAAAATAGGAATCTTCACTGGAAGCCAATTACTGAAACAAGTCCCTCTATTTTTACTTACCTGACTGTGCTCAATCGATGTGTTAATAATTTGTATATATGTCATTATTACAAGTTATGTTATAATATTGTCTAATATTCCTCAATACCTCTTGAGTCAGTTTCTGCAAGTTTCTGTAACTTGATGTTATATAGAAAACAGCAGCACAGTGGGTGATATTCTAGATATAGGATTGATCTTTTTTTGTCAGATATTTATTATATATCTTGTATAAAAGCCACAAATGACTTTCAATGGAAAACCCCTTTAAATGGAAGAAATTGACCTAATAAACCACTACCAGTATATTGATCTGGCAGCTCAACACCTTCCAGATCATGTTTCTTTCATGGCCCAGTGTGGTGGCATCATCCAGAAAATCCTCTATGAATTGAGATTTAAACTGGTTGTATAAAGTCAAGGAGGTGGAGAGTTTAACACTGAAGTCAAGCTCTCTCTTCCTTAGAAAGCCCCTTCACTGTATGATGTCCTGCATCCAGAGACATCACTAACCAGATCTCCTGAAGTCTGGTGCATGTTTTCAATCACAGAGGAGGAGGCATTCAGAGCTCAATACCTTGACTTTATACAACCAATTTACATCTCACTTCAAAGGTGATATTCTAGATGATGCCACCACACTGAGCCATGAAAGAATAAAAAGCTAGAAGGTATTAGGATGTTTGACAATATACTGGTAGTGGTTTATTAGGCCAATTGCTGATGACAGGTTCCTTTTAAGAATCTTGTTCGATACATAGACCTATGCCCAAAAGGTCTAGTAAGAAATATAAAAAAGAAAAGCAGCTCCAGATCATAAAATGCCCTCTTAAAAGACAGCTGACTTTATGGACCATTATTTTCATTTTTTTAAAGAGAATTCAGAGGGAGAGGGATTTATCATAAGGCAAACTGTTTGCACCAGTTGTTTTTAGACTGGCTTATGCTTTTCCATGCATATCCATGATGCGAATCTCCCGTTCCACCACATCCCAAAGATGCTCTATTGGATTGAGATCTGGTGACTGTAGAGGCCATTTGAGTACAGTGAACTCATTGTCGGTTCCCAGGTGTTTGGCCAAGCTTCCCTGTGCAGAGCCTTGGTCCCGTTGAAAAATGCTCGAGTCTCCCATTGACTTCAATGGGGCTCATTATTCGAGACGAGCACTCGAGCATCGGGAAAAGTTCGTCTCGAATAACGAGTACCCGAGCATTTTAGTGCTCGCTCATCTCTAGTGCCAAGTTCTTTCATAAGCATAGATTAATACTAGTAGTCCCAGATTCCGTGCACTATAATATTGGACAACTTGTTGGTAGAAACCATCTTAACTTAAAAGGGTTTGCCCATCTTAATCATCTGCAAGCAGGATGAGAATAGTTTATGTAAAACTCAGGTAGCAGAGCTATGCTCTGTTTGTAACTCTAATAGAGGTTGTGGTAGTAGTCAGGAAAAATGGTTTTCTTTCATTATTTTAGTCCACCTTCCTATGGAGTGATAGGTAATGGTAATTGGAGGCAATCGTACAATAATAACAGTTTTATTATGAAGATTAATGAAAAAACTCCTCATTGAGTACAAGGGTCAGCCACATTCGAATGTGAATATCCCCCTCTCAGTGACATCACAAGCTTGGTGGTGGGAGGTTAAAACCCACTAGTCTTAAAAGAGTGAGCTGAGGAATGCCCAGGTGTCAGTGTTTTGGGGAATTCACATGGAGGAGCAGTCTGAATCATTCTTACTGAAACTTCAAGGCAAAAGTAATTCTACTATTCATCAGTACATCATATTTCTTTTGCCCTTTTATTTTATAACTATTTATATATGTATTGTATGTATATTCTTTGAAAATAGCAGTATACTCATCTTTTTATGTTTGCACTGCATATCTATGTGTTAAATCTTTAAAACCTAATAAGTCTACTTGTAGCCTTACAGAACTTAAGTTTTCATAGGGATAATGGATAATGCTACTAGTACTCATTTTAGGGAATTTTATAGCTAATTGGTTCATCCGTATCCATATTAAATTGTTGAGGAATTTTATGTATTTATGTAGGTGCCTATTGTCTTTTTAGTAAGTAAAGTATAAGTAAAGTATAGCTGATTTGAAATGATGCTGGGCAACAAGAGAGTAGAATTTAGCATAAATACCCCCTTGGATAGGTGGGTGGGCTTTTATGTGTTAAATTGTGAAGCTCCCTATCGTATGTGCACCCCATGTTGTGACCTGAGTGGCGGTACATCACAAAGGTGAATAGGAATTACAAAAAGGTGCTTGGCACAAAGAATTCTGCTTTTTCCAAGGGTCCAATTTGCACAGGGTTTTTTTTTTAACACAGGTTTTTGGCGCGCGCCATCCGACTTTCACTCGACACAAATCGGGGGATGTGGCCGTCGGACAACCCGACTGATTTGGACCAAGCGCGGGATTTAAAATTCAAATTGTGTTGCAAGATAAGGTAAGTAAATATGCCCCACTATGGCCAGTTCATAATACAGTACACAATTCATGGTCCCACCGCAGCACTGTGAATCAACAATTGGAAGAATACAAGCAAGAATGGAGTGATCTGGCAAGATGTTCCTCAAAAAGATTGCTATGAAGAAAGAACCAGTAAGCCTGCAGTGGATGTAAAAACAAGCATCTACAGAAAACAAACCAATCACAATTTGTCATGAAAACCTATTAGGAAAATTATTTTATTATTGTCCCTGAAGATAATATAATGTTTACACTGATTACAAATCAGACGAAAAAAAGAAAAAAATACATACAAAGTCATAACATCTGTGAAAATGAGCATAAAATAATTATTACTCCTTATGATGTTTAGGTGAAGATTCTTAGATGTTTTACAATTAAGTTGAAGAATATGAGGGTAGACAGCTTTAAGGCATATAATTGATATAAAGTTTGCCATCTGTTAAAAGAAAGGATTTATGATTTTTATTCACAGATTGATAAAGTCATATTTCACTGGGGGCGGGGGGTAATCGAAATGTATCCAAAATTAAAATACAAATATAATTTTATAATAAACAGTTCAGTCCATACTTGTCATTTTTATTCTGAGGAACACTAGTAAAATTTCATGAGACGGCGATTAGTGAGTTATTTCTCTCTTCATTTAACAATGTAAATGTCAATGTTTCTCTGCCATTAGCTTCATATGTCTGTGTATTTAACATATTTATTGTGTCCTCAGCTCTGATAAATGAGGTACCTTTCATGCACAGAACATAGATAAGCACTCCAATATCACTCTTTTATTGATCATTAAAGGGGTTTGCCCATGAAAGAAAGTTATCAAAATTTCCATGTGATATTTACACAATAACATAAATAATTTTTAACCCTCATACTTTGCAATTTTACTCAGTTTGTTTGCTGTTTTCAGGACTCTCACAGTGTTGGTAAGTGTAAAAATGTGTGGGTGGGGACTCTCTAAGCAGACACTTCATGATACCTCTGTGCTATGAGATGCTGTGTGCTGACAATGTGCTTAGGTTATCACAGTAAGGGGTTTATCTTCACTTTTATTTAGCGTCTCAACAGTCTAGCTTCTGACAAAAAGTAAAAGAGAAATGAGACCGTTCAGAGTAATGAGATGGATATAAGACACAATGAAACACTCAGTTCTGCTATCTCACCTATAACAAGCACAGGCAGCTCTGCTATGCCTCCCCCGCCCCTCAGATCAAGACCTTATCTTGTCGGTAGTTAGAAGAGTAAGTCCCTGCACACTGCTGCTTGCCGGCAGGAATTACCTTTGTCTGTATGCTGGTCTTGTAATGCTGAGGGATGAGCAGGAGGTAGGGAGCACTGCAGCATGCAGACAAGAGAAGCTATTCATGAAAAGAATGTGCCCCACCATAGTCAGGAGTTTACTGTCAGATCCAGGAACAAGCTAATTGTAAACAACAGGACTCATAGAAACAGGTTACAATTATATATCTG
Organism: Engystomops pustulosus; assembly: GCA_019512145.1. Classification (NCBI taxonomy): domain Eukaryota; kingdom Metazoa; phylum Chordata; class Amphibia; order Anura; family Leptodactylidae; genus Engystomops; species Engystomops pustulosus. The sequence goes on along the minus strand of CM033648.1, from coordinate 29,503,485 downwards.
GAATGCTGCATTTTTCCTAATAACACTAAATGAGAGAGTATGTTATTTTGTTATCCTGAGTATATTTAAGAATCTGGGAATACCCCTTTAATTGTAGGAACTGGGCCAGATAGAAACTAGTACAGGAAATCTTTTTAGTGCTCTTTCATCCATGCAATTACTATAGGGTTTTAAAATTTCAGTGTTTACATGTCAAACACTAAATAGTAAGGTCAAGATAGAGAAATAGCAATAGCAAGACAGAGAGGATGTGGGGGTTTTTTGGAGGGGGCGAGTGGTGTAGAGTAAGGGAAAGATGTTATGGAAGGCAAAAAAAAAAATTCTACTAGGATGTAGCTATCCTTCATCAAATATAGTGCTATATGAGGAACATCCTTGAACTTTTCTATATTTTACCACATTTCAGGCTTCAAACATGAAGATATAAAATTAATTATAGCAATTTTTGTGGAGAAGAATTAACAACAAGAGAGACACAATTGTGAAGTGGAATGAAATTTATTGGATATTTAAACATTTGTAAAAAAATAACAAACTGAAAAGTAGGGCTTGCAACCCCCTTAAGTTAATACTTTGTAGTGCCACCTTTTGCTACCATGAGAGCTGCAAGTCACTTAGGGTATCAGGTCTCTATCAGTTTTGCACATCAAGAGACTGAAATTCTTGCCCATTCTTCTTTGGAAATCAAATTGAGCTCGGTGAGGATGAATGAAGACCTTGTGTGAACAGTTTTCAGCTCCTTCCACAGATTCTTGATTGGATTTAGGCTATATTCACACTGCCGTTGCCCGCCCGTACCGTAGCGGGCAACGGCAGTGCACGGGGAGAGGAGGAGGAGGGGAGCACAGCTCACCCCCGCCCCTCTTCATAGGAAGCTATGGCGCACGGCGCCGTACTATGGGTAAAGATAGGACAGGTCCTATCTTTTTCCCGGGTACGGAGCGGTACGGTCCCGCACGTGTGCTGCACCGTACAGCTCCCATAGGGCGCCGTGCGCCCATTGCCGTTTATGGAGGCCGTATATCGGCCGTATATACGTCGGCCGTTTATACGTCCCCCATACGTCAGTGTGAATATAGCCAGAGGTCTGGACTTTGACTTGGCTGTTTTAACACCTGGATATGTTTTTTTGTGAACCATTCCATTGTAGATTTTGCTTTATGTTTGGATCATTGTCTTGTTATTTTATGGATATCTTTGAGAAATGGCTTTTTTCTTGCCACTTCCATAAAGGCCAGATTTGTTCAGTGTACGACTGATTGTTGTACTATCCCACCTCAGCTATAGATCTCTGCAGTTCATCTCCTTGTTTGAGATGAAGGTTTAGAGTTAGGCCAAGTCTTCGTAGATTTGCAGTGGTCTGATATCCAATAAGTTTAGTTAAATTTCATAATTGTTATGTGTAAAAAAAGGATAATATTTTATTAAGTGTTAAAAAAACTTTTAATAACATTTAATAAAGAAAAAAATAGCAAGGTCAAAATTGTATTTTAATGGTACCTGCAGAATGTTGTAATTTATATGACTTCCCCTGTCCTGTACCTTCTATTGTTTAAACAGTTTCTTGGAGAGAGAAAAGACTCAAAGATGGCACCAAAACTTTACCAACTTTTATTGAGCATACTATAACAGTGGGTACAGAGGCAGATGGCTGATTGTGGTCCATTTTACTTCTCCTTTAGGGGGCTTTTTAGGCTTTGCACTCCCGTTCTTGTCTTTTTCTCTCTACTGAGTTTGTTTTCTAGAGACATTGGCTCCTGGCCGATTTCTCCTTGACACCTGCAGTCTGTCGGACTCTGACCCTTTTGTCGTATGGCAAGCGATCCTAGTCTACACAGTCTAATACAGAGAGAACCATGGTACCTGTAGTTTTTTTCATCTCTATATGTCTTTTGCAGACTGTGTATTGTTCCGTGTCATGGCACAAGGATGTCACCACCACACTTTTGGTGGACATTCCTACTTATTTACATCTGTGGTCCTTTCCAGTGGGACATTATGCAAATATAAACCCATTGCAGGCTATATTGCCATGGCTGTGCAACACATACTTATTATACATTACCCAAGCCCCAATTCATTTGTCCCCCTTTTGCCAAGGTACCCTTTCCACTCAAGAATCAACCATAACAAAGTAACCCATGGTAACTTTCAACATATCACACCATTTAAGTGATACATTTAAGTCCAGCCCTTAGGATGGCTACAAACTTTGGAAGATTGCTATAAAGCCCATGACAACCATTGTAAAGTTAAAATCATTTTTGAAGTATAGACCTATCATATGTGTGTTTTTAACCTGACCCCTCAGCATTTGTATATACAGTGTGCTTAGTCAATACTGGATAAACACTTTTCTGGCAAATAAGCTTGTGGTGCCAAAAGCCAAGCTAGTCATCTCATAACTAGCAAATATCACCCTACTTTAAGTATCCAATAGTTCCTGAGTGTCAGACTATTTCCTTTGCAATTGTATAACCCAGCATGTAGTTACAGCTATTCAAAACCAACATCACATCCATAATGCCACACACTCTATTGGTCCATAAAAATTTGATTCTTACTTGAAAAAAAAACCTTCTGATATTCTAATAAAATAAAAAGGCCTTAAAATGATGCCAAACAAGCATAGATAGAGATTCTTCACATACTAAATAATAAGAGTTAAATTGTGATTTTTTTCCCCCCACATTTGCATTACATTTCAAATATTTTTTCTAAAAATGATAAATATATATTGCTCAGTTACCCCTAACATAAATAACAACGTGTTGCAAAATAAGTAGTCGCTTATGTAAATTAAAGTGTTGTTCTTACCAAATAAAGGGACGCTAGTCAGTTGTGAAAAAGTAGAGCTGAGACTTAAAAAAGTTTTCAGGCCAAAACTATTATTGAACTTTCCATAGAACATGTGATTAAGAGTTGATTGTGGGTGAAATCGCCCATGTTAGTAGTGAATAAGCATAAAAATGAATAAAACATGCAATGCATGCTGATGGCCAATACACTGTGGACAGAACTTCGGGTTCTAATCATAGAGCCTAGCAGCAGGTCGGTGAGAGTATTGGTTACTGCACTCCCACCATTCAACTAATAATCACCTACCACTTAGATAGGCAAGTCTCTTAAAGGGGTTATGTCATTAATGATATTTATCCCCTATCCAGAGAGTCCCGGCTGTTGAACCACCAAAACGGCAGAATAGGCATCTCAAGTTCTGTGGATACATTAGCTACCCTTCTAATAGCCTGGTTACTGTAGCAATAATCTCATCAAGTAGTATATAGTTGAAATCTCTCCTCTATCCAGGTGCTATATTACAGTATTGTTTTTCCATGATTAGGTTTATTATGGCAATTTAGCTCAGAAAACCTGGATAATTAATTCTGTCATGTAACTACAAATTGGTTGTTTTTATGATAGTTTCCAAGAAGTGTCAGTTAATTTAATACAAAAGTCAATGTTTACAATATTAACACATGTCAAGTGAGGTAACACTGATGATCACAAGGCACATCCATCTATATCTTCTGTAGTAAACGCATGGGGTGGAGCAGGGAAAACAAATTTAAAGTGGTATTTTCTTATTCTGAAAAAAAACATTCTTAAGGAGGAACCATTTTGTATAAAAATGGGAAAAAATACTCACCTCTCTGGAAGGCTGCCTTTGTTGTAGCAATGCCTCTCAAATGTCTTCTGCTCCTGAAGTTATGATGTCGCACACATTTTTTGCTGGCTTACAGTGTGTTGTTTATTCAGAACTGACCGCTCAGCCAAAAATTGTCTCTATCATGCACATTGTAGGTAACATCATGACTTTGGGTCTGAAGGTACCAGAAGCAGTTGAAAGCCATCACGGAAGGGTAACTTATATTTCTATACAAATACTTCCACCCTAAATGTTTTCCAGAATACTGGACAACCCCTTTCACTACCAGGATACTCTAAAGTACAATAATGACTGGTTAGCAAAGTAACCGATACCTATACATACAAAGTCCATCTCCCACTTTGAGGTAAATAAAACATAGTCTTCTCAGCAAAGTTCCTTTGAAAGCCCATGATATCCAATAGAGTACATGTCCAATATCATGACAGGTCTCTACATGTGAAAAAGTGATGGTAAGATTGAGTCGCTGTTTTCATGATTCTGTCTATAATTTAAATAACCTGGTCTCGAGTTCGTTTAAGACCGGTAACTCTGGCAGCCAATAGAAATGCCATCCCAGTGAGCACTTCTGTAATGAAGGATATCCACGCAAGGGCCAGGGACCATCCAAAGCGTATGTCGATTTCAGAGAGAATTGCACTGCCTAAGGAGTACAGAGCATAGTTAAATGCTGCAGCAGAATAGGCAATGTAGATGCTGATTCCAGTCAGGGTGACCAATGCTAGGGGAGAATTAAAAAGAAATCTGATTAAGCCATGAAACTGAAAAACATGAATGATAACATTAGCATACATAAATGACTTAATACTTTACATTGATTATAAGATGTTTTGTTAATTTGTTCCATAGAAATCAATGTAGAATTGGAGGCATTTAAATATAGTTACAGGCGGTTCCCTACTTAAGAACTTACATACGACCCCTAGTTACAAACGGACCACTGGATATTGGTAATTTATTGTACTTTAGTCCTAGGCTACAATCAACAGTTATAACAGTTATCACAGGTGTCTGTAATGAAGCTTTATTGTTAATCCTGGTTCTTATGACAACCCAACATTTTTAAAATCCAATTGTCACAGAGACCAAAAAAGTTCTGGCTGGGATTGCAATGATAAAATATACAGTTCCGACTTACATGCAAATTCAACTTAAGAACAAACCTACAGACCCTATCTTGTATGCAACCCGGGGACTGCCTGTACTAAAAAACAAAAATTATGCAAATGGTAAAGTGCCCATTTACTTAATAAATGTGTATTGTATTTGTAATGTGTAATAATAATAATAATATTAATGGCTAACTAATCAATTTCACATTGTAGTTAGTAAGGTGCCTCCATTACTATAACCTCATCCTTAGTAATTAAATACTCATTTTCTTGTAAGTTTAATCTAATTTCAGAATTTAAAGTGGGTCAAATGGATGTGTCTACTGATATAAACCAGTAATATACTGTACTGTCATTGTACATGAATAGAATTTAATAGATTTTGCAGTTGTTTTATTTGTTTTTGTATTTTTTTGTTTAAAGCAGACACAACGAAAAAATAGATGTTCTCACCATACATTGGTCCAAATTCTAAAATGATAAGAGTCTACACCCAAAGTGAAATAGATACTCAAATGCTTTTTTGGCACTTTGATTTCAAGTGTGTTAGACAGATGTTGCTCACACAATGGATTTCCCTCAAGATTCAATATATCCTCTGAGCCATCTGGTTTATGGATGCTCTATATATGATTGTTATTCACTTTTCATTCCATCAGATGATATCAAGGGATTTACCTCTGAACTTTGTGTTCAGACATTTCTAAAAGCATAGATATCTTATATCCATCCAGTATTATACGTGGTTTCTATGGCACTCTAGTGGAACGTATTACAAGTCATTTCTTAGAGCTTTCGTTCTTGAGCTTTGCTAATGCTATGAAAAACCATCTATTGATGGCAGAGATACAAATGCATTTATATTCTATAAAATAAATTGAAACGTGACCTTATATATAATAATTTAACTTCCTTAAAGCAAAAATTTCATGAAAATATGGTGTCCTATTTAGAGGGAGCACATTGTTATGACATATTTTAGGGTTATTTCCAAAAGTCATGTAAATATTGTGCTATTTGGATATCAGCAAATGAAAAAGTGGTATCATTGTCCCTGAATGAGTATTTATGATTAGTGTCAGACTTGGATTCCTCCGGCCCACCAGATAAAATTTTAATGGGGAACCACCAATTATCATTCCTTGGAAAAAAACCCTACTTGCTTCCACATTAAGTTGTTTTCTACTTAACCTCTGAGACTCATTATTGTGTTAGAGCCAAGAGGATCATTTGGTTCTTTGGTGGCCCAATCCAACCCTGTTGATGAGCCTTGTTCTTCTCCAATCTCTCTACAACTCTTTGGAGCCCTTACAAATAACATAGATCTACTAGTTATCTACTGATCTACTGTTTATGTTCCTGTTATCAGACAGTTTTTTACTTCTACCATTCAGAAGAGAAAAGAACCATACTGTCTACTTCAGCTTATTAGAATACTGATTTCCAGATCCTTGCAATCAACGATCTACCATTCAGAAGACAAAAGAACCATACTGTCTGTCACGGAAGTCCCTCGTGATCAGAGAAGACAAGCACTGAGCGATATTTCCTGAGGTTTTATTCCAGTATAATAACAAGTTACATATCAACGAAGTCCTCTGGAAGAGCGTCGCAGCTTGCTCTCCAGCCAGAGGTTCCTCAACAATTGCCTCTAACCAGTCTCAAACAATAGCCCTACACCCAACTCCATCCCACCTTCTCTGCTATCTGGTTATCACCTAGTAGTGGGTGGTGGGAATTTATTACCAAACAATAGCCCCAAGTCCAAATCCACCCCCCACTGGAGCTGTGGGGTCACAAAGACTTCTGCAGGAGAGTAGAGCATTCCAGAGAATAGAAATAGTTACATATGAATGATTATAAGTTAATACAAATGTAACACACTACCAAACACCTATTTCTGATATATATATATTGCATTACATCACAGCCTCCCGTGACACAGTCTACTTCAGCTTATTAGAATACTGATTTCCCAATCCTTGCAATCAACTGGTCAGTCTTCTGCATATCTTTCATTGCATAGTCTAAGATCTTACCATATTTCTATTATGATGCCACAGAAGTCGTTATACATCATAAGGTTCCCACAAATCATGATTGTTCCTCACCCTAATGGTGATGGTGATGGTTTGTAGAAGAAGATGAATTTATCATTCTATGAATGCAAGTAAAACCCCTAGCCTACCATATTCCTATGATACTTTAGTCTTCTATTTGCGGAGGGCCATCAAGGCTCCATTGATTGTGTATGCCCTGCTTATTATACTGTTATCAATCGTACTGTAACTTCATTCAAACTCTCTGGGAAAAAAAGAAACAGAATAGTGGGGTTTATAATACGGTTTCCTTACTCACAGCTTTCAAACCTATCAATGTCTTGAGGACACCAATCCAAAACAGTAGAAAGAAGGTGAGAAAATTCAGATTATCATCGAAGCTTGCGTCCAGGTGGAATCAGAAGGCCTGAATCAGGAGCTCCAATGATAATGTAGCTTTGTCCACTCATTCCCCCTCCTCCACTAGTTCCAGACAGCCAAGGATGTGACACTTTAAAATAGCACTCAGCATGGCATGTCTTGGTCTTCTCCAGACTGCAGAAGGAGGATTTGTCTAGCAAAAGGTACTGGGGTGATGTCCTGGGTGCCCACAGAAAGGGCTATGAGTGCCACTTCTGGCACCCATGCCATAGGTTTTCCACCACTGCTGTAGAGGGTCTAGAGAGTACAGGCAGTCCCCGGGTTACGTACAAGATAGGGTCCGGAGGTTTGTTCTTAAGTTGAATTTGTATGTAAGTCAAAACTGTATAGTTTATAATTGTAGATCCAGACAAAAAAAAATTTTGGCCCCAGTGACAGTTGGAGTTTAAACATTTTTTGCTGTAATGGGACCAAGGGTTATCAATAAAGCTTCATTACAGACTCCTCACAGCTGATTATTGCAATCTGGAACTATAGTAAAGCATTTAGCTAGCTTCACCAGAGGTCAGAGGGTCTGTCTGTAACTATGGGTTGTCTGTATGTCGGGTGTTCTTAAGTAGGGGACCGCCTGAATTGAATTAATAATCACTGGATATGAAATGCATAGCTGCAGTGATTCATATAGTAATTAATGTATACTTTACCTCCAAAAAGAAACAGCATTCCGGTCAGGAGAAGCAGTAAGTATGCCCTTGCAAGTATACTAACAAAACCAGTCATTCCTCCGAAAATCATCAGGATAAGACTGAGAGGTAGTAATATGACAAGTGTCCCATGCATACCTGCAAAAAATGTTGATTGTTATTAAAAAGTAATGATTTCCAGTTCACAGTGTTAATGTGGAGCACATAACTACAGCTTTCAATTATCTCTTCATTTGCATCAATCTGATCCTGGATAATTGCGTGAACAAAAACACAAAGGAAAAGCTTAAAATATGAATTAGATTTTGAATTAGATAATGCTTTCAATGTTCTGGAGCAAATTATTATGTGTAATTACATTATTCATGTATTTGGATTCAGCTCATGACCATTAAAATGTTAAGGATAATGTCACATCAAAAACAACAGCACATTGGAGGAAATTTAATAAGATTAGTGCACTCTGACTGGTGGAGATTTCAGATGTAGTCTTCCCCTGTTATACCTTTTACACACCTGCTGCCCCCTGCCCACCCTATCAGAAATTGGTCTTTATCCCTGCCCAGTAAGCCCAAAAACTGGTGGATGAGGTATATTAAATTCCCCCCATTTTCTTTTGAACATTATATACTTTTTCTTCTATTTCTTGCTTTAACTCCTCCATGGCTTGCTGTATAAAAATATTCGTTTTGTACTTACCACCTTAGTGACTAGCCTGATTTAAAAGTTACATTTCCAAGCATTTTTGGTTGTTTAGTTTTTTTTAACCCCTTAAGGATGCAGCCATTTTACAGCTTAAGGCTCAGTCCCATTTTTTGGATTCTGACCTGCGTCTCTTTATATGGCTATAACTTTTGAACACTTTTACTTATCAAAGCGATTCTGAGATTGTTTTTCCCCACATATTTAGCGTCAAAAACCCCCTATATAACCAACCCATTTTCAAATCTGCACCCCACAAACTCAGAAAGAGCATTTACAAAGATTGTTAACCCCTTGAGATCTTCATAGTAATTGAATCAAAATGGCGGTGAAATTTAGAATGGTCAAATTTTGACGGTTATACGTTCATTTAGCCCTAAAATTTACACATTTCCAAAAGATAAAAAGAGAAAACCCACCATAAAATTTGTTCTACAATTTCTCCTGAGTGCAGCGACCCCCCACATGTGGACATTACTTGTGTTATGGGGGCACAGCGAGGCGCAGAAGGGAAGGAGCACCCTGCAGCTGCCAGGATTTTAGTTTTCTCGTTGCCCCCTTTTGAAGGCTATAAAATTTTCGCTTTTCCGTTATTTGAGTCATTTGATGCCATTTTTTTACGCGATGAGATGCTTTCTCCAGTGTTACCTTTTTGGGGTTGGTATCACCTATTGGTACCTATTGGTATCAACCTATTTAGGAACTTTTTTTGAGGTCATGAGTAGAAAAGCATCAATTCTGTACTGGATTTTTTTACCTTTTTTTTTTTTTCATGTTCACCGTATAGCCTAATAATCCTGTTATCTTTATTCTATGGGTCGATACGGGGATACCAGACATGAATATTTTTTCTTATGTTTTACTAAATTTGCCAAATAAAACCCTAATGTGGGGAAAAATCTATCATTTTTTTACGTTTTTTAACGTTTTTTTTACGGCGTTCATCATATGGGTTCAACAGTTATTTAGTTTTATTCTATGGATTGTTACAGACGCGGTGATACTATATATGTGGGGTTTGTGTTATGATTTAGACTTTTTTGAGCATTATATGTCTCTTTATATGTTTTGGGGCTTATGGGCATTTTTAGTGATTTATAAAGTTATTTTTTATTGAAAAACATTTTTTTTTTACATTTTTAACTTGATGCACCATGGGATATGAACAAGCAATCATTTGATTGCTTGTTCATGATAATACTCTGCAATACTGATGTATTGCAGGGTATTAGCAGTGCCAGCCTATGCAGATGCATAGGCTGACACTTTGCCTTTAAGATGACGTCACAGACGCCATCTTAAAGGCACTGCCTTCAGGCTTCTCTGGGGTTCCGATCGGACCCCAGAGGTGCCATAGCAGTGATCAGCCCCCCCGAAAATGGCGCGGGGGGGGCGATTGTGGGGTAAAGACCCCCGGAAGGCATGTTAAATGCCTGCGATCGGAGCCCACTCCGACTGCGGGTGTTAGCCGGGGATGTCAACGGTAGATTACCGTTGAAATCCCGCGGCTAACGATGCCGGTTCGGCTGCTATGCAGCGCTGAATCGGCATCGTCTCTGCGCAGTAGCTGTACTGCGCTGAGCGCTATTCGCGGGACTCAGCGCAGTACAGCTACGGCGCAGAGCGCTAAGGGGTTAAAGGACATCTACCACCAGGATGAAGAACTGATTGCAAATGAGCCAGAGGGGATCCAGGCTTCATAGGTGTTAATGGAGCCTGGGGACCCTCAGGCTCAGTTAGATGCCCTTTAACTTCACGTTCAAAAATGCATAGCTGTTAAAACTTTTTTCATCATAACATGCTTGTTTTAGCAAGTTGTATTTACTACTTAAATCCCTTTTTGGTAAAGAACAGAATAAAATTTCTTCAGAAATTTAAAGGGAACCTGTCACCAGGGACCTCATTTTCCTGATGGGCCTGATGGGCTCCAGGCTCTATTAACATCTATAAAGCGTGGCACCCTTCAGGCTCATTTGCATGCAGTCCTTCATCCTGGTGGTAAATGCCCTTAAATAGATGTATATTGGTAAATTACCTAACATCCTACCCTCCACCCTAAAAATACACAAATTAAATTGGCCAACCCCTTCAAGTCTGGGATTCACTGCCAGTTATTATTCAAAGCCACTACCTTGACACATTCTCCTGGTTTAGTCCCGATTTTCCGACAGTGGTTTTATCTTCACTTTTTCTTATCCCTCACATTGTACAGTGTATGGAACTTTGCCTATTTGGAGGCCATTACCTAGGGTAGTTGTGGGTAGGGAGGGACAGATGGGAAATTAGTATCAGGGCTCACCTACCCTTATTCCTCACCTGACCTGACAACTAGGAAGTATAACAAAAATTAAATCCTGGCACACCATTCATTTGATGCAAAGTGAAAAATTCCTTATTGCGGCATGTGTAAACGTTTTCGGCTATTTAAATCTTTATCAAACACATGTAGACACTAGTGAGGAAAAGGAGATTGTCAAAATGAGCACAGTAGCGAGGTGCTCAGAATGAGTTACCTCTACTTCATGGGAAACTTTAGATAAGAATCTGTCAGAGTTTCAAATCTGTGATCAGACACTTTTCCTCTAAAAATTCGGTGCAAATATCTTATTTTATATAAAAAGTGCACGAAAGTGAAAATATTAGTGAAAACGTATTTCATTTGGTAATAATTTTTATAATCGTCACAAATTCTTGAAGAGAATTATTGCCCATTAAAGAAAATTCTAAAATTTTAATCCCCTAGGGATTTTTACACAATAAAAATAATTTAACCCCTTATTTTACAATTTAACTCAGTTTTATTGCTGTTTTAGCTCCTATCACTCAGTGATGGTCAGAGTGGGTTGTGGGTTATCCGCACTGCGCTCAGCTTCCAGCCGGCTGAGGTGGCCTCCCACCCGCCCGCATAATACAATGCTGGGGACAGGGACGGGTGGGTGTGTACAGCCAAAAGCTGAGCACAGTGTTGCTTCCGTGCCCCTGTTGGTTTACATGAGGCATGGACCATAGAGATTGCAGTCTGGAGGGCAACGGGAGTTAATTACATGTTTATTTTTTTACAGTACTTAATATGTTTCTTCAGTATCTCCCAACTTTAGAGTCAAAAGACCAAACTGCTATTCAACATGCCACTGGTCTTTTTAGCATGGTAACTTTCCCCATATGCGGATGAAATGGCCTGCAAAGAGTTAATAACAATGAAACCATATTTTCAGTAGATAAGCATGAAAGTACAAATCTGATGATAGGACTGCAAGCTGATAAGAGGCAAGTGTAATAAATCATTCCAGTGACAACTAAGTCTACTAAAACAGCCTGCAGTCCCCAAAACAGCATATGCTACTATCCTGGGTCTTATCTACTGAGAATATAATCCTGTGGACATTAAAAAGAAAGTGTTACCAAAAAATAACCTATTTTTATACCAAGCATTTCTAATATACTTAATATTATATTTCCATGTCACTAAACAGCAAAATATCTTGAATTTAGGCCACTAAGCCTAATAATAGATTGAAACTGTCAGCTACCTATCTAGCAAACAGCTTGTGTCAAGTCTGGTTGTGGTTTCTCTGTAAGTCTGGGTAAGAGGTGGCGAACTCACCCTGCAATGTCCCTGCAGGCTACAGACCTGCCTAAGGCTACATGCCCACAAACGTGTGACCACCCGGCCGTAGCCGAGTAGGCACACGTCCAGCACCATGGAAAGGAGGAGGGGGTGACCTCTCCCCTCTCCATAGAAATACAAGGTGCCATAACACAGGGTAAGATAGGACATGTCCTATCTTTTTTCCCCGTGTACCGAGCGATAAAGTATTGTGCTTCACACAAGCTTGCGGCCGTGCATAGGTCCTCCACATGGTCTTGTGCATGGAGCCTTAAGCAGATGAACAACCCGAAAAAAGGTGAACCTACTATCCGGAATCTGCTAACTTACCCTAAGAGACCCTGCAAGTGGATAGAGAGAGCTTACTTCATCAGGCAGCGGCTGGATTTTGGAGCGGATGGGTAAGATGAAGCTAGAAACAGACCAGCGTAAAGAAAACAAACAGATAAAGACAAACGAGCGGAGATGGGTAGAACAAGGGTCAAAACCAAGATGGCAGCAAAGCCACAGAATCAATTAATTGAGAGGTTGATTAAACGTAGCAGAGGTCAGATACACAGAATAGCATGGTAATAATCATTAAAAATCAGGAATAGATAAGAGGATACTAGTAGAACCAGCAAGGTGTAATGGAGCTGGGCAGATATATAAAGGAGTTCCTGGCTGCTACTTCCAGCTACTTAACGTATGTTAAGAAAGGACAGGTGGAGAGGTCTGGGCTGAAGAGGAACTGCATGTGCCTCGAAGAATCCCAACTCAGCAGAAACTTAAGCCACAGTTCACAAACACAAAGCAATGAGGAGAATCAACACCTTTGAAGTCACTTTCCGCGAATATAAGATGATATTGGCATGGATGCTACACTAACTCAGTATGTGGTTACTCCTTGTAGTCAACTAATTTAAATCATAGATCTATTTTAATATACTACTGACAATATATGATGTCACAGCTTATCTCCTCCCCCTCCCTGCACAATGATCTATATAGAGGTTTTACTGACCCATCATTACATCACTACTGACAATAGATGATGTCACTGCTTATCTCCTCCCGCTCCACGTACATTGACCTCTTTATAGATAACACTGACCCATCATTATATCACTACTGTCAATAGATAATGTCACAGCATATCTCCTCCCCCTCCCTGTACAATGACCTCTATATATGTAGAACTGACCCATCATTAAATCACTAATGACAATAGTTGATGTCACAGCTCATCTCCTCCCCTCCCTGCACAATAACCTCTATATGGATAAAACTGACCCATCATTACATCACTACTGGCAATAGATTATGTCATAACTTATCCCCTCCCCCTCCCTGTACAATGACCTCTATATAGATAACACTGACCCATCATTACATCACTACTGACAATAGATGATGTCACAGCTTATCTCCTCCCCCTCCCTGTACAATGACCTCTATATAGAGAACACTGACCATCGTTACATCACTACTAACAATAAATTATGTCAAAGCTTATCTCCTCCCCCCGCCCCTGTACAATGACCTCTATATAAAGAACACTGACCCATCATTACATCACTGCTAACAATAAATTATGTCACAGCTTATTTCCTTCCCCTCCCTGTACAATGACCTCTATTTCAATAACACTGACCAATCATTACATCACTACTGACAATAGATGATGTCACTGCTCATCTCCTCCCCTCCCTGTACAATGACCTCTGTATAGATAACACTGACCCATCATTACATCACTACTGACAATAGATGATGTCACAGCTTATCTCCTCCCCCTCCCTGTACAATGACCTCTATATACATAACACTGACCCATAATTACATCACTACTGACAATAGATGATGTCACACTTTATCTCCTCCCCCTCCCTGGTCAATGACCTCTATATAGATAACACTGAGCCATCATTACATCACTACTGACAATAGGTGATGTCATTGTTTATTTCACATGCCAACCCACACAATTGCCATTTACAGCTATAAAACTGCTGTTAAGCATATCGTGTCACAAAGAAGTCCCAGAATCATGTGCAGAAAACAAAATTTAAAAAGCCATTTTTTCATATTAAATAAATATAGAAATACAATTGGTGATGTATTGCTTTTAACTGCACAAAGATGCAATTTAAGAAAGTTGCCTCACTAAATTTTTTTCAGGACCAAAATGTTTTTCATTATATGTATCTTAGCCTTTCTTTTGCAATTTAAACCTTATGTTTAGCAGGAACATATATCTTTCTAGATACAGGTCTGTGGACTGCAGGATGTGTTCCATTACGGTTACATGATGCTACTATCACATGTCAAGGTGTTTTGAGTGACCTATTTTTCGAGTTCTGTAATGGACTTTCTTTACTTCCTTCTGCCACTATATCTGAATCACTGTATTTCCCAACAGTGATATTCTCTTATTCACTTTCCAGTAAAGTTGTGACTAATGCGGTACTCAAACAACATATATATTCATAGTCCATGCATAATCTATCCCATGTGAACCACAAAAGCTTGTCACTCCTCCAGATTCATCAATGGTCCTCTATATTTGTATGATTGCATAGATAATGTCTAGTTGGAACTATCCCCAAGTGATATTCAGTGATTTTCTGTTATCCTAGCCCTGTTGGTTATCAGTATCTTAGTCCTGAAGGAGATTGGATTGTTATTTTGTCATCAGTGTTTTGTACGTGTTTATTTATACCAAACTCATAGGGGCTTATTTACTAAGGGTCCCAAATCGCACTTTCGTCGGTTTGTTCACTGGATTTGCGCAGTTTTGTCAGGTATTTAACAGGGGTTTGCGCTGGGATTGTGTCGCACGCGATCGGATAGTGGCGCAGCTGCGATGGCTTTCATGCAACAGAAATCGGGTGGCGTGCTATCAGACGATCCGACTGATTCGGACTGAGCGCAAGATTTAAGTTTCAAATTGTGTCGCAAAACAATGCACTTACATACACCAGGAAGAAGTGAACTCCATCGGACCTGCTGGAGAAGGGACACATGCAGGACATCGGGCGCACAATCTTCGTAAAACACGTCAGACTGCTTGATCGTCGGACAATGCACTTTCAGTGAACTCCTCGTACCGGGTAAGTAAATGTGCCCCATTGACTATTTATCTGCCTGTGCCTCATGATGTAACATCTAAACCAATGTGGACTTTTTGGTTCCAACTGAGGTGTTCCATAGTTACAAGCAAGGGATTAATAGTTCAGAATTCTAATAAGAACACATGTTCAATAATAATTTGGATCACTTTGTGAATATTTTTTTCAGTCCGTAATCTGTTTTTGTAGCTGGAAACATTATTCTAATTATTTATTTTTATATTTAATGTATATCAAATGTGTATTTTATTGTAGAAATATAAAGCTAAATAAACGAAGTTTACTTTAAAAATTATATATTGTAGTATAATTATCTTTATTAAAATTTTTACTATCATTTGCTATTTATTTGTTATATAATGTATAATTAACAAAAAAACAACTCACAGTATTAAAATAATTAAGTAATCTAACTTCTCACATTTCACTGCAATACTAGACCATTCCTGCAGGTGGTAATGTAACATTAGAAGAAGAAAATGACATTCTATACCCATATGAGGTGCTCAGTTATTTTTCCCCTATGAAATAGATGTGAAAGCTGTGTTAATTGAGTTATTGGGGAACACTGGTTACAAGGTTAAAGACATTCAGAAAATATAAAAAGGAAAGTATTAAAACTGTACAATTAATAGAAATTCTATTTTAAAAATTCATTTTTCTATTGTTATGATTACAATTTTTATTATTAGGGAAAAAAAAAATCCCCAAAATACTCACAAATACTAATTTAATTTTCTACTATATAAATGTAACCTGAGTAAAATAAACATTTACTGTCTTTTGTAAATACGAGACAATAAAGTTAATTTTAACTTAATCATGCAAATGGAAACTATTATAAATTATTGGAAATTATTATTGCAACCAACTCCCCCAGAAGCATCTATTACAGTTCCATTTGTGAAAGGAATATACTAGAAATATTATTCTAGTACAGAGAGACATTACTGGAATATAAAAAATGAGTAAAAAATTATTGTTATCTAAACACACAAAATAGAAATTAAAATGTAAACTCACTTAAAAGTTGTTTTTGTGGGTCTGTAAAGTTTAAGTTCCCATGCCAGAAAGGATTTATCAAAGGGGAACATTTGTCCTTAACTGAAAGAGAAAGAAGGGAAATTGGATGAAAACAATGGAAGTGAGTGACATCTGGTAAATTAGATATTCACACCTTATTGATGATACTTACATTTACACATCCGCCACAGTCCTGAGTGGGAGCTCATGGTCTCTGAAAAGTTGTTCTTTATTTCCAATTTGGAGGCATCAATAATATACCAAAAATCAGTTCCAATAGCAACTACCAAAAATATAAAGCTTAAAATACCCACAAAAGCAACAAAAACAGACAAGATACTCAACTTGAGCTTCATTGCAGACAAGGTTATCAATATACTCCAATAAGTCAGTAGTCAAATAGGTAGAAGATTTCCAAGGAATGTTCTTCCATCAGGATGAAACAAATATAGTCTAGTCCCATCGGTTCCACTGCAAAATTATGTCTTCTTCAAGGTTCATACAGTTCCAGTGATGTTATAGTTCAGCCGGTGGCAGGAATGACAATTCAGCAACCACAGCTCTGAGCATGCAACAAGCTGAGCACTGAAAGCTTCTCTGCTCTCACTTATAAATAAGCCAGACATGAAGAAGGGAGAGAGGAATACAGTATTGGGAGCTGCACACGCACTGCACATGTAATGAGTCCCCTTGTACCTTGCCAATGGCAAAACATACATACATTTGTAATGAATTAGTCAATTCTACAATAAATAGTAAGGTCAGATCATTTTTATTATTGATGAATTTCAGAACTATGAAATATATATGGCCCTTTATTGATCTCTTGGTTGTACTTCTAATTTTTTTTATATAAAATCAAGATTCCTTTGTGTCATTTAAAAATATCCAATTTAATTGCTTTATTTGTAATTCTGTTATATTATCAAATTGACACCTTTAGGCACACTAAACATGACAGTAGTGGGACTAGATATCTCGCCTTAACCTCAAGACACACATACATTACTGCAGTAGGCTTTAAGTTACAAACTGTCTTGAAAAATAAGACCTAGATACAGACATGGAGGCATTAATGACCATAGACATTAGTGTCACACTGGGGATCCACAATGGTAAACATATGATGTCTAGAACGAAGTTTCACGGGTGCTCTGGCGACCCATGTCTCGGGTCGCAGGCTCACAAGTGGTCCTCCGTGTACCCCGGTCTCCCACGGAGTCCACTTACCTATCCCGTTCTTGTCTCTGCTTCCTCGCCTTCCACGCCCCCAACTCATAGGTTGCACATGCGCCGCCTTCAGAAGATTTGAAGGGCCAGCGCCCTGTTAATTGGCGCTGCCCATTTCCCAGAATACCATTTAAGCCTGCCTCTCCCTGCACACCCTGCCGGATCTTTGTGCTTTATGCCTCTGAGAAAGCTTGTATTGTTGCCCTGTGCTTGTGTATTCACTTCCCGTTGTGACCCCAGACCCATTCACGTTTACGCTCCTCCACTGCCAGCCCTGTTTTTCTGCTTTGCCTCTGACATTGATCCTGTACTGCCTGTCCTGACCTCCTGACTGTCCCCAACCACGAACCTGCCTTCCGTTTCTGTACCTTGCCTTGGCTGCCACCGCGGACAAAGTCGCACCTGTGTAACGACCTGGTAGTACCACGCAACAGCAAGTCTAACCCACTTGCGGCAGGTTTTTGTGAAAACCGGGTGCCACTTAGAGGGTCCCAGGTGTTGACTTACGTCATTGTCCGTGGTGGTCCAGTGGGTCCACTATCCCTGGAGCCTGACACAAAGTGGTACTCCATTAACAAATACTACTAGAATTCAAAGGGTATCCATACCCACATAATGTTATAGGGAACCTGTCACTAGGAGACCCAATTTTAGCATCCACCCAGTCCCTATAGAGCATAGTACATACACTGCCAAAGTTTTGGTATAAAAAAAACAGTTTTACAAGAAAAAATATATGGTATATATTAGCTTACAATGCCATGTGAGTAGTAACTAGTCCATTCATCCCCTGGGAGTAGCTATAGAGGAGCCCCACCCACCCAGGGGAAACCGCTTCTTTACGTGTCTTTTTAAAATTTCTAAAACTGGCCATCATCTGCTAAATTGACGCCCCCTGACATGTTTCCCTCTCCCCGTGGACATCACCAATCGATAATCCGCTCCCCTTCAGCGACCCTCGCCAACTGCGTCAGGTATTCTTGCGCTTGTGCAGTCAGCATCCCTCAGAGCATGCGGCCAGACATGCACAGATGAAGCAGAGCCAGTCGCACAGTCTCCGCATTTATGTAAGCATACGCTACTTTATGCCTAACAAGCGCCGGCATAGAGTAACGCATGCGCAGATTAATTTGTATGTATTATGCTCTATTTTAGAATTTTCGAAAACCCTTTATATGTTAAAGATAATCACAAATAATAAGAATATACCCATCGGGTCCATAACCTAATCTAATATATGTAAAGCTGAGTGTATATGTGTGTGGTTGTGTGTGTGTATGTATATGTATATATGTATGTATGTCCACTAAAGGAATTTGCACTGTCGCGTTTACAATCACCAAATTTTGCACAGTTGTTGCCTGTGACTCTGGGAATTTCATAGACCAGGTTTTGAGCCAAAATTTTAACCCCACACTTTCCAAAATTCACTTATTAATCACCATGTACAGGAGCCATTGTCTGCTGCTGTGGCAGTTGGAAGCTGAGCCGTGATTGGCTGCTGTTCTCATCAGGTCATTAATATGAGCTCTGAGCTGTGAATGGTTACTACAGGTAATGAGCATAAGACACTTATGTGTGAGGTAAGATGGATAGGGAGGATACAGAGATAGCTGGAAATTTATCAGAAATGTCTGAGGTAAAACTGTTCCAATTGCCCATCAGAGATCAGCTGTATTTTTATAAATAAATAAAATATTTTTTCAAACAACTTGAGCTTTGATTGGTTGCCATGGGCAACTAGAGCAGTTCTGCTCTCAGACACTTTGATAAATCTCCCCATAGACAAAGTGACAGAGACGGTCACTGGAATGAGAGAGCCGCCAACAGAGACAGTCACTGGAATGAGACTGTCGGCAACAGAGAGGTTTACTGAAAGAGACTGCAGCGACAGAGGCGGTCACTAAAAGAAACTGCCAGAGACAGGCGGTGACTGAAAGACTGCCAGCAAAGGGACAGTCACTGAAAGAGTCTGTCGGCGACAGAGGCGGTCACTGAAAGACGCTGCTCTTATATAAGTAATGACCAATAACATTGCCCCTTTATTTAAATAATAGCTCCTAATATAGCCCCTGATCCTCCTTATATAAAACATTAACTTCAAATATTGCCTTTCTAAAAATCTGCCCCCAAACTCCCCTAATACCCATTTTACAAATAATGTCCCTTCAAATTGCCTACTTTTTTATATTTTGCCCCCTGATATTTTCACCTGATATATTCCCCTTATACAAATCATGTCCAGGCATGATACTGCCCCTATTCACCCTAATATAAATCTTGTCCCCTTTATAGTATTTTGATGTCCCCTGATATAAAAAAAACATGTCCTCTGTAACATCAGTCCCTTAGTGACCAGCCTTTTTGTACCAAAATGTCCAAGCAAATTTCTTAACTTTTTCATCTTTACTTTTCAAATACCATAACGTTTAAAGGGAACCTGTCACCACATTTTTTAGCTAAAGATTGTTTCCCTTACATCTCCATAAATCAACTTTGTTATATTCCCCGGCATTAGAGTGGGCTTGCCCTGCTTGGCCAGCCCCTCCCATCTACTCCTCCTTATGTCGAATGCCTCTTCTAAGTATTCAGCACTTCATTTTATGACCAGGGTGATGTCATCTAAGGTCCTGTTATATCTGGAATGTGTGCCCTATTTGTATGTATGTATCTGATCACATGAAATCACAGCATGTCACAGCATAAGATGTAAAAGTCCATGGAGGCATGGGTAGGAGTAGAAATTCATGGAGGCAATATAACAGGTCTCTCTCTCAATGTGCCATACAGCAGCATGTTCTGGTGAGACCTTACAATCGGAAACAAGGATGTAGGATAATGCAGTAACCAGTGAGTATTCAGGACCTCATTGGACTCAACTCAGGTGAGTTGCATATAAGTTTATGAATTGATTTTTTTTGACATTGCAGCCATGGAAAGTAGCCATTAAGGGATAAGGGCAATGCTTTTTAATAATAGTTTTTAATGATGTATTCTTTGGTGCGTTAATTTCAATGGCAAGTTCTCTTTAACCTTTTCAGGCTTGTGTTTTCGTCGATATTCAACGTAGTACGTCATGGGCCACAAGGAATTGCAGCATCGTGACGTACCACTACACCCCGCTTCTGGCAACGGCTGCCGAACTGAATCGGTACCAGAAGCTGCAGGTGTCAGCTGTATATTACAGTGACACCCTCCTCCACGCGATGTGAAGTGATTTCTGCCAGTGTGTTACATACCACAGTGTAATGTACTAAGTGTAATTTGAGCACCTGAGTGTAATCTGAGCAGGTCCCTCAAAAGCATGATTTTGCTTTTTTTATGAAAATGTGAAGAATCGCACCTAAAGTTCAAAGCCCCATAACTACCTACAAAAATGAGAGGTCAGCATAAAACATACATTTGTTAAATATTAGTTATCAAATTTTTTGCCGTTATGACAAAAAGTAGAACATTTTGAATTTCGAAAAAATGTAGAGTTTTTGCAGAATTTCACCAAATATCTGTTTGTAATTTGGAAAAATTCAGTTTACACCTGAACCCACTTCATCTGTACCTCTTCAATTGATTGAATCCACATTTTACATAAAATAAAACTGCGCTGATGGCGTTATACATGGGACATGTATATTTTGTTATTATTGTTTACTGTTAGTGGGGGTTCTTGATTTTTAACACCTTGCCGACCGAGGACGAACTATATTGTCCTCGTGCCGCTAGGGGTGTATGTAACGGAAATTGGCGCCCAAAGTCGAAAATGCCACTTTTTTGCCGTTTTGAAAAATATAAAAAATTCTATAAAAAGTGATCAAAAGCACATACAGTCCTCAAAATGAAAGCATTAAAAACGTCATCAAAATTTGCAAAAAATGACACCACCCACAGCTCCGTGCACTGAAGTATGAAAAAGTTATTAGTGCCAGAACATGGCAAAATGAAGAATTTTTTTTTTTGTATGAAAACATTATAAAACCTGTACAAATTTGGTATCCTCGTGATCGTACCGAACCAAACAAAATAGACATGTGATTTGGGGTGCTCAGTGAAAGCTGTAAAATCCAAGCCCACAAGTAAACAGCACGAATGTGTTTTTTCATCATTTTCACTTGATTCTAAATTTGAATGGGACCTTAACTGAAGGTATATCCTGTGGATAGATGAATGAATAGATAAGATGGGAATAGCCCTGGGGTTGTCCACTTTCATTAAATATTTGATATGGTTTGTATAAGGAAAATTTATAAGAGTTTCCAACATACTTTCTGTATGAATTCCACACAGTTTTCTAGATCTCTGCTTGCTGTCCTGCTATAGGATGCTCTTTGTTTACTTCCAGTGGATAGAAATCTGTCCATGTGATGTGATGGACATGCAGGTGCAGGAGCCGTTATTATCACAGAGAGTAATAGGAGCTGTCTAATAATAACGGTTTGTGCACCTGCCTGTACAGCACATCACATGGACAGATTTCTATCCACTGGAAGTAAAAATAGAAGCTTTTACAGCAGGACCGCAACCAGAGCTCTAGAAAACTGTGAGATATTGGTACAGAAAGTATATTGGAAAATTGTATAACTTTTCCTTACACAAATCATATCAAATATTTGCTGAAAGTGGACAACCCCTTTAACTACTCCACTCTACTGCCTGGTTCCTTGAATGCTGTTAGTATGCTTGAATGCTAATAGATTAGAGAGCAGATATTTAGGAGGTGGATGGGCAACTGTCTTAATAATAGGTTAAGACAGTTATTGCATAATATATGAAGTGGTTTGTGGTCATTATGACAAGATTTTCTTTCGGGTCTGTTCTTTATTATCTCCGCATGGTGATTAAATGTTCTGTAGCATCAAGAGCCCCTCGCCAACCTCAATAACACTCGGTATGTACTATACTCCTCAAAAGTTTAATTTCATCTGGTCAAGATGGTTTGCATATTCCCACCTTGCCATATAATTGCCTAGTATTTCTATTTTCCCTTTGTTGATGGAGGGTGTTGAGGAGGCCAATGGCATCACTTGAATCTGCAGGGCCCCAGTGCAAAGTCTGTGCCAGGCCCCTGACTATAATGTATGGTATATAGTACTAGTCTTCTCTTATGGGAAAGTGACACCTTATGGGCCCCTAAGCCCCCTGGGCCCGGTTGTGATCGCACCCTCTGCACCCCCTCAAGTTACCTCCCTGGAGAAGGGTGTGACTTTGTTCGTGTTGTCTTATGTGTGTGTTTGGTTAAGTGATAATCTGATGTTAGTTGACTATGGAATTCCTGCTTTCTTCATTGCCGCATAACATGTGACTAACACTTTTATTGTGGTCTATTTCATTGCCTGTTACAACAAGAGCTTGTATCCACTATAACCTGTTTGTCACAAATAAAGTAATGTAGTCAGTTTTATTTTTGTATTGTTATTCATTTTTGAAAAAAGCATAAAAACAGTTATTGAGATAGATAATAGTTTTCAATTTTAATTCTTTCCTGCTTTTTGTGGCACAAACTTAGCACTTTATGTGGCCATTTCATTTTGCATTATGCCGTCATATGGATTCTACATGATCATTCACCGCAAATCATTCCTTGTTTAAACTTATGCCATGAATGACAGCGGTGTCACTATCTTCCACGCCATGCCAATACCTACCATCTGCTCATAACAATCTTGAATGCACACAGGCTTATTTATTTCTATGGAGTCATTGCATTTGACATTTATGTGTATTGTGCACAGCAAGATCTCATATTTCATGTCGTTGTACAGTGTTCATTGTTATACATCACCCTGCTTTTAGTTACCAGGCCAAAAGAGAAGCCACGCCGTGTTTCTCCTGATTGCACACCAGGGGTTAGTTCAGTAGAGACATTGCTTTACAACAATGTAGTATATAGAAAGTTATTTTATATTTGAAATAGTCCCACACAGTCTTTCCAACTGATCCAAGAACATAGGAGCAGTGTAATGGGTTCATTTTAATACTTGATTTATTTTGAAAATGAAAAAAAAATTATTGTTTTTTTTTTGATACACCAAAACATTGCGGATAATACAAGACTGTTTCTCACTTGTGGGAAGCTTCCAAAATGGTGATAGCTAGAGATTGGCTAGAACCAACCTCTCCCAAAATCCCAGACTGGTTAAAAGAAATGAAAACACTAAACGTAGACATACCACGAATCTAAAACTTAAACAATATTAAAGTATGCTTGGCTTAGTTCATAGATTCACTACTACAGTAAGGAATCACATAAGGCTTTTATACAAACTTGTACGCAAACATAATATTTATCCTTTTTCATAAAATAACCAAATTAACAAGCTGCATAAAGGGATCTGCATTTCCCCCTCCCTATCCTTCCTCTCCCTATCCTTCCTCTCCCTATCCTTCCTCTCATCTTCCATTTACCAATGTTCAATCAGTCTTCTACTGGTCAATCCTGGATTTGCACATTTATTATGTCTTTTATAGTGTTTTTGCCTTTCTTCCTCTCGTTCCCCTTAATAATTTTAAAAACCCTGAAAATTAAAATTTACAAAGAAAAAGAAAACACTTGATGGTACCTCTGTATATGAAGAATATTGTTCACATTAGCACGATGATTCTGAATTATTGTAACTCAGTATCATCCCCTTATCCCACTAAGCCCACCAGCAGTACCTTGTGATGTATAATGCATGTCCCCCCGACATCCTTGTTGCATATTTCTGAGTGCCTGCATTTTGGAAAAATTATCTATTTCTCTCATGTAAAATGCAGTCATTCAGGCAGTCAGGCAGCCCCGCCTCCTGCCCTTCATATGCTCTACCCACTCCAAGCATGATGTGTAGCAACCCAAGGTACTGTTGGTGGGCTTAGGGGGAATAAGGAAATGATAGATTCCCTTTAAATAGTAAGTGGTTGATCCATAGTGTATGTCCCTGCAACTACTGGTCAAAAGAGTATCAGTAGAAGAAATCAGTGTCATATGTTTAACTAGTTTTCTCCCAGGCATAATTGACACATTTATTTTATTGCTGTTGAATAGGAAAAGATAGCATGTTTTTAGACAGACAGTTCAGACAAACTGTGATGAATATACTCACAATAATTTCCCCAATAATGTCAGAAAGCCGCACACTGCTGAGAGGAAAATGATCAGAAATTCATGAGTCGATCATTCATTGGTTCAATTGAATATACTGTGTAATAAAAGAGAAAACTGTATGCAGAAAACAGAACTGTAACCATGGCAAAGTTGTAAAGTGCCGTGAACTCAAACACTGCCGTGGCAGGATCCAGCGGAGAGGAATGGACAAATTGTAGCATTACTTTATTAGTGAAAGAGCTGCTTTCTCAACCACAGAGAATTTGTTTAACAACATAGCAAACATATTTAATTCCTCATTAATTAAAGTCTTAAATGGTACACATTATCATAATAGACAGATACTAAAACACAACTCAAAACCACAGGACTCAGAAGTGTCTCCGAGCAGAACTGTTCTAGTTGCTCATGGCAACCAATCAGAGCTCAGCTTTTATTTTTATAAACAAATGTGGGGAAATTAAAGCTGAGCTCTAATTGGTTGCCTTGAGCAACTAGAGCAGTTCTGCTCTAAGACTCTTCTGATAAAACTCCTCCCTTAGTTCCACCACATGATGCGTTTCAATAGTGAAATAATCACAAATGCTAGCTAATTACTAGCACTTGTGATTACTTTCCCCTTTCCACCACCTCCACCCCCCCTGGTTGGGAAGAGTGGGGGTGAGGCTGGCCCGAGGGGGTGCAGCCTGCGGATAGTGACCGTTCCTGTCCCTGCACCTGCACACCCACTGTAGCAAGCAAATTAGCTAATTTGCAAATTCACCGGCCACATTTATTTGTATGCCAGGTATAAACGCTCCACAGGAGCATTTGTTAGGTTCAAAATAATAAAAACTTAGAGTGACGTCACTCTACGTTTTTATTATTTGGAACCTGACGAAGGCTCTAGTACAGTGCCGAAACGCGTAGTTAACCTTTTAATAATAACAATAAAGAGCTTTCCTAGTGATGATGCACCGTTGATGTGGATTCTTCAGCCTTGCCACCACTCACCTGTTCCTGCATGGTGTGTAATCTATCCCCTCCCTCCCATTCCACAGTTCCAGAAAGCCAATGATGTCACCTGGCTCGCCGTACCTCTTGGCATTCATGCTCATCTACCCTATCACTGAGCAGTGAGAAGCAGCCGGCAGCACGATACAACCCAGAGGTAGCTTCGCTGTGAGTAATAGGGGGTGACGAGGTGAGAGGTTCCGAGTGCTGGGTGACGCCACTGGCTCTCAGGAGACTGCAGAATGGGAGTGAGTGGGTAGATTACGCAACACACAGTAGTCATGCATAATTATAAGCAGGTGTAGTGCCAGAGTGCCCTGTGTGGCATGGACAGGAGCACCTGGAGCACCTGCACAATTTAAAAAACATTTTTTGGGCAGAAATCACTAGGTTTTCTGGCTAATCAAGATAAGATCAGTGTGTAATCATCTGCAAGGAGGTATTCTTGGTTTAGAGAGAACCTGTCACTAGGGAACCACCCCACAAACCACACACAGTGCCTTCTGATGCTCCACTGGTGCCTCTTTCCCTGGAATCAGAGTCTACTTAAAAAAACTTTTTTTAATGTTCTCTGTTCCAGTCATTGAGGCAGGGAGCAGCAGTATACAGTCTGCGTACCCCAAATATAATGAATAAGAGAGACATGTAACTCTTTAAAGGCAATTCCTGAAGGTAGCATAAGATTTATTTCTCTTCATATAGCCATGTCTCTCTCAGCCCCCACCTTTCTGAGGGAGTGGTTTATGATGTAGCAGTGTTGCGTCACAGCCCCTTTCTGTGTTTGTCTCTCTCAATGTTCCAGCCAACGGTAAAAGTTACGGAAGATATATATGTCTATAGTTGAAAATTGGAAAAATATTATCCCTAAGTACTAGTTCCATAGGGCAGCATGTTTGTAGCAGTGAGACCTATCAATCAGGAACAAGGAGGCACGGCAGTGTAGTGATCACAGCATATATCGAACCCCATTACTATCATTCACTCACATCAGGTGAATTGCATATAAGTTTACAAAGTTAAACTTAAAGGACACCTGTCATCAGGTCTCTGTCACTATTTCTATCACCTCTACCTGTTGGAGCAGCTCACAAGGATCCCATCACAGCCTTTATCTAGTCAATTCATACATTAATCATTATAAAATAATCTTTTCTTTATTATGTAAATGAGGCTGGTCACATGGTCCGAGGCAGTGATGTCACCCCTGTCCCCCCTCCCCTCTTCTTCTCCTGCTCATGTTTGTGTGTAATGTATAGTAAAGCATTGCTAGTGTCTGTGCTTTATCTGCTGACATGCTCTCTCCTCCCATACACATGTGAGAGACACAGACATCAGCTACACAAGTACCTGACATGTTCTGCTATAACATGGCTGCATGGAGCTGTTGTATTTCTCCTATACACACACAGGCTGCAGAGGGCATGGCCTCCAGCACCAGGAAGCACATCGAGGAGCCATTACACCATTATACAGGCTGTCAGTCGTGTGTGTAGGAGTATCTCCTACACACAGGCTTCAGGGGGTGCCAGCACCAGGAAGCACATGGAGGAGCCATTACACCATTATACCTCACACCATTATACAGACTGTCAGTCAAGCACTGGGGGTGTGGCTGTGCCTCCCACTCATATATAAGCTGGACAGATTGAATATGATAATAACTCATTGGACATCTCACAGGTCATTTGCATACAGCTTTAGGACCTAATGGCTTAGGTTTACAGGCATGTAGAGGGACAATGAAGGGATAGAAACAATGCTTTCTAATATCAGTTTATGAAAATATATTTAAAGGGGTTAATTTGCCTGATGGGTTCTCTTTAAAAAAGGGGGGGAAAGTTAGAACAGCCACTATACAAAGAGGACAAACAAAAAAAATCCCAAACTAACCAACAAGAAGTTAACTGACGATATTATAACTAGGAATTACAGACATATTCTTATTGCCATTCATAAAGGCGGATAGGGATTAAAGAAATAGCACAGAAAGGTCTTAGAGCTCCTGAGTTATGGCTACATGTCCTGACTATATGACTATTATAGAAAGAGTAGAGCAGGTAAGCTAGGCTAATACCATAACTCACAAATGCAAATGAATTTAAGGTAACACAATAGTGTTGCACAATATGTGGCTCTTTGTGAAGACCTTAAGCCTCAGTAATAGCAACTAATATGTTCTGTAATCTTCATTCACTTCTATGTGTAAATTAGCAAAAATATCTACTTTTCTGTCAAGATGGGGGCAGAGTGTACATTAATATGCAAAAGAAAGAAATTTTTTGACATTACGGATTGGTTGCCATCAAACAAAGAGGGAAAAATGTAATGGGGTCTGAATACTTTCCGTACCCACTGTATATTTAATAGATTTTATTTATTTCCTTGGCCTTATTTTTAACAATCCAATGCCTCATGCAAGCAACAGTTGGTCAAATCACATCCTCCTTAGAGGGTTATGGCCCCTGATCACAAAGATCACTGCAGATCTGTAAATGTACTCAACTGATGAAATATTTTTAATATCATTTTGGGTGTAGTGTAAAAAAAACTATATTTTGTACAGAATTTTAATTGTTTAGTGTATTTGTATACAGAATGAGTACAGGATACAGTCACTGTTCTCTTTGATGTCTACATACAGTCATGGCTATAAGTTTTGAGAATGATACAAATGTAAATTTTTACAAAGTCTACTGCATCAGGTTTTATAATGGCAATTTGCACATACTCCAGAATGCTACAAAGAGGGATCAGCTTAACAGCAAAGCTTAACAGCAAAGTCAATATTTGCCTAGAAAATGAACTTTTTCCCCCAAAACACATTTCAACTTCATTGCAGGCCTGCCTTAAAAGGAGCAGCTAACATTGTTTCAGTGATTGCTCCATTACCACAGGTGTGGGTGTTGATGAGGACAGGGCTGGAGATCAATCTGTCATGATTAAGTAAGAATCACACCACTGGACACTTTAAAAGGAGGCTTGTGCTTGGCATCATTGCTTATCTTCTGTTAACCATGATTATCTCTAAAGAAACACATGCAGTCATCATTGCACTGCCCAAAACCGGTCTAACAGGGAAGAGTATCACAGCTAGAAAGATTGCACCTCAGTCAACAATCTATCGCTTCATCAAGGAATTCAAGGAGAGAGAATGCATTATTGTCAAAAAGGCTCCAGGGCGCCCAAAAAGGACCGGCAAGCACCAGGAGCGTCTCTTAAAAGTGTTTCAGCTTGGAGATGGGGCTACCAGCAGTGCAGAACTTGCTCAGGAATGGCAGCAGGCAGGTGTGAGTGCATCTGAACGCACTATGAGGTGGAGTCTCTTGGAGCAAGGCCTGGTGTCAAGGAGGGCAGCAAAGAAGCCACTTCTCTCCAGAAAAAACATCAGGGACAGACTGATATTCTCCAAAAGGTACAGGGAGTGGACTGCTGAGGATTCTGGTAAAGTAATTTTCTCTGATGAATCCCCTTTCCGATTGTTCGGAACATCTGGAAAACAGCTTGTCCGGAGAAGACAAGGTGAGCGATAACCCCAGTCTTTTCTCATGCCAACTGTAAAGTATCCTGCAACCATTCATGTGTGGGGTTACTTCTCAGCCAAGGAAATCGGCTCTCTCATAGTCTGTTAAATATCAATATGAATAAATATTTCTTGCAATTCCTAATTTGAGAATTAAGAACCACGATGATGAGCAATGTTTCAAAAAATCTGAAGCGATCCTTCATTCCAGATGTAAAGTAAAAAGCATTTAATGGACTTCAACAAAAATAGAGTAACAATTTTCAATTCAGAAAAATATAAATAAAAATAAAGTTACAAAAAGTAAAATAAAGATGAAATTAAAGAAACCTGGTGTGGAGCAAAGCTTGAGAGAGTGAAGAGTCTTTGTGTTGAGTGGAGACAAAAAGACAAAAGACTGATGGTGCTGTCCAATGATGCCTCTCTCCTACTCACCCTCTCTCACACACAGTCTCCCTCCTAGTCACTAGTATGGTAACTCTTTATACACAGTAACTAACATTTCCCAAATGAATATTCCCAATCTCCCAATGTTAGTCCGTATACCATCTGAGGACCATAGATGATCTCATTCAAGTTCATAAATATGTAAACTTAAACTCATTAACTTATATATACATATGTTATTAACATATAGATGTGCTATTATAAAGGTTGCCTCGTCTAGCAGATACCAATACTCCATGGGAACTCTGATACCATAATGTACCATGACAAGTCAAGATAAATGACAATAGTTCAGTACAATAAAGGAATTTGCATTTTACCAAAGGCAACTGACCGTATACCATGTGCCTTTATGTACAATGAAATATACCCAACTATCTCATTCATTATGTCTATGATTCCCAATATTAAGCTTATCAATATATTATACATAAACCAACATTCTACTAGTGATATAATAATAATACATACAATAATACAATAATACATAATACTATCATGAATTTATATTTGTTCATCTTGAATGAATGTTTATCCTACATGAATACTTTTAAGAATAACAGAATATCATACACGTGTAATCATATGGTCTCACCCTATGCTAAAGTCATTTTAATGATATTAATATTTTACATAGTCTTGCCTAAAACACATCCAATAAAGAATGGTACCAGAATGTCCTCCAAGAGCAACTTCTCCCAACCGTCTAAGAGCAGCTTGGTGATCAACAATGCCTTTTCCAGCATGATGGAGCACCTTGCCATAAAGCAAAGGTGATAACTAAATGGCTCAGGGAACAAAACATAGAGATTTTGGGTCCATGGCCTGGAAACTCCCCAGATCTTAATCCAATTGAGAACTTGGGGTTAATCATCAAGAGACGGGTGGACAAACAAAAACCAACAAATTGTGAAAAAATGCAAGCATTGATTGTGTAAGAATAGACGGCTATCAGTCAGGATTTGGTCCAGAAGGTGATTGAGAGCTGCCAGGGAGAATTGCAGAGGTCCTGAAGAAGAAGGGACAACATTGCAAATACTGACTTGCTGCATTAACTCATTCTAACTGTCAATAAAAGCTTTTGTTACACATAATATGATTGCACTTGTATTTCTGTATGTGATAAAAACATCTGACAAACACACATAAAAACCAGAGGGCAACAGATCATGTGAAAGTACAATATTTGTGTCATTCTCAAAACTTATGGCTATGACTGTAGTCTATTCTACCTTCATAGTTTCCTGTCTATCAGCTTATCTTTCCATGCTCCCCCTGACTTTCACTTTCTCACTTTGTAATAGATAAGAATAGACAAAGTAACAAGGAGAAAGAAGACATTTTCCATTAGTGATTCTTCACAAAGAAAACCTCAGCTCTGACCTATTATAAGTAAAATTGTAGGATGAGGTGTAGGTGCTTGCCAAAGGAGGAAGAGATCCCCATTTACACACTAAAAAGCTGAAATAGGGGCTCTCCCTACCAACATTCAGTTAATATAAAAATAATTATATGTTTATTCATGTTAAACCTAAGGAATGGCAACTTGTATCATTTAATCTATTATTATCTCGAGAAAATACTGCAGAGTAATGCAAAGGCAATATATTTCATTTTCTATGGGAAATAATATTCATATAATGGGAAGTATCTATTTAAATGATTGTTACATAAAAATCAATGCAGCTAATGTCTCACTTATCCATTAAAAACCAGAGGGGATACATTCCCAAATAATACACCCCTGCAGTATAATATGAATAATGTTTCAGGGATACTAAACCCATTGTACTCATCCTCAACGAAAGCCGCAGCATAAAAGGTACAAAAATCTCTATATTATCCTCAAGCAGCGATCATGATCTATTCATAGACTCTCTACAGGTATACAGACAGATTAGGTGCATAATGACTGTACTGGATTGTTACATTTAATTGGCAGATGCGGTTTCTACATCTGAAATATATTTTTAAATGCACATAATTAATATGATTATTTTAATGCATTAAGACCAAGCTAATTAAGATGTAAAAGATTTCCTGTAATCATAATTAACACTAATGGAGATTTTCCCCATTATGTGGTAGAAATAACTTTGTCTTAAATTTTATTTTAATTGGACGCTTTTCTGTTTTTACATAGATGCCCCGCTCCTGCTGGTGTATGAGAGAGAATTATTTTTGTCCACATGCATTTTGTTATTTTTTAATATTCAGGTATTTTAACACTTTAAGGACACAGTTAATGTATTGTTTAAAGAAGAAGCCCTTTTTTATTTTTTTTTTCACTGTCTACTTTTTTAAAATAATGTGTAGGTGGCGCTCTGTGAGGGCTTGTTTTTTTGCACAAGTTGCTTGATAAAAATGTATTAAGCCTTTCTTAGCAGGATGAATAAAAAATTGTCAGTATGTTTTTCAAACAGCTGTGTGCTGTGATTCATGATACCATTGTAGTGGATGGGATTTATACAGTCTATATACAAATCCCATCCACATGCTACAAAAATAAAAAGTGGAGTGGAAAATGTTGTTGATTCTTCAACATGCCTCTTGCTGCGACTCTAGGAGCAGAATTGAATCTTTTCTAAAAAAAAAAAAGTTGCTTTCCACAACCCTGGCAAATCAAAAACATGCACTCCTAGGGACATTTCTAAGCTGGCATTAGATAACAGATCAGAAGGAGGAAAACATTAACAATCACCGTTGGGTTTCAATCTTTTTAAATTCTTTACTCTAGATTCAAGATATGAATGGAGCGATAATATAACACATAACATATGTAGACATGGGCTGATATCATAGGCTTCCCCTTTATTTATGGCTTCAACAAGTAGGGCTTATGTATGAGAGTGCATTCATTTCAAGCAAGCTCTTTAATAAACCTATGAATCATGTATTCACAATTGCATCAGAACATTCAAGAAACGTATTTTAATAGCACCCTGTTCACATAATATTAGCATCTGGAGGTACCTCCTGAAATGAACCTCTACCTTATAAATTGATGCACGAGTGGTGTTGTAAGGCAACACAACTTAATTATTAAGAATCGTCCACTTTATATAATGGGACATAATCAGAGGAATCAATTCACACATACTAAACATGTGGCACATGCTGATCTCTTGACATCTGTTTTAGTATGAGAATGTCCACGTGAAGTAGAGATGGCAGGACTTCTGATTCAGATGCTATTACAAGTCATTTTGTCGATGGCTATTATTCTGTTCTATAAGACTAAGGAAGCAATGATGTAATAAGTTCACCTATTTCCTGTACCTAGTTATAAGAAGTCACTATGCTCTTTTCTCTGTATGACAGCAATCTTCTAAGTAGCAAATCCATGTCAAAAGCATTTGTGTGACTCATGCCATGAATGAAGTCAACTACAATGGATTTTACCTTTTTACATGGAAGAAAGGGCAAGGCAGTTATGGGTTTTTAATGAAGATACACTGGGCTACAATAATTCTCTGAAAATAAGATGGGGTTTTAAAGGAAATCTACCATCAAAATCAAGGATGATAATTCAGGGACACTTACTCATAGATCCAGGCACTGTGACTGTGGTAATCCTTTTATATCTCTTATCCATGCCCCCCTATTTTTAAATCAATGTTTCAAATTATGCTAATGAACCTGAAAGGCCACTGGGGTGGCTGCAGATTCACAGGCTGTTACACTGTGCAAGGAGCGCTTCCCCCTCCCACTGTGTGCTGAAACTTACTATGCTGCTGTGAGATTTCATCAGGCAGTAGAAGCACCTTTTGTGCTAGTACAGCCATGAGCCATGCTGTCAATTATGCAACAAGTTTTTCACACCTGAATTTGGGAATCCTCTGCCATTCTACCTTGCAGATCCTCTACAGTTACCTCAGGTTGGATGGTGAACGTTGGTGGAAGCCATTTTCAAGTATTTCCAGAGATGCTTAATTGGGTTTAGGTCACGAGTCTGGCTGGGTCAGTCAAGAATGGTTCCGAAACAAGTGTGTCGCACGTCCTATGTTAAAGGTACACTAAAGAAATAGTGGTACACTCTTTTTTGGCAGTGCAGAGGGCACCAGATTCATGCAGAACACGCGCAAGAAATTCTGAATCTGGCGTTTCTGGCGTGCTCTGCACTATACAAAGGCAAACTGCAAATTTTAGTAAATGTACTAATATTCTTATTAAATGTGCCCCTTTGTCTTGTTGGAAGGTAAACCTGAGGTACAGAGCAAATTGGAAGAGATTTTCATCCAGGACATCTCCGCATTCATCTTTCCTTCAATTGCAACCAGGTGTCCATACCGCTTAGAATTAACACCAAAACGTTCAATCTTTGCCTAATCAGACCAGAAAAACTTATTTCTCATAGTCTGGGAGTCTTTCATGTGTTTTCTTGCAAACTGTATGTGGCTTTCATATGACTTGCACTGAGCAGAGGCTTCCTCCAGCACCGTCTGCCATAAAGCCCTGTGGGGGGCTGCAGTGATAGTTGACTTTGTGGAATGATCTCCCTACTGCATCTCTGGAGCTCAGGGACAGTGATCTTAGGGTTCTTCTTTTCCTTTCTCACCAAGACTCTCCGCCCATCATTTCTTAGTTTGGTTGGATGACCAGGTTGATGAAGAGCAGTGATCATCCCAATTTTTTTCCATTTAAAGATTATGGAGGTCACTGTGCTCTTAGGGACCTTGAGTGCTGCAGAAATTCTTTGATAACCTTGGCAAGTTCTGTGCCACAATTCTGTCTCTGAGCTCCTTGGGCTGTTTTTTAGACCTCATAATTCTCATGTGCTCTGACATACACTTTGAGCTGAGAGGTCTTATATAGACAGCTGCGTTCCTTTCCTAATGAAGTCCAATCAGTTTAAATAGCTGGGCAGCTGGACTCCAATGAAGGAGTAGAACCATCTCAAGAAGGATCATAAGGAAAGAGGGAAAATTGTAAGAGTCTGAGTACTTTCAGTACCCACTGTACATTTGCTAAAACCCTGACATTGGATATGTAATGTGTTTCCTGCCTTCATTCTACATTTCTTGGCTCTCGTGTCCCCTTTTGCACATGAAAACTGCCCCCTGCCCACAATCCCTCTTTGTCACCCCTCATGCTCTTTCTGAACATGCTTCTCCCTGTGTCCCCCTCTTTCCCTTATATATTGCTCATACTATGACACATACTATAAAGCCCCCAATTCTAATACAAAAACTGCTCTTCAGGTCTTCTACTTTCTTAGACAGACTGTTCTTAAAACTCCCTATTTTACAGATGCCTCCTCTTTATCACACACTCTAGGGTAGGCTTTTCTGAAGTGTCTGAGAGCAAAACTGTTCCTCATGGCAACCAATCAGAGCTCAGCTTTCATTTCATAAACCGCTGTGTGGAAATTAAAGTTGAGCAACTAGAACAGTTTTGTTCTCAGACACTTCTGATAATGTTCCCTCATGCTCTCTCCGTTACAGACTGGCCCCCATACTCGCCTCTTTGTCTCACAGACTGCTCCCCCATGACACATACTGTACCCTTACACCCCTCTAGCTAGGGAATAAGTGCATTTAACAGGGCTATAAGTAGTCTTATTACAGAGTGTAGACATGTAGGAGCTGTATTTTAATAGAAGTACATTGGCAGCTGGTAAATTTTATGCAGAGGTTAATTATATTTTTATACTTTATAATGTATTGTGTTATTTTCATGCAGTAATTAGCATGGCACATGGCTATTGCTAGTTGGCTGAATCAATGCCCTGTGCAGCATTTCTAGATGAGGAAAATGTGATACATCAAGGTCAATACAAGGGGCACATTTATAATTATCATCTCATTTACACAGACACAGAGCTTCTATTGGAAATCTGCCACTGTAGTTTTTGAAGAAGATGTTCAGTGTTGTGTAGCTTATACATTGGTATGTTGGCCTAGATTACATAGAGGAACTTGTATTAAACTTTGATTTTCCTGGCTTCACAATACCAGAGAGGTACATACACTTGAATAATGGCTGGTATGGGAAATACAATTGTGATTCATCTACTCCAGCTACATCTGGCATGATTTACCTGGCACAAAATAGGACTGTGGAGTCTGACTCTGTACTGGTCTATGCATGGACACATTTTTTATTCATCACCCTTAATGTGTTTGTGTGACCACATGTTATGTCATAGCTTAAAGAGAATCTGTCACCAAGGACCTCATTTTCTATTGCAGAAAAAATAGGGGTTATACCTAATTTCCTTAAATAGACATTCCAGTATATGGGAACAAAATTTAGCCATAGTCTACAGTTTTACATTATAGCCATTATAGTCTCCTCATTTTTGGTATACCATGTACCTATTTTTTTTACTTATTTCCTGTCCCATATATCTTCTTCATCCTTATTCCTTTGTCCAAAACTTTTTTCCTCCCTTCCCCTCCCTCCTTATGCTTTCCGCCTCTTCTTTCTATTTCATGTTACAGTCTTGTTTTATTTATTCTTACTCCACTTCCAGCCTTATCTTATCTCTTCATATTGTGAAATCCGGCACATGCGACTCCCAGGTTTACTCCTGCGCCTGTGTGCCTTCTGAGGCTTTGCCATTGCTACCTGAACTTTCGGGTTCATGTCCGCGTCAGTGGAACACAGACGTGTCTGATTCACTTGGTCTGTGCACAACGTATATAAAGTCACCTTTATCCCTCAGTTCTGCCCCACCTTACTATGATAGCTATGAAAGCTAGTAAGTCTTCTTGCCTATTACTTTTATCCTTCGGATCC
Organism: Engystomops pustulosus; assembly: GCA_019512145.1. Taxonomy (NCBI): domain Eukaryota; kingdom Metazoa; phylum Chordata; class Amphibia; order Anura; family Leptodactylidae; genus Engystomops; species Engystomops pustulosus. Next base: position 29,467,128 of record CM033648.1, on the reverse strand, counting down.
TTTATTTCTGTTTGGAAGAGCCTCCTACAATATTGCCATATAATACCTATTTTAATATAATCTATCCTACTTCTCTAAACTTCTCTGTATTCCATTTGGGTACACAGTATACTATCCTATCTATCTATCTATCTATCTATCTATCTCATATCTATCCATCCATCCATCCATCTAATATCTATCTATCCATCCATCCATCTATCTCATATCCATCCATCCATCTATCTCATATCTATCTATCTATCTCATATCTATCATCCATCATCTATCTATCTTGATAGGATAAATGCACTACCACATATACTCTATTCATTTTAAAATGTACATTTATTGACTTAAATGTGGCCAATCTTACTAATAATACACACGAGGATACATCTTGATATACACTTTAAAATACATCACTTAGCTCTATTATATTACTTGATGTAATGTGGTTACGAGGATTTTCACATATATACACTAATAAAATGTTATAAAATCATTAAAATACAATTCAGCACAATACAATGCAAAACCAGGCTGGGATAATAGTGTCAGGTATATGTACCATCTGTGCCATATCCTGGGCCATAGCTCACAGGATATAAACTCATAGACAGTCTTGTATACTGGTTTAAACATAAATACTTCCTTTGCCAGCATAGGGTACATTATGTAGGAAGAGTGTGATATACCTTATATACTCAAGTATAAGCCTAGTTTTTCAGCGACCCCTGTATATCTTCTGTGCGATCTGTCTGGCAGCGGCGGCAGGCTATATACACTGGGGCAGGGTCTGGCAGGCTATTTACACTGGGGCAGGGTCTGGCAGGCTATATACACTGGGGCAGGGTCTTGCACACGACCATCTGGGGAAAATATGTAAGGCTGCAAGTATGTCCCCCATACTTAAGGCTACCATTTTCTATGGAGAGGGGCGGGGTTAGCAGCACACATGCGCTGGCGGGCATACATTCATGTGCTTGAGGACTACAAGCTACATAGGCAGGAGTGATTCTCCAAGAACCCAACAGCCCTTCTTAGGGCTGTTGGGTTCTTGGAGAATCACTCCTGCCTAACAGTAAGCTAATAGAACACCCTAACGCTTTCCCTGACCAGCAGCAGCTCTCTCCCGCGGGCAGCGGCTAGTCTATCCCAGGGTCACCTGATCTGGCCAGCCAACCACTGCTATCGACGTGTAAGGGTACCACGTCATGCTGGGTGGAGTGCAGAGTCTCCTGGCTTGTGATTGGCTCTGTTTCTGGCCGCCAAAAAGCAAAACGGCGGGAGCTGCCATTTTCTCGAGCGGGCGAAGTATTCGTCCGAGCAACGAGCAGTTTTGAGTATGCTAATGCTCGACCGAGCATCAAGCTCGGACGAGCATGTTCGCTCATCTCTACATGTAATTTAATACTATAGAGTCCTTTAAAGTTCAGAATAATTGTTTGACCTAAATATATCCTTCTCATGAGCTGACCAAAATTCTACAGACTGAAAAAAATGGACAGATACAATTCAGTATGTTCATGTGCATATCAATGCTGTTTTATTATCACACCATCTGTTAGTTTCAAACAACAAGCAAATGGTTTCTGGACCTCTAACCTTGGGAACTTATTACCAGCATAAGTTTTGGATATAGAGATATGAATGCTGAGAATTGCCAATAATAAAAATGGCAATCTACTGGAATAGTGAGGCAACTAAGATATTAATAGTTCTATGTATGGTTCATGAGCCTTTATATGCCTCATAATGGCTCCCCTGCTGTAAATTCAATGGGAAGTGCAATAGGAGCGCTATGCCTCGATAAAAGTGTATAATCTCACAACACTTTCATGTTGGTCAGAAATTTAATGATCATTTGTAATGCAAAGCTGCATATAAAGAACTGTTAGCTATCAACCATTCCACGGCAACGATGAATATGGCTTCTTTCCGATGTGCTGTTCCATATTTCCACTATGTCCTCCACCAGTACAATTTATCACAAATTTATTGAAATTTACAAAATATATAAGATACTGTTTAGGCCTGAACATATTAGGTATTTAGTGACATTCCATAAAGAGCTACTATGTCCGAACATCTTAACTAACTAAATACATTGAGAAACTATAGGAAAGTGTCTTTCATTAAAGGGGTTTTTCCACAGGATAGGGCCTAACTTTGTGATCGGTGGTTGTCTAAGTGATGATACCCCAACAGATCATGAGAACAGGGATCCGATAGGGTCAAAGGTACCATGTTTGCCAATCTCTGTCAGCTCCATAAAGATGAATGGAACAGAACGATCACGCACAGCCGTCTACTCTGCTCATCTCGGGGAGGGACAAGGGCACTCAGAGGTACCTCGGACCCCTTGTTCTTGTGATCTGTCGGGGTCTCGTCAACAAGACCAAGACCAATCACTGAAATAGGCCATATCCTGTGAATATGGCCTAACTTGTTTAAGGGAAAAGCCCTTCTAAATATACCTCCAAAATATAGCTTAAATGTAATGTTAATAGAACCCAATTGCAGCTCAACTAACAGATTGTGGAATATAAACCTGGGATGGTATAAAAGAAATCAAAATGAGGCTTATTGTATCTGCTGGTAGTCCATAATGTTCAGTGATTCACCAGTAATAAAAGTAAAGCTTTTTATGGCTACTATAATCTGCTAACACCAACAAAACATAGTAGCTTCTTCCCACTCGGGATCATTTTCTGCACAGTATGAAAGAAGAAAAAAGAAATAGAGCATGAATGTACATAAAAACTAAGTAGTCTATGTAGGATTTAACAATTACACAAACACAGCGAACAACCTGGATATGTAACATAAAATTATGCACTCTAAATGATTTGCTTACTAAAATGTGCATTTTCAAGTTTTACCTGTTTTTGAACAAAATGTTTTTGTTCTATTTGGCAAAAGCAAGCTTTATAATATTATCATACTATGGAAATCTTATGATAAAAACTTGTCCATTTTATATTGTGTGAGTTAATCTGAGGAACACATTTTATTCCATTTTTTAGTACATTCTCACTCCATGGAGTATTGAAGTTAGATAAATAGACCAGTCATACCATCTCAGGGGTAAAAATATTACTTTATGGAAAAAAAGACCCAGACATTCAAATCATAATAACTCAAGTTTGATGACTGTTGATTGACTTGCCCCAAAACCATTTAAAAAATCTAAAATTTGTAGAACCTTTGATGTAATTTTATGTATGTTTTAAATAACTCCCCGTATTGGGTTGTCGTAAGTGCCACTATCCCATGGAAAAGTTACATCAAATAGAGTGGTATAAATATAAAAAACTCTCTTGCCTCAGGCAGCACCACCTGCAGCAAAATAGGGGGACACATCAGGGGCACTATCACCTGCTACAAAGCAGGGCCTGACACAAAAAAATAATGCCTCTACACATAATATCAGCATGGGTGGGAGAAACTGCATGGAGTACCCATAAAAATAGCCTGAAATATTCTTACTGGATTGCGCGGAGGGGGGCAGCTTGCCTTAGACAGCAGAGTGTTTAGGTTCACACTTGAGGGTTAGTAAACATATCTTTGGTGAAATTAATACACTTATCAACCAACATATACAGGAACCATTGTCTGCATTGATGTTGTGGCAGTTAGCAACCAAACACAGCTCAGCTTCCATTTTACCACAGGTCAACCACTCAAAAAACACAAAAAAATAGAAATACAAACCTCTGCTCCTCTTCATTTTGATCTGAAGCTGTCTGTCACTTTACACACCAGGATCACCTAGAAAAGAAACATGGGACATCTTGGGAAGGTAGAGACAATAGACGGACAGCACCGTGATCAAGATGAAGAGGAGCGGAGGGGAGTATTTCTTGGGTTTTTTGTATTTTTGAAGTGGTTGATTTCCTTAAATATGAGCTCTGAGCTTTGATTGGCTACTATTTGCAATGAGTATAAGACAGCTTATGTGTGAGGTAAGATGGAGAGAGACAAAAAGACAGCAGGACAGAAAGAGAGAGAGGCAGACAGAGAGAGGGAAAGAGACAGAGACAGACAGACAGAGATCCAGACAGAGATTGACAGAGAGAGACCAAGATAGATTAATAGATAAATATAGAGATATATAGGGAGATAGATATAAAATATTGTTTGTTAACCCATTCTATATTGTTATAGCTAAGAGCAGTTATTTACTATCCCGGACAATGTCGGGAGCTACAGCTAGTAACTAATATAAACAATTGATTCAATCTTGGGTCACTGTAAAACCCACAGCAACCTCTAGAACAGTGATGGGAAACCTTTTGAGCTTGGCGTGTCAAAATTCGCCAAAAAAACGAGTATAACTCGGGTGGTGTGTCACCTCTAGAAAAAAAACCTATTCCCGTAATCGTATCGACCCATGGAATAAAGATAACATGATTATTAGTCTATACGGTGAACACCAAAAAAGAAAAAGTAAAAAATTCTGTACAGAATTGATGCTTTCTACTCCTGCCCTAAAAAAAAGTTCCTACATTTTCAACAATAGGAGATACCAACCCCAAGATGGTAACACTGGAAAAAGCATCTCCTCCCACAAAATACATGCCGTCACATGGCCCCAATAATGAAAAAGCTAAAATTTCATAGCCTACAGAAGGGGCCAATGAGGAAACTAAAACCCTGGCAGGTGCAGGGCACTCCTGCCCTTCTGCGCCTTGCTGTGCGCCCATAAAACAAGTAACGGCCACATGACGGGGGTCTCTGCACTCAGGAAAAATTGCAGAACAAATTGTATGGTGGGTTTTCTCTTTTTATCTATTGGAAATGTGTAAATTTTAGCTTAAATGAACGTATAAAGGCACAATTTGACAACCCCACCCTAAAGCAGAGCACATTAACCCCCTCTAACGCCCTTAGTCAGAGACAGGACTGGCAGTGCTCAATTCCTCAATTGAGATCCCCCCCCAACAAATAACAAAAAAGCAGAGTTTTAACTAGTTTTAAGGACATTTGTGTCCTGAGAGTTCCCCCCAAAGCAGTGTACATCACATCACAGCTACGAGCAGCTGCGCGCCCTCATCCGACGATCCTGCCGTCTGCGCATGCGCAGAACAGCAGGCCCGCGCCTGCGAGGTCACTGCTCACTGCTCGTGTAACCTCAGATGCGGCTACTCCACGCCCCAGTAGCCGCATAAAAAAATATACATATGTGCCAAATAAATGTTTCCAAAAAAGTGCGAGGACGTGAGGATTAGTCCTTAAAAGGGCTATCCTCACATCCTATTGATCCACCTACCACCCGATCTACCTTTATAGGTAGATTTGTGGTGGTAGGTTCCCTTTAACAGTTTCTACAAAAAAAATTTGACTATACCACAATGGCAATCTAGTGGGAAGAAATACTGGAACATCTCCTGCAGTATTTCTGTTATTACCTAGTTCTCTGATTTTCGCTTTACATTTTTTGATTATCTTAGTAGTCATAACCATCTGTAGTTGTTTGTAGCGGCAGGTGAATTTTCTAGAACTGTAGTGAATGTAGCGTATCAACACTACAGTTTTGCTCTGAGCTTATAACATTCAAGCATTAGAACTTATCCTAAAGGTGTTTTGTGAGAATGCTCTCTGCATGAGAGAAGGTATAGTTCCATAGCTGAATTTACTAACTGAATAATAAAATAAGTCCGTTTATGGGAATTGCAATATTTGCAAACTTTAACTTTGTAACATTCAATATGAAACAAAAAAAAACACTACCACTGAACCCCCAAAACTTTCCATGCCTACTTACTGGGTCTACTGTAACCAGTGGGCAGTAACTGGGAGTCATTTCCTCCTTACGCCAAAGTTAAAAAAAAACAACACAAAAGAATGGTCAAACAACTCAGGTTACAACAGAGAAATCTATGCAGTACAGAATCATACATACAAAGACCAACCTGAGGGGAGGATATTTATGTAGCCAGAAGTGATGATTAGGCAGTGTTCTGTCACAATGGGTTAACTATTGCTGGCCCTATTAATTATTTACTATGGCTTGTGATGATATATGTAATTTATACTTTCAATAAAATGAGGAAATATAAATCATTTAAAAATTGAAATCTACCATTGGGAAACTCCTTTCTCAAACTACTTTCCCCCTCATTGCAGCTGCTGCATTCCGTTTTTGCCCAATTCTGGGATGCAGGTGCTGCCGGAATAAATTTTAATCGATTGGTATGCAAATTATTTTCGAAGGCTTTTGAGGGCGAATGCTACTACTTCCCCCAGTAGTGCTATCCGGTGGCTCTTAGACTACTACATGTCCCCAGCAGCCTTTGAAAATAATTATTTCCTTTAATAATTATTTCCTTCAAATCTAAATAATTCTACCAGGAAGCCATATCATAAGAAATACATAGGGAAAATTATTCCTGAAATAAAATGTGTGGTGAAGAAATGGACTTGCATACATAAACTTGCATACATATTATATAAACTGCTTGATCCCAGATAATAGCAATCTGATGTTGCCGTAAAATGCATTCCGTGTCTCCAAGTCCCAATGAATAATGTCAGTAGAAGATTCTGCATTCAATCATTTGCATGTGTGAAGTGGATTTGTTGCATATAATTGATGTGTTACTCACAATGTTCCTCACACTGACAAATGAGATAATTATACAGTTTGGTGAATATTCTGAAAATAATATTTTCCACTATCATCTATCTGTAAATATAGGTTTTAGTTTAACAGATGCCGGCCACACACTACTTTTTATATTTTTTTTATTCTTATTTAATTTAATTTTAGTTTTGCTGTTATTTCTCTTCCCACAAAATATTACCTTTCCCAAACCCATTTTAGTTCTCACTGGTTGTAGCTCCCGGCATTGCCCAGGATAGTAAATAACTGCTTTTAGTTACAGCAAAATAGAATGGGTTAAAAAATATTTTACATGTATCCATATACTGTGTCACTGACCTTCCCTTTTTAATAAACTTTTTGACGCTCTCATTCAAGTGACTGTCTGCTTCTGACACTCTCACTCCAGCTACTGAATGCCTCTGACACTCTCATTCCAGTGACTGTCTTCCTCTGACACTCTTATTCCAGCGACTGTCTCTAGCAGTCTCATTCCAGCGACTGTCTGCCTCTGACAGTCTTATTCCAGTGACTGTCTGCCTCTGACACTTTCATTCCAGCGACTGTCTCTGTCTCTGTCACTTTGTCTATAGGGAGATTTATCAGAAGTGTCTAAGAGCCCATGGCAACCAGAGCTCAAGTTTTATTTTTGCACAGCTGTCTATAAAATTACAGCTGATCTCTGATTGGTTTCCATGGGCAACAGAAACAGTTTTACCTCAGACATTGCTGATAAATCTTCCCTATCCATCTTACCTCACAAATAAGTGGTCTTATACGCGTTGCTTATAGTAACCAATCAAAGCTCAGAGCTCATATTAATCACCTGTGGCAGAACAGCAACCAATCAGGGCTCAGCTTCCAACTGCCACAGCAGCAGACAATGGCTTCTGTATATGGTGGGTGATAAGTTGATTTTGGAAAGTGTGGGGTGCAAATTTTGGCTCAAGACCTAGTCTGTGACACTCCCTGAGTCACAGGCAGCGACTGTGCTAAATTTGGTGATTGTATACGCGACGGTACAGATTCCTTTAGTGGACATACATACATACACACACAACCACTCAGCTTTATACGATTATACGTATATTAGATTTTATGGTCAGAAGGTCAGACCCTCATCTTCAATATTATGGAAGCCAATGTGGAACATGTCTACACTAGTACTTATTTGAAGTACTGTTTATCTTTAGATCATGGAATATTGATTCACTTTAACAACAGGTTGGGATGATTTCATGTTCATAAAGTTTAATAACTATTATATTCCAGTTAATGAGGAGAACCTTAAAAAGTGGTAATATTTGCATCTGGAAAATAGAAATGGATTACTTAACTCTTACAATGTAAAAAAAAACTCAGTGTCACGGGTGACCTTGCAAACCATGTCATGGATTGCAGGTGCTCTCTGGTGAAAACTGTGTGCTACATAGATTCCGCTCCCAGGTGTCAGCTTGTGTCATCGCTCATGGTGGTACAGTGGGTCCACTACCCCTGAATCCTGACAGTAAGATCTGGTCATGGATCCTGCCAAAGTTCAGGTTTGTCTATCTTCTGCAGAACCTAGACTGAGAGTGTCCATGCTGTCCAAGTATGATGGGTACACCAAGTTGTGCGGGGGCTTTTTCACCCAGTGCTCCTTGCACATTTAACTCATGCCTATGCAGTTCTTCACAGAATGGTCTAAAGTGGCTTTCATCATCAGCCTCCTTTCCGGAAAGGCCCTGGCATGGGCTGCTCCCCTCTGGGACAGGAAAGACCCGGTCACAGCTATTATCACCACCTTCTTTGCTTAATTCCGGTCCGTTTTCAAGGAACCAGCACGGGCGTCATCTGCTGAGACTGCACTGCTGAACTTGCACCCAGGGGACTTGTTGGTGACTATGCAGTTTAGTTCCGTACCCTAGCTTCTGAGCTAGCCTGTAATGAAGCGGACTTGGTCACTACCTTGGTGCACCGGTGCTCCTCTGTGTCCCCCTCTACGCCTGTGGGTCACTCACCTCTCCACAATATAGCGGGGGTCCTGCAGCGGCACCCGCGGTCCGGCATGCAGATTTCACCTCCTATCGAGTGTGTACCAGCTCTGTGAGATTTAAAGCACCTAATGCCATCAGCATGCAGCAAATTAGCACTGGCCACCTGGTAACTCAATAAATCGCCAGCCTCTTCCCTAATGCCCCACCAGATCTTTGTGCTCTAATGTCATTGAAAAAGCTGTGTTCCTTGCCCTGTGCTTTCATCCTGATTTCTTTTTGTGACCCCAGTTCCGTTCCTGACTTCGCTACTCTGCTGCCAGCCTCGACCTTTTGCTCTACCATTGACCCTGATCTCGTGCTGCCTATCCAGACCTCCTGCCTGTCTCCGACCACGATTCTGTCTCACGAATCTGTACTTTGCCTTGGCTGCCACCGCGAGCAAAGTCGCACCTGTGGAGCGACCTGGTGGTATCCCGCCACAGCAAGTTCAACTTGCTTTGCAGTGGGCTCTGGTGTCAACCGGGTGCCACTTAGATTCCGCGCTCCCAGGTGTCAGCATATGTCATCACTTGCGGTGGTACAGTGGGTCCACTACTCCTGAATCCTGACAGTTAGCTATTGAGGTATCAGTTGTATTATAAAGCAGACACCTGCTGATAACCGTTGCCATTCATGTTGGCACTGATTGCAGAAGTCAACCTGTTAACTGTGCTTGAATGGACAATCAACGCCCCCTGTCTGCCAACCGGAGGCAGAATGTAATAGAGAAATACAATTGTATTGCAACATATTGTATAAGTGATCAGACCCCCAAATAAAAAGAATAACCTTTGTAGTTATTAAAAAGATTTTTATATTTTACATTAAAGAAAGAACCAAAATAAATGGAATCACACAGATAAAATAGAAAACTAATCAATACATCTACTATCAAGAGGACCTAAGAAATAGAAGTATATTAATTCACTCTGAAGGACAGGAGAAAACATCAGAAAAGCTTTATAAATGCCTTGGCAGAGTAAGAGGCAACTTATTAGGGAAAATGTTTTACAGGGTGGGAAAAGATAAACAATGCCAATGCTTTTTGTTCAATTGATAGCCAAATAATATGATGTGGGATTAAGTCAAACCAGTATATGTTTTCCAGAAGGATCCAGAAGAATCCGTTAGTGGAGCATCAATGGCTATAAGTCTCAAAACTCCTATAAGGTGATCTTAGTTGGCAAACTTTACATAAGGAGGACTCTTACTTACTGACCCTAGTCAATAGCCTATCACTCAGCCAAACCAGTTCCCTATGCTGTGCTGAAGAGACCCAGCCAGGTCGACAGTTGGAATTGGTTCCTTCTGGAATAAATATACTTGTTTGGCTTAATCCCACATCATGTCATTAGGCTTCTTGTAAGTCATGTTTGGTGTTAAGGGGGATGCCTTTCAAGGTAGCAAAAAGAGGCATTGTTTTCCCTTTCCCACCCTGGAAAACTAATCTGCATATTTCCCAAGAATCCTCTAGTGAATTATCAATAGCTATAAGTCTCCACACACAGCATGTCCTACAGACAGAGAGTAAAGGAATTCATATAAGAAGGACTGCAACTGTAACCAGTAGTAATCCCAGGGTTTCCATGTATTGAATTGGTCAAAGTAATTGTGCAGGGAGGCTATTAAAGGGGTATTCCGGGAATATGAACGTCTGATACAAAAACCCATGATGATATAAATAAATGAATGCAACAAAACTCAATGTCATTAGTAACAAAATGGAGCTTAAATAGTTTGATTTTATGATTCACAAAATTTTATTGCCTCTCTAAAGTTAGCACAGCTATCACCAAGATGGCCGCCGCTTGAAACTACAAGTCCCATGATCCTGTAGTTCTCAGTAACTCCTCCTACCTCTTACCCTCTGCTCCCAGTGGTGATCTAACAGACTTTCTTGTTCTGTTACCATCATAATAATTTTTGTAACTGCCATCCCTGCACAACACCACAACACTGGGCATACCTGGGTAGAGACTGTAAAGGAATTCAGAATTATTTGTACCAGTGGAAGAGCTTTTGGCAGCCTTATCTCAGATTGATGTCCAAATCTCAAGAGGGAGTTCACTGCCAAGGTATCGCTCCCACTTCCTCGTGTACAAGTGATGGGGAAGGGGGTGAGTTGGGAGAGTGGAAATTATCTTATAAATGTCTGAGATCAGGCCCTTAGTGGACGAGGATGAAGTGAGATGACACATGCCATCTTGTTAACACATGCATATGTTAACATAGTGTTACCATGTGTTAACATTGTGCTAAACATGCTTTGTGTAAATGTCATGTTGGCGGCAATGTAAATAGGCAAATCTGTTCTTCTCAACTGTGGTGATGCGTTTAAAAATGCACGTGTTAACAGCCGCAACTCTGCCAAAGAGAGAAAAAGGAAGAGTTTGCCACTTGACTAATAGTTTCTTCAGCTCCCTGAAAATGAGTGGGAACTCCTGGAGTTATAAGGAACCATAATCAGGAGTCAACGGCTTGAGAAAGCGCGACTTAGCGCGAAACGGCACGTCGCCTGGCCCCGCTCTTCCCTGTACTGCACCTTGTCCGAATAAAGATAGTTCTTCACATTGGTGAGTGCCACCTCGCTTTTCTTTGGAGTAGAATAATCAGGAGTTAGGTTGACCCTAAAGTATTATAAACTATTCTCTTTACATTGAAACCAAAAGTTTTGTTTAAGCAAGGTAATTACATCAGGTGGAAGGTGTATGGGAAGGTCCATTTTAGATGTGTTATCTTATATCTTGAGATTTTGGACTCTCGAATAAGGTTGTGTAGGTTGGGAAGCAAGGTGTGGGGGAAAGTGAGGGAGAGAAGGACTTCATCCATGCATAGCTAGATTTAAATTTCTTTATATCTCACATGAACACCCTTTATATCAGGTTTAGGCAGGTTTTTATGCCAGGGGCTCAATATAGAGTACAAAATGAAGGGGGGGAAAGGGTAAAGCCTTGTCAGGTGACATTATTGATGGGAAATGGAGAAGAGGGACAATAGGGTCCCGAATACCATAGGATGTGGAGAAGAGAAATTACTAACAAAGGCAGTCAAGCCTGCCTCCCCCCCCTGAGCATTCCCCCCTACACATAGCGTCTACGAGGTCCATCGCCCTACTAGTGTTATCACCCCCTCCAGTCTATGTGAAATGAAATTCAGTTCTAAATCTAAATCTAAATTTAACAGCCCTATCTGGCAATAGTTTGCACATTTCTTGTTTTCTGCGTTTGGGTATCAGGGTGATGTGGGGATGAAGTATTGAGGAATTCTGCATAAAGAGCTGTAGATGTGCAGCATATGTGGGTGTAAAGTGTCTGAGAATGTCTGAAAGTTTAGATGCGTGAAGACATCCAGGTGGGGGGGGGGGGTGCGGGCTTAATAGAGGGGGAGTCTTTAGGGTATCTAGGAGTTCCTTTGCTTTTATAACTGCATAAGGCATTAGTTGGAGAAATAATCCAAGGTACTGAGGAACGCTATAATGGGTTTAGGATGTTTAGTTAATAACAAAAGCCTTTCAGTTTGTTGGACCACCAGGTCCTTCAGCTGTTTACTAGTGCCACCCAATCTGTGCAGAGCCAATACTGTGAAAGGAAGATGAAATTTCTAGACTCCAAGGTGCATATACGCCTGAGAAGGTTGAAAAGTTTAAGGAGCCAGCAGCAATACAATGGTCTCTGACCTTGAGGGTTTCCCAAAAATTAGCCCTTGAGGAAACGGACAAGTAGAGATTGTTATCTTTTTTGAATGTGTGAATGTTTATGGCTAAAGAACACATTATCAACAAAATTAGGCCATTGTAAATTTCAACTTCATTTTGTTTTATTTACTCAGAGGGTTAAGAAAAATTCTAAGAGCTGTTTAAACAGTTTGAATGGCACAGGCTTGAAAATTCGGTGATTCATTAAGGTTTCTAATATTATATAATTTAAGGCTCATTAAAAAAAAAAAATCCCTAAGAAAGTCAATTACTGAAATTTTGAAAACGCAAAACATATCAGCCCAAATTTACCATTAACATAAAGTACAAAGTGTCATGAAAGTCGCAAATTCAATTTGGTAAGATAAATTGTTAAAAAGTTATAACCATATAAAGCAACAGATTCCAAAAAAATGGTTCAGCCTTAATCTACAAAATGGCTGTGACTTCCGGTTCCGGCGCGTGCCTGATGAGACGCGAGTGAGGAGAGCTCCGTGAACCTGTCTCACAGTGCGAGGTCCCCAGCTCACATACCGGGAGCTGTGTACATTGCAGCCCCTAGCTAACCTGAAAAGAACCTCCCCGGTGTATGGAGAGGTTCTTAATACGTACCGGGACCCCGCAGCAGGTGCAAACCACTCAGCCACGCTCCCAGAGTGAATCCAAGATGGCGCCAGAGCCTAGCAAACACAACAGGAGGACGCGTGCTTCCTCTCAACCCCCGTTACCTGCAGAAAGAGAAGCAGAGGCCGAGGCTACAACGGAGGAGGTAATACAAGGACTTAATATATCATGTCGCACGCTACCAATGGAGGTGGCTAAACTCCTGGCACCAGACATAACAGCATCCATAGAAGCTACGGTCTCGGGTGCATTACAAAAACTGCAATCTGATGTGGCGAGACATGACTCTCATATTATGGAATTGGAGCAGAGGATGAGCAATATGGAGGATGAAGTGGCAGGCACGCAAACTATGTTGCAGAAAGCGTTGAAAACTAATGCACAATTACTGGAGAAAGTGGATGACAGGTCGAGAAAACAGGTCGAGACGCAACAACCTGCGCATAATTGGAATATCGGAGGAAATAGCACAAACAGGGTTGGCGAAGTTATGCGCAGTGGACATCCCTAATATCTTAGGCCTCAGAAATCCAGTACGGGTGGAAAGAGCCCATAGAATCGGCCCGCCAAGAGACCAGCAACGAAACAGGGCAGGAAACAGGCCAGGTTTTTGTTAAGGGGGTTTTGGTTACAAGGGGCTCCAGGTGATCTCTACTACACAGGGGAACCTCAAGGATAAGCAAAATTTATAACGCACTCATATGAGAGTCATCTCTCGTAATGTAAAGGGACTTTGTTCCCAACGTAAGAGAATCATGGTGTTGAGGCATCTCCAAAAATTGAAAACAGATGTGGCACTCCTACAGGAGACCCATCTGGGGGAGGAGGATATGCAAAGGCTGAACAAGCTCTGGGTGGGACAGGTCCTGGTCTTTACAGCAGTGAATGGGAAAGCGGGGGCATTCATATTACTACATCGTAACTTAAATTGTACAGTTGTGTCTCAAGAAGCGGACGACCAGGGGAGACTTGTGCGGGTGGTGTTGGAGTGCCCTGCAGGGATAGTGAGCTTATACTGTATATATGCACCAAACGAAAATAACACCGCATTCTTCACTAGCTTGGAAGCAAAATTGTTACAAGACAGGGAACACCAGATCATAGTGGGTGGAGATATGAATTCGGTAGTCCATATAGGGGAAGATAGGAAACGAGATGATGGGAGTGCCACTACGGTCAGATCACATGACAAGGTTTTAGATCCACTACTGGCAATTACAGGCTTGCATGACCTATGGAGGACATTTCATCCAGGGGATAGGGAATTTACTTATTATTCTCATGCTAGGGGTGCATGGTCAGGAATAGACTATATTCTGGGCTCACACGCAATTCTTAATCGCACAGAGCGAATAGACATTGGGGATTTGGTAATCTCAGACCACGCACCCGTAGTATTAGATCTACGAGATACATTCAAGGGAGGGCCGGACATCCTGTGGCGATGCCTATCCTACCTATATACGGATGAGACATTCCTAAACCTTCTGAGAGGGTGGTGGGCGGAATTCTGCGGGGACCATGTGGAACATGAGGAAAACATCTTTTTATATTGGGACGCAGCCAAGATGTCCATCAGAGGGCGGATTAGGTCCTATATAGCATCCCTTAAAAAGAAGACCACTATGGCATATAAGGTAGCAAGTGACTGTCTAAGGGCAACTTATACGCAATTTCTGACTCACCCCACGGAGGAATGGAAAGAAAAATGGAAATAAGCAAGAGCAGAATTTGATTTATGGATTGAGAGACGGGAACGTTTTAAGAGGGACCAAGTAACCGCAGACATTTTTAGGGATGATGAACAAGGCGGGATCCATATTGGCAAAAATGGCGAAGGGTAGGAGGATGGGAACGCATATAGGAGGTCTGCGAAACCAAAAAGGGGAATTGCAGAAGGACCCGAAGGAGGTAAATAAGATTCTTTACAAGTATTATAGCAAACTGTACTCTTAATCCCCGGTAAATGAGAAGGAAGGGAAAGAGTTTCTTAGGGCTCTGAACCTTCCTTGCCTGTCAGAGGAGGAAAAAATACAACTGAACGCCCCCATAACAGAACAAGAGTTGGCAACGGTAATTAAGGGACTAACAAATGGCAAGGCGCCAGGCCCGGATGGGTATCCTGGGGAATTCTATAAAATGTTAGCAACGGAGGTAGTGCCAACCTTAACGAAGGTTTACCAAAATGTGATACGAACCGGGGACCTTTTACCATCAGGAGAGGTCGCGTATGTGAAGGTTCTCCCCAAGACTGGAAAAGACTTAGAACAGCTGGGAGCGTATAGGCCGATATCGCTCATAAATCAGGACATAAAAATCTTGTCGAAACTCCTCGCCAATAGGTTGGCATTGATTATGCCGCAATTAATAGGGCCACCCCAGGTGGGGTTTATTAAAGGAAGATCGGCAGTTACTAATATAAGAACAGTCTTGGCAGTACAGGAGGCAGTGGAGGAGTCTGAGGAAGGTCCAGAGCTGCTAACACTTCGATAATGTGAATTGGGGATGGATGGAAGAAGTGCTGGACGCTTTCGGATTTGAAGGGGCTTTCCGCAGTTATATCACCGCAGCCTACAAAAAACCTAAGGCTAGGGTCTTCACGTCAGGATTTCTTTCACCCACAATAGATTTGCAGAAGGGAACAAGGCAGGTGTGCCCCTCTGTCGCCCCTATTATTCGATCTCATGTTGGAACCGCTGGCCAGATACTTGGGTTCAGGGGAGATTTATTCGGGCATCAAGGTAGGGACGAAAGAGGTACGTCTGGCATGTTTTGCGGATGATATGCTATTATTTCTAAAATCCCCTAGAACCCAGCTGCAACAAATATTACAAACACTAGATCACTTCGGGTCATTCTCAGGGTACAAAATAAATGTTTCCAAGAGCCAGCTTTTGCCCTTGGGAAGGAGAGCGTTGGGAATGCAAACGGGGGAAAGGTGGTTGCAAGGGATGAAGGTGAGACATTCCCAGATCACGTATTTGGGTATTAAAATAAGTAGGCTCCCTTCACAGACGTACAATTTAAACTATGGACCGCTGTTTCAGAGGATACAGGGAGAATTATCACGCTGGGAAACTTTACCATTATCTCTAATGGGGAGGGCACACCTCATAAAGATGATACGTTTTGGAAGGCTACTATACCCGTTGCAAACTTTACCCTTGCTAATACGACATGCCGATTTTCAGAGGTTACAGGCGGCGTTTGTACGCTTCCTATGGAAGGCCAAGGGTTAGGGAAATGCCGGAAGCAGAAAAGTCAGGCTCATTTGATACTTTGGTAGGCACGCTTCAACGCCATGATTCTTTGTCGGAAATCCATGTGAGAATGAGGGAACAAATGCTACATCGTTGGAAAGGGACCTGCTTCCAGGGATGGGAAAGGGAAATAGACACCACAGACTTATATGACAAAATACTAGCTGGTTGGGAAAAGGTACGGAAAGCAATACATATGCTTTCAACTTTGCCCCGAGAGACGCACCAGCACATTATTTAAGAAGCTGCCCGAAATGTGGTTTGTATAGAGCAAATCTATTCCACGCTATTTGGTCATGTCCGCATCTGGAGCCTTTCTGGCAAGCTGTTAAAGTCATGATAAAAGAGCCTGGGGTGCCAGCAGCTGGAGGGCAAGATGGAAAGCTGGAACCACTGGCTGAATTTGTTTCATTTATTGTTTTTAGGATAATAAAAAAATGTCTTTGCATAACTGTGATGTACTATTGTGAAAGTTGACAAATAGGTATATGATGACGTGTAGACAATATTGTAAAACTGTCTTATTTTCTATGACTGCTTACTTGTAAACTATGCAAAGAAAAAATAAAAAATTGTTGTTTAAAAGAAAAAAATGGCTGTGTCTTTAAAAGGGGAAATTTTGAAAGGAACGAATGGTAAATGAAAGTTGGGCGTTTATATCTACCCGGTGGGTCAAGATGCCTGTTAGTGACCACTATAGGGCAAGACTTGAATATGAGTATAGCAGCCCCCCCTCTTTTCTCATCAGCGTATGCAGAGTAGGCAGACGAGAAGTACCTAGTGGCAAAGCGGAAGTTACTAGTGGCTATAAAATGTGTTTCTTGTAAAAATGCACATTTCTTAACTTACATCAACTTATTCTGCAATATTGTACAGGGATCCTCACTCACATCAGTCCTTGTCTCACCAGTTTGATTTGATAGGGTCAATGTCATGGAAAGCAAATACACCGTTCAGTATATTTTGGGGTATGTTAATAAAAACTGGATAATCCCGAGGTTTGGAAAACATATACTTCTTGCAGACATTAATAATAATTCTTTATTTATATAGTGCCTACAGATTATGCAGTGCTGCACAAAGCATGACAAATTGGTCCCTGTCCCCAAATGGCTCACAATCTAAACAACCTACCAGTATGTTTTGGAGTGTAGAGGGACCTGGAGGAAACCCATGCAAACACAGAGAGAACAGCAACTCTGAACTCTTTGCAGATGTTAACCTGGATAGGACTTGAACCCAGGACCTCAGCGCCGCAAGGCAGAAGTGCTACCCACTAAGCCACCATGCTGCCCACATTCTTTTTTATTGTACCTTAGCCCAGTATACCTGTGGCTGTTAGACATACTCAAGTATAAGCATTCCAGGTTTCTTGACTCAGTGGTTGCCTTCAAAAACACCTGCTAGAGGGGTCAAGAACTCCAACAACTAGTGTGAGTAAACTATAGTAATTTACAAACTTATAGTCATATTGCAAATACTTTGCACATATTACACTCTGACCCTTTACATTACATATATTAATTGTCTAGTAAACACTCCAATTATCTCCAAGCCAGGAGATAATTAATATTGGGGTCGGAGGACTCTTATACAAATCTCTCTACTCAGAAAGCATTAATCACAAAGTAATTTGCTGCAGTAGTAAGTTCAGGAAAATGATATATCAAGTTTTTAGTCAATTGTGTTCTGTAGCGCAATTTCCCTAGATATTTTCAATCCAACTCAGTACCCTGTATTATCAACCCTTATAATTACAGGTAATTTGGCAATCTATAAAACATATGCATAAATATGAGCCTAGGGATAGAAATATACACAGAGGTATGGAATGCAATACATCAATTGACATCTTCCATGCCAGCTTACTTCCATGGAACCTGACAATTATCTAATGTACAAATAGTCAGAGATATTGGATTTTAACGAATCCAACACGTTTGTTCTTAAAGGAAACCTGTCAGATGTTCTTTCTCACAAATTCTGACATCACTACATCACAGGGATTTCATCCCAGTCTTGTTGATCCATACATCAATTGTTGTAGTTGGGTAGTTATTTTGCTTTAGCTGATGTGAACTAGTCTCTAGACTTCACTGTCAGAAGCTGAATCTCTCCTCCTCTCAAAAGCTGCTGTACAGTTCCATGAGGAGGAAAACAGAGCTGAGTGGAGGGGTGGACAGGGAGCTCCTACTCCTCGCACCAGTAGCTGCACAGTTCTGTATGTGGGATCATCATGGGCAGTCAATCAAGGACTAGGAGCTGTTGCTGTTCAGGAGAGACATTGGACTCGCCTCATGATATTTGCATACATCTTAAGGAACTGATTGTTTAAGTCTACAGGCGTGCTGAAGACAGGATGGTAGGAGGGATCAAGAAAGGCTACTGGAGTATGGAGTAACTGTAGCTCCGCACCACAGTGCAGGTACTCCATGCCCGAATAACCTTTAGGGAAAATTTGCATAAAATAAAGATGAAAGATGAGAGTCCTCAGTTGATGATACCTTTTATTGGCTAACTAAAAAGGTGATAACAATTGCAAGCTTTCGAGAGTACTCAGGTCTCTTCATCAGGCATGGTATAAGAAAACTTCTGAACAGAAAACAAATTTATGCAAAAATGTACATAGTAAGGCTATGGTTAAAAAACAGGACAATGAACGGATTAAAAAAATAAACACTAATGGTAACAAATGTTTTAGCACTTGAAATGTTGTGAAATGTGAAATGTTTATTGTCCATTGGTCTGATGAGTCCTGGATTGAGTCTCTGGAGTTTGTTTTCCTTGTTGTAGATCAGCCATATTCATCAGCTAAAGAAGTTTCATGAGTGTTTCAATGAGTTTCATTCCATCCCACCATCAATCTCACCGTAAACTATTCACCTAAATTAATTTTCTGGATACGATCATCAAAATACAGAACATCACTGTACCACAAACCAATTAACTGCCCCACATACCTCAGATGGGACAGTTTCCATCCCAAATGCATTAAAAAAAAACTTAATTGTATGCAGTCAGGCAATAAGATACCATGCATATGCTCCAACACCACAGACAGGGTCACCTTACTAGCCTTCGAAAAAATATTTTTAAATCAGGGATATCATCCAAGCACTATTGGAAATCAAATTGAACGATTCCAAGAAGTCATCTCCTATTTTACAGAAAGATGACAACCTGAAAAACATATTTCCAGACCCCCCCCCCTCTTCTCTGCTATAGACATGTCCTCAATCTAAAAAATATAATTGTATAATCAAAAAAATATAATTGTACAATTATATTTGTAATTGTACAGATTTACTTACCCAGTTCTGTCGTGATCCCGTGGCGCTTTGTCCGACAAGGATTTGGGTCCGGCGCGATTCATGAAGATCATGCGCCCGAGTTCCTGCATCTGTCGTTTCCCTGACGAGGTCCGCCGGACATGTGGGTGCATGTGAGTGCTTGATCATGCGACACAATCGCGTTTTTAATTTCCGCGGTTTGTCCGAATCCGTCGGGTTGTCCGGCGGCCCTCCCCCCGATTTCTGTTGCATACCAGCCGGCGCCCATGCGCCACAATCTGATTGGGTGCGCCAAAATCCCGGGGCAATTTGGCGCAAAACAGAAATCGCGGGGAAACCCGACAAAAGTGCGTCCGACGGACCCTTAGTAAATGAGCCCCAATGACTAATCACAAGATAAAGATTCTTAACTCCAGGAAGGATTACATCATCCCATGTAATTTCACCTGCACCTCACACAATGTGGTCTATCTAATTGTGTGTACTAGATGTCCTACTGGAGGCCTATATGTTGGTGAAACAGGGCAGCAAATGAGCACAAGGATGAACTCTCACCGTCACACCATAAAAGAGAACATGACTGTTCCAAAACCCTTTTGCAGCCCTGACCACAAGATTAAACATTTTTAAGTTCTTGTATTAAAAGACAATTTCATATTTCAGAGAGAAAGGATGGTCTGGGAGTATAAGTTGATGGCAACATTTAACACTCTTAAAACAGAGATGAATGTTTCACATGGATTTATGTCTTTTTATGACTCCTCAGACCTGGTGTGGTCAACACAGCCATGAATGAGATCTCAATCAAGGAACAATAAACATCTCACTCGCCAAGTGCTAGAACATTTATGCCATTAGTGTTTACTTTTCTTCATCCATTGATTGTCCTGTTTCTTATCACTTGTCTCATCAACCATAGAGTAACCCATTTGTGTATAAATTTGTTTTCTATTCAGATGTTTTCTTATACTATGCCTGATGAAGAGACGTGATTAGTTTTGAAAGCTTGCAATTGTTACCAACAAAAGGTATCATCAACTGAGGACTCTCATCTTTTATCTTTTTAACCACAGGCTAACACAGTAAGAAGAATATTTTAGCTGTTCATAAATAAAAGATAAAATGTTTACCATGTTCTGCTGTTTTAAACATTTAAACAAAATAAGGATGAGGATGGGGGTCTATAAAGCAACCTACCATTGTATCTACCTTATTAGGTAGATCCCAGATGGTAGGTTTCCTTTAACTAACTGGTTCCCTTTAAGGGAGATGTGTCTTACATTGACTCATACTCCTCTCTCTATGTGAAACACATGGACACTAAGTTAAGCTGGATACGTTATACATTCTGATCCAGAGGTAGTGGATCCTATGAACAACAGCGGACCATGAAGTAAGCCGATACCTGGGACCAGAGTTTAAGTGGTACACGGTTTTCACCAGAGCCCGCCGCAAAGGTTGTACTTGTTGCGTCCTGGTACCACCAGGTCGTTCCACAGGCGCCACTTTGTCCGCAGTGGCAGCCGAGGCGTAGTACAAAATCTTCAGGCAAACTCGTGGTTGGGGACAGGCAGGAGGTCGAGAGAGACAGCACAGGATCGGAGATGGAGATGTAGTGGAATGTCAGGACAGGCAGCAAGGGCTCGGAGTCAATAACGGAACCGGGGTCACAATGGGAATTTGGAAACACAGCAAAACGCATGGAACAGCTTTCTCTGAGGCACTAGGCACAAAGATCACAAGGCAGAATGCTGGGAGAGACCAGCTTTTATCAGTTTCCTGGAAATGGCCAGCACCAATTAGAGTTGCGTTGGCCCTTTAAATCCTTAAATGCCGAGGATGCAGGGACGTGTGCGCTGGGCTTCCGGAGCAGCAACGCGGACAAGTAAGGCACGGATGGGAGCAGGAATTGCAGACCCGCAATGTGAGTCGGGGGGCACCCACACAGCGAGGGGCACCTGTGACACACTGGTGTTCAACTGCAAGCTATTGATGATGAATAGCCAACTTTAGGTTGTCTCTATACAGTGCAAATATTCCTATCACATCATATATTTATATAGACAATAAAATATAAAAGGAGCTGTAATAACATTATGAATACATGCAATGTGATCATTTGAGAAATGTAACAGATCATTTAACATAAAAAAGTGCTTAGGAGAAAAATCAGGAATTGCCCTGTAATTGGAAATTTTTTTCTCACCATTTAAAAGCATTTGATGCAATGAATGGGAATACTTGTCATGGTAATACAATAAATCAAACCTTAGGAAAGGAGTCTAAAGGCAGTTGAATTACACCCATGATACAGTTTGGAAACAAATGGAATGTGCAGAGATTTAATAGAATAAAATTAAAAAATAAATAAAAATAAGATTTGTTAAAGATTGATGTCTAGAAAGATATCCTGCTACTTTACTGCTAACAAAGAATATAAAATATAATTTAACTGCCTAAATTGTCAAAGCTTAGAATTTATTATACTATGTATATGGAAATTATAGAGAAAATTGGAACTTTCCCATTTTAGATTGTGGTAAGCTTAGACTCATGATTTCATTTTCCCTGAATGTTCATCAAGTGATTCTAAGAAATATGAGGCCATGTTAGCTCTCAGGATAAATGCATTTATACTGTATTCACATACTGTTGTAGTATGAAGAAGAAACAGCAGGTAGAGGATACAAAGTAATGCTTCACTGTGAAGTTTCTCTATATACTATGTACACATATATTGCCATTCGCCAGGATGGATTGAGGCAACCATGGTCCTTCACTAGTCTAAACCAGGTTGAGACATATCCAGACAATTTCAATATTCTCCACAACATCAAAAGCTGTTAGATTATTATGGTATAATATGTGGATCACATATGTGTCAAAATCTGCAGTGTGACCCTTGAACGTCTATATTTACAACTTACCTTCCCTTCACCCTACAAGGATTAACATCACTGAAAAGTAGAAAGATGAGGAATATAGAATAATTGCTGGTAACTTACCCCTGGAGCTTTGGCTAGATGGACAGATACATTGCAGTTGAATTTCCATGTTAATTCAAGCAATATATCTTGATTCAAAAACTTAACAAGGTAATTATTCCTTGCATGGATCATCAATAAGTAAATGTACAATGGAAAAGTATTAGGAAACTAGTGAATGCCCTCTGGTCTGCCATCTTTCTACTCATAAGTCCCATAGCCAGTGACTCCGATGTTTACACAGTCAAGTTTATATTTGCAGATGATACTAAGCTGTGTAAAGTAATTAATACTAAAGGATTTGTGGAAGCTTGAGGAGTGGGCAGAGTAATGGTTGATGAGGTTTAATGTAGATAAATGTAAAGTTATGAACTTGGGCCATGGAAACAAAAAATATAATAATGTTCTAAACAGTCCATTACTTGTCAAAACTGGAGCTGAAAAAGACTTGGGGGTATTGGTGGATGGTAAACTTAATTTTAGTGACCAGAGCCAGGTGGCTGCTGCTAAAGAAAATAAAATTATTGGATGTATCAAGAGAGAAATAGATTATCATCATAGGGACATAATTTTGCCTTTATACAAATCATGGATCAGACCACACATGGAATATTGTGTACAGTTTTTGACACCAGTGTATAAAAAGGACATAGTAGAACTAGAACGGGTGCAGAGGAGAGCAACCAGGATTATTAAGAGAATGGGGGGACTAGAATACAATGACAGATTACAAAATTTGTTATTATTCAGTTTAGAAAAAAGACAACTGAGGAGACCTCATTACAATGTACAAATACCTGAACGGGCAGTGCAAGGATCTCTCCAAAGATCTTTTTATACCTAGGCCTTTGACCAGGACAAGGGGGCATTCTCTACGCTTAGAGGAGAGGCGATTTTACCATCAACATAGACAAAGGTTCTTTACTGTACAAGGCAGCAGGTTTTTGGCCAAAACAAAAGACAATTATTTGTCATAACTTTTAGGGGTCGGGAAGAAATTTTTCCCTGCTTTGGGCCAATTGGCATGAGCCTTGTAGGGTTTTTGCCTTCTTCTGGATCAACACAATATAGTGTATAGGCTGGACTTGATGGACTGATTTCCTTTTCCTAATATACTAAGATGCCAGCCCCTATAATCATATAAAGGATAAGAAAAAGAATACAAATTTTACAACAGAATAAAAGTAGAAAAAAAATCTACAGTACAATCAGAAAATAAAAAATTGGATAAATAAAAAATAAAAAAGTGGATATGTTTCAGCTGATGAGTAAAAGACCATCTAGGAAAAAAATAATGTAATAGATGTTAAAACAATAAATTTCTTTGTCCCATTTCTTTGTTTTCCTTTTGTCCAGATCTTTAGAAACCTTCTTTGATCCATTAGCACAGTCACAATTGAATATGTACTTGCCTGCTTCTATTTTCTGATTTGTGTGTATAGCATTGCAATCGTTCCTAGGTTTGCTATCCAAGTAAATCAAAACTATGTCAGTGCATGACATGACGGGTTTGGGTTTAGCGGTGATTTCTAGGATGATAGCAGCAATCATCCACATTCTCATTTCAACTTTATTGGTTTTGTTTAATTAAAGGAATTCTTCATTCCCGGCCTGTATTTTCTCTTGCTTGTAATGTGTAATTTCCTATGAGCAGACAGTGATGCTGACTGCACACAGTGACAATCATTTATTGTGGTTATGATTGTGACTTAAACTCCTATTACAATTATGAACGCAAAGATGAATTACTGTGCCTGCACAAAATATGAAAACAATTAATGATACCAATTATCGGAACATAAACTTTACTGTAAATCTCCAGGAAAGAAGAAACGCTTATTATAATAATACGTTTGATAGGAGTTTCCTGGGAAAACACATTAATGGTTTATCCATGGACAATTAATATGAGATCTGTGGGGGATATAACAGCAGACACCTTCCCCTCCACAGGCAGCTGATTATTATTGCATTGTCTAAAAAACCTGGTTATGAGTCACAATCTTTCTCTGGGTACATTAATATACCCAGTTTTATTTCATTGATGGTTTAAATGCTCTATTGGCTTGTTAGTTGCTGTGGTATGGACCACCTTGTGAAAGACCCCAAAAGACAGAAATCTCTGCCAGATCTTTAGGTTTTTTATTATTTAATGGTAAAGATCCACACTTTACCAATGGCACAATGAACTCTATATAGATAGCACCACTGACCCATCATTACATCACTTCTGACAATAGATGATGTCACAGCTTATCTCCTCTCCTCCCTGTACAATGACCACTATATAGATAACACTGACCCATAATTACATCACTAATAACAATAGATGATGTCACAGCTTATCTCCTTCCCTCCCTGTACAATGACCTCTATATAGATAACACTGACCCATCATTACATCACTACTGACAATAGATGATGTCACAGCTTATCTCCTCCCCTACCTGTACAATGTCCTCTATATAGATAACACTGACCCATCATTACATCACTACTGACAACAGATGATGTCACAGCTCATCTCCTCCCCTTCCTGTACAATGACCTCTATATAGATAACACTGACCCATCATTACATCTCTGTGCCTTATTCTGGCACTATAGACTGTCATTTATTACAAAGACTGTGCTGCCTAACCCTGCTGCCATTCGGGTTTAGGCCCAAGTGATTGTGCGTTTCTGCATTGAACTGTATTACTGCTGCCACATCCTGTCGAGCATCGCTCCAGCACTCAAGAGGTTAAACCCTGCAAAGAACTTTGTCAGCTCTGCTACATTGGGCGCTACCGCGTCTGAAGCATTTTACCTCACGAAACGGTGGCGCAGCAAGTAATTCCAGCCCGTTAAAACCTTCACTGGCGGGAAAAAACAGAGGCATCGCTAAGCTCCGCCCCCTGCGCGTATGGCGCGAATCCTGCCTCAGGGCACTGTGGCGCAGCAAAAAATTCAGCCCGCCACAGCTCCTAGCGGGAAGAACTTAAGCCCCGCCCTCTGGCACGAGAGTTTCCCGCTCCACCTCAGCGCAGGAAGTGAACCGCTGACCGCCTTGTGGAGTAAAGACGCAGCCACCATCCTAGCAAGACCGAGGCCTTCACCTCCCAGTGAGGAACCAGAGTTCCTTGAGGCCTTTGAGACTTTAATCATTGTGGCAGCGCACCCCGTCCGGAGACCTTTTGCTGCGCACCGGCTGCATCGCGGTACAACTCGGGCCTCCTTTGATATAGATAACACTGACCCATCATTACATCACTACTGACAATAGATGTCACAGCTTATCTCCTCCCCCTCCATGTATAGTGACCTCTATATAGATAACACTGACACATCATTACATCACTACTGACAATAGATTATGTCCCAGCTTATCTCCTCCCCTCCCTATACCTCTATATAGATAACACTGACCCATCATTACATCACTACTGACAGTAGATGATGTCACAGCTTATCTCCTCCCCTCCCTATACCTCTATATAGATAACACTGACCCATCATTACATCAGTACTGACAATAGATGATGTCACAGATTATCTCTTCACCTCCCTGTACCTCTGTATAGAATACTCCACTGACCCAACATCACATTATTAGTAGTCAACAGGTCAACAGAATACTGACATAGATGGCATAACCATGTACAGCTCCATCTTCTATATAATATCTGGCCCCAAAATTCTCTTTATTGTTCACTTAAATGTTGGACTTGTATCAATCTGATATTGATGACCTATTCAACCCCTTTTATCAGTGATATCTGACCTAAAACTGGAGATTTGTTTTCAGAGCAGGTCAGGGAATCATAACAAAAATTAGACCACAACAATATATTCTGCATTGTTTTCTTAAGAGATGGAGACAAGTAAACTGGATTTCAGTTCAAGATTTCTAGTAAATTGTGGATAATTTTATTTCACATAAATTGAATTGCATACAGTACACAATATTCCTGGCTGCAGGATCTCAGGGTATTCTTCTCCCCTTGCTATTTATACAGTGGGAACATAGAAGCATTGTAGAAACATGTCAGTGCTGTAGATCTTTCTGCTTACATAATTCTGTATAATTTCTGTCTAATCAGGTTCATCTTATTATAAATTAATGAATGCAAATAAGTAATTATTTGTATAGAATTAAAAAGATAATGTTGTAGCACTAGTTTGTGTTTATCACATGTGTATATACTAACAATGAAGCTTGAAAAATGACACAATTTATTTAAAATACAGAAAATATTTTTCCATAAAAACCACTTATTCACATACACAACCTAGCCTATACTGGTACAGCCCCAACAAATAATAATCTTTTTATGAACTGGTTAGAACTAGTTACAACTTTTAGATTAAATACAAAATAAATTTGTTGAAAAACCTCGATTATGTCCAAAACAATAATTCTCGCAACAGTATTGATGATTATTGCATTGGTTACCTCAGTGTCTTATGAAAAGACTATGGGGCTTCTTTACCAAGGGTCCGCGGATTGCATTTCCGTAGGACGTCCCAACGTTTTCGGGTTTTGTGCTGCTGGGACTGGTATTTAGAAGGGGATTGTGTCGCACGCAATCGGATCTTGCCGCAGCTGCGACGGCTTTCTTGCGAACGATCCGACTGATTCGGACTGAGCGCAGGATTAAAATAGTGTCGCAACCAATGCACTTACATGCACCAGGAAGAAGATGGTGAGCGGGGAAGCGACACATTGCTTTCCGGGCGGACAATGCACATCAGGGAACGCGCCAGGGACAGGTTTTGAATAATAATCGATACTGTTGCAAGAATTGTGATTTTGGACATGATAGGACTAAATAATTATATGATTAAAATGTATCTAATCTGCCAGAAATTAATTTGACACACCACAGCCATCCAATCTGTTTCCATTATTTAGCAGCTGGGGAAACATCCATGTATATCATTAGTAATACAGCATACTTTAAAGAGGACCTGTCACACATAGGTTTTTTCGGCACTAGGAGCTGCTTACTAAAGTAAGCAGCTCCGAGTGCTTGAACCAAAGCCGCAGTGTTAGAAGGATAGTGTTACCGGAAACCTCCGGTAACGCTATCTAACACTGCGGCGGGGTACAATGTAATTGTCGGACAGCTTGCAAAGCAGTCCGATGTATTCATGAGGGGTGCTGCCTCTTCCGCAGACCGCCCCGCTCGCTCCAAAGGGTGGCGGAGACTGCCTCGCGACATGCGGCAGTCACCGCCCCTAACCACGCCCCAACCCCACCCCCTCATGAATACGTCGGGCAGCTTTGCGAGCAGTCCGACAATTACATTGTACCCCGCCGCAGTGTTAGATAGCGATAACGGAGGTTTCCGGTAACGCTATCCTTCTAAGACTACGTCGTTTGTTCAAACATTAGGAGCTGCTTACTTTACAGGTCCTCTTTAAAGGAACACTCCAGTGAAAGCTAATTCATTGATTTATACCTTGTGTAGAGTCTGAAGGGAGGAGCATGACTCTAGGTTCCAGCAAGGTACTAGGAATACTATGATAATGACTCATGATTCTCCCTTGAGGCCATGCACCATGCATTATTCAATGACTTAGCTTTGTCTAGAGAGTTGCTTTAAGCCCTTAGTGACCAAGCTCATTTGCGCCTTGATGACCAAAGCCTATTTTTCAAAACCAGCATGTGTCACTTTATCCAGTTATAATTTTAAAAGTCTTTAACTTACCCAAGTGTTTTTGAGTTTGTTTTTCCATGACATTTTGTACTTCAAGTTAGTGGAAAATTTTGGTTGATATATTTAGTATTTATTAATAAAAAACGTGAATTTGGCAAACATTTTGAAATAATGTACTATTTTCAAACTTCAAATGTTCTGTTTTTTAAACTAATAGTCTTACTACCCAAATTAGTTACTACCTAACATTTACCATATCTCAGCTTTGTGTTGGCGTCATTTTAGAAGTGTTCTTTTGTTTTATTAATACACTAGAAAGATCACAAAACGACCAGCTTTCTCTCAAATTTTAGAATCAATTATTTTAGGGACCATTTCATTTCTATGGGGGTTTTGGAAGTTCTGTTAATAGAAAACCCCCCACATATCACCCTGTTCTATTAACTTCACCCCTCAAACTATTCAAAACAGCAGGTGGGAAACTTATTAACCCCGTTATGTATTTTATAGAAATTCAAACAAAATGAAGATTTGATTTGGAATTCACTAATATTTATCATTAATACATTCATTTAGCTGCAATCTTTACCCACATTTTTTTACCTTTCTTATTTTTACATTACTATCATATGAACTAGTGATCATGTGATAACAAGTTCATACTAATGCACTGCAATATCCATGAGTTGCAGTGCATTAGAAGTGTCAGCCCATGCATCTTTAGATGGTGATGGCAGACTCGGGGGCGTTCATTAGGTGAAGATAGCACCCAGCTGTGAAGACGGCACCCTGCAATGCGATGACGGGAAGAGAGTGATTAAGGAAATTACTGCTGGTATTCCAAGCTTGTTGGTTATAGTGCCCAAAAAAGGATATCTCGGAGTTCCAATCTTAAAATTAATCTCGTGATTGTGTTGTTCAGTATAAATACATGTATGGAGTACATGTATTTATACTGAACAACACAATCAAGAGATTCCTTTTAAGATCGGAACTCCGAGATATCCTTTTTTGGGTGCTATAACCAACAAGCTTGGAATACCAGCAGTAATTTCCTTCATCTTGGATACCGTCCACCGGTGACCCTGGAACACGGAAGACGGGACCTGCTTGTGGAAGAGCTGCCAGGATTCTCGAAAGATTGATTATACATGCTTCTTGACCAATTATATCAGGTGAGAGTCCAACTATAAAGAAAAAATTCTTCCTAAGTTTTACATCGTTTAATGCACTAGGAGAGCGCTCGTATTCCTTTTTTGTCTTTTGTCTATCCCAC
Source organism: Engystomops pustulosus (assembly GCA_019512145.1). Classification (NCBI taxonomy): domain Eukaryota; kingdom Metazoa; phylum Chordata; class Amphibia; order Anura; family Leptodactylidae; genus Engystomops; species Engystomops pustulosus. The sequence continues at coordinate 29,437,757 of CM033648.1, read as the reverse complement.
TACGCGGAAGAGGGCACATACATAGCTCTGTGCAAACCCACTCCCTTTCCCAGGTATACTCCAGCAGGGAAGAGAGTGAGGGAGCCCCCTCCCTTTGCAGGTACATAGATCGCAACATAGTTCCGATCCAGACTGTTAGAGCAAGGTCCCGGCTATCTTACGAGCCTGGTACTGCTCTTCCCTGCACAGGCCTGTGCAGACCTTCGGTTAGGCTGACGGAGAAACCCATTGGACTAGCCTAAGGCCCCTTAGTGACCAACGTAGAAACCTGTATGGGCGATCAGTAAGGGTTAAAAAAAAGTTTGTGGGCAAAAAATACAGAAAAAATCTTAACATTTATGTTAAAGGATATTTCAATGGGAAAAGTTACAAAAATCATATATGTGAGCATCTGACAATCGGGACCTTCACTATCCAGCTGGTTATGACCATGTAATGAAGATTTATGAATGACCCTGTTTATGTTGGCATTTTGCCTTTTATGCTGCCTATGAAAAGAGACAGTGTCAGTTTTTTCATTTCTTTATGACAAAGGTTATCCATTTGTCAAATATATCCCTTTAATTTTTTATGTTCAGTAATTCATCGCCATTGATGGGAACACTAAATGACATAATTGTATTTTGTATTCCTAATTTACTCCAATAACACTGAAGTTTAGACAATGTTAATCAAATTGGGAAGCCGTAGCTTCCTGTATTTCCTGACAACTTGAATTATACAATAAGACAATGTGAATGACATCAGTAAAGATGAGGTAACCTGTGTCATATTTATTAAAGATATTGGAATTTTAGATATATGGATGTTATTTTTCAGGTTTTCAGTCAGTTCCAGGGAACACTGTAGGCATCTTGGAGGTTAATGCAAGGTCCAATTTGGATATTTTCTCTAAATTGCTGTGCAAGTTCAAATCCCTGAGAATCCAGTAGGCAAGTAATAGCCAAGTGGATAAACATGCAGCCTACGGCACTCGTGCCTCGACAGGCCTGGACGAAAAATATTTGCATATCACACAGAATTCATTCCCTGATTTATTTGCATTTCCTAACAGTAAATAGACCGTAAGGAATAATTTATTTTGTCAACCAGTAATTACTTATCTATACTGAGGTCTGTACAATGTTAAAAGTCAATGTTTTAGCAAATAATTTTAAGAATGTATTTAGAAAAAAAGAAACTATAAGTAATTTGATTTTAAAAAGGGTTACCTTTCAAAATGAGCAAAGTAGGTTTAGGGCAAATATTTCTAGAATCCGACCATTTCTTAGAGTTGAAACCTCTAAAACACTAATTGTCGCTCTGATTTACTCTCTTCTCGACTACTGTAACTTCCTATTAATCGGTCTTCTACTTACTAAACTCTCTCCTCTACAATCTATTCTTAATGCAGCAGTCAAGTTCGTCTTTCAGACCAAACGCTACACAGATGCCTCCAGTCTGTGCCAGTTACTGCACTGGTTGCCCGTCTCCTTCCGAATACTGTTTAAGGCTACATTCACACGATCGCTAGGGGATGTATTACGTCCTCCATAAGCCGGAAATGGGCGTCCGGTGTGGTACCCCTTTGTACCTGGGGAAAAGATATGACATGTCCGTGCACCATGTATCTCTATGGAGGGGGCAAGCAGCGCTCAACCCCTCCTCCTCTCCCGTGCACTAATGAGTGCTACGGCACGGCGGGCACACGTTCGTGTGAATGTAGCCTAAGTTTATAACCCTCATCCACAAAGCTCTTCATATGCCGCACCCCCCTACCTCTCCTCGCTCATCTCAGTTTATCGTCCAACCCATGCTCTTCGATCTGCCAGTGATATTAGATTATTCTCTTCCTTAATTCAAACTTTCCATGTCTTCGGGCTCCAGAGCTGCAATAATTCTCTGGAATGCCCTACCCTGGACTATGAGACTAATACTAAACCCCCAATGCTTCAAACGTTCTCTTAACCCCATAAGGACGCAGGATTTTTTAGCTCATTTCTTGCTCTCCACCTTCAAAAATCCATAACTTTTTCATTTTTCCGTGTAGAGAGCTGTGTGAGAGCTTATTTTGTGTGTAACAAATTTTACTTCTCCGTCACATTATTTATTATTCCATGCTGTGTACTGGGAAGCTGGAAAAAAAATTCCAAATGTGGAAAAAATTTTAAAAAAACATTCACATTCTTGTGGGCTCAGTTTTTACGACTTTCACCATCCGCTCCAAATAACACATCTACTTTATTCTTTGGTTTGGTACAATCGTGGTGATACCAAATGTATACAGATTTTATTGTGTTTTAATACACATGTTTTAATGCAAATACAAATTTCAAAAATTAAACAAATGTGTAAAAAAAAAGAAATACATTTTTTTTGCCATCTTCTGACGGTAATGACTTTTTCATACTATGGTGTTCGGAGCTGTGTGATATGTCATTTTTTGCTAAAGAGCCAACGTTTTCATTGCTACCATTTTGAAGACTGTGCAACATTTTGGTCACTTTTTATTCTATTTTTTATGTGAAGTAAAATAGTGTAAAAGTCGCATTTTGGACATTTGGGGCGCCATTTTCTGTTATGAGGGTCACCACTGGCAATAACCGTTTTTAAATTTTGATAGATCAGCATTTTGGGACACTGCAATTCCTATTGTGTCTGTGACTTATACTGTTTATTATGTTTTAGGTCAGTTCTAGAGAAAGGGGGGTGATTTGAACTTTTAGGTTTTTAACATTTTTTTATTATTTTTGAAACTTTTTTTTACAGTTTTTAGACCCTCCAGGGTACATTAACCCTAGATGGCCCGATCATTCCTACCATATACTGCAATACTACTATATTGCAGTATATGGCATTTCGGCACAGTATACATTACAATGAGCCACTGGCTCATTGTAACAAAACTGCAGAAACCATGCAGCCTCGGGTCTGACGATCACTGTCCCCTGATGACGTCCGGGGGAGCGACAATCAGATCCAAGATGGAGGCGCCCCCTCGGAGGAGTTAATAGCCGCGATCGGTGCAAGCACCGACCGCGGTTATTAGAAGTGGGGGTTTGCTGCAATATGCAACAACCCCCACCTGTGTATGAAGAGGACTCAGCCCGTGAGCCTTCTTCATACATTCCCCGCATCTCTGCGCCATAGAGCTACGGCGCAGAGCGTTTATGGGTTAAAACTCATTTATTTAGGCAAGCCTGTCACACTCGTTAACTGCATGCAACTTCAAATCTTTATTAGCCAATTCTTGATACTACCCCAGTCTGTTATTTGGAAAATTCTTCTCTGCAGTCCCACGGACTATAGACTTTGTATATAAGATGGCAGCTGATGGCTGGATCAAGCAGCTGTATTTTAATTTATTAAATTATTTTTATTCCATCCCCGTATAAAAATGGCTGGAGCAGTATACAAGCTCTTATACCTATGCTGTCACTCCAAAACAAAAAAAGGAGAGAAGGGCACAGCATCTGCTGTCACTCCCTCATTCCTATAGACCAGTGATGGCGAACTTTTTAGAGACCGAGTGCCCAGACAACAACCGAAATCCACTTATTTACCTTGAAGTGCCAACATGAAATTTTAAGCAGTAACTTACTGCTACCTGTTCTAATTTTTATTTTTTGTTATCATGTTTTATAGTAATTGGTCTGATGAAGGGTCACCCCGAAACGCGTAACCAATTTTAATCATTCGTAATAAATACTAATTAGTTTTTATACCAAACCGTGTGTTGGTAAAAATTTCTGGGTTACAAGCGCACCCATCTGTAGCGCCACATTTTTCTCTTCTGTGGACACTCCTTTGCCTACGGTTCCATTGGATACCAGTTCTTGTGTGCGCATGGGAAGCTGCTGAGGTAACCCCACGAAGGACTCATTACCAAGGGCAACTAAGGCCCCCACATTTATATCTGCGATTGGCCAAGTGGCCACCAGGTGAGCACCTCCTATTACTTACCTGAAAAACAAACCTCCCAAACGTTATCACACGAGGCGCCGTCCTCTTTGGTTGTCTTTTTTGTCTTCTCTCTCTCATTTAGCTTTACCGACAGAGTTCCTCTGTCGGGTACCATTCAACCAAGAGTGCACAGGCAGACTACTACTTGGGACCGACTGGACCCATTCCTCAAGAATTTCAGTGTACTTGTTACCAGTAGACGCTAGACGCACGTCTCGCCGCCCTACCAGATCCAACTACGATGTGTCCCAAGGACAAGAGATGGACTTTACAAACGCTAAGTTCGATCCACCAAGTACTACAAACCATAACATTGCCAACTCAGGTTCAGATGAGGTGACAATCTCGACTCTGTTCCTGGAACTTGAAAAAGCGATGAAAACTGAATCACAACATCACTTAGATAAGCTTTTTTTAGATACCTACCAGCGAGAAAATATTATTCCTAGGGGGCTTAGGCTCCGTCCCGAACCAGCTTTCAAAAATGACCCCGTCTTTGTTAAAACCTGGGACTCGTTACTACACCACAGTTCGATGTCTCTATTGAAATGCCTCTCTGATAAGAGATCCACACTGATCAATACCGCCACTACCACTATAGATACCATCATGTCCAAACTAAAAAAATTTGAACATCACCCTCTGTACGATAAACTTGACAAAAAATTAAAAACAGAAATACAAACAGTAGAAAAAGAAATTTTAGATAAAAAAAGAGGTAAACTTGAAAGAGACCGTACCGATTACACCTCGTCAAATATAAAATACTGGACAAAAGAGAATAAACTCAGAAAGAATGCAGACAAAGTGGGAAGAAACTTTAACTATTCCCTTCCAGATGGATCTCGACCCAATCCCCATTACAACAGGTCCAACACAACAAAAAACCCCATCAAAGACCACAAATACCAGGCCAACAGACCACGCCCACAATTTTCACCCATCCGTTCTGGTAGAACTTTCACATCCTCAAACACATTGCCCTCTGCCCCCATTTTACGAGCTAAACTCAATGGCACAACATTACCCAAAACCATCCCTACTAGGAGTACCATCTCTACCCTAAACCCCGAGATCTTGTCCAATACATCTACTACTCACAATCTATTAAATCTTGACCTCCAAAGACCAAACCTACCGTCTGGTCTATACAAAGACCTTAATGAATCAATTCTCACTATACACAGTAACGGCTCCCTGTCCAGTAGCCCTCATGAAGAAGCCATTTTCTTCACACCAAGGGTCACTCCACTTACCACCACCACCACTCAAGATTTATCCCCTCAGCAAGTACCTTCATCCAACGAGTCAGGTCAGTCTTTTTTAGGACTTCCCCGAGAAGTCAAAAGAACTCCTACGTTTCAATACCCGCCCAACCCAAACATAAGGGAAATAGTCCACATAGCACCCCCATTAGGATTAAAAAGAAAAAACCACATAAGAGAGGAAGCAGAGGAGGAAGACTCAGATCCAGAAAGTCCACTCACACAGGAAGACCTATCGACGGAGACTCCCAGACTCAAAAGGCAAAAGTAAACCACTCCACAACTAAAGACCCAATTCCCTCTCCCAATCAGTCCCAGAAACCTCAGTCTACAGACCGAGTGAAAATATTTAATATATCTAACTATGTGTTAGAAGAGATAGAAATTAAGACACTGGAGAAAGGTCTCTCGTTCTGCCCTTCGTCCACTTCCAATGATTTTGATCTATTTGTGGACCTTAATAAGTTTATTCGAAAACTTACTCTAAAACGCCATTTCAATATAACCAGCACAAACCATCCCACAGATACAACCAACAATACCACACCTTCGGCACAAACCCCCTCCCCCTTTATCCACACAGATCTCAAGCCCAGGTCCACCTTCTACCTCACTCATCACAAGGGTAACTATATAGATACATTTTATGCGTTAGTTTCCACCGACTTTCAGAACATGGAAGCCAATAACAAAAACAGAAATAAAGATAAAACCTATCGTAAAAACAATTTGTCATCCAAAGAGAGAAAAGCCCTTAAGAAACTTTCTAGCAATGAAGAAATCGTTATCAAATCAGCGGATAAGGGTGGGGGAATTGTTGTACTTAACAGATCCGATTATATTGCGGAGTCTCTCCGATTACTCTCTGATACCAACTTTTACTCTCAGCTGTCCCACAACCCGACCATCAAATTCAAAACAGAACTATATGCCCTATTAGATGAGGGTTTCAGTCTAGGCGTACTGTCTAAGAAAGAATTACAGTATCTGAGAATAGAGGAACCTTCCACCCCCATTTTTTATTACCTGCCAAAGGTGCACAAAAATACCCAAAATCCACCAGGTCGTCCTATTATTTCAGGAAAAAACTCCCTTACGGCTAACCTCTCACATTATGTAGACCTCTTTTTACAAAAATATGTACGAAATCTCAAATCTTTCACTTTGGACACCTCCGACCTAATTAGACATATCCTACCCATACCATGGGAGGACTCTTACTTATTTATTACCATGGACATTTCCTCCCTTTACACTGTCATTCCACATGACCTAGGCACACATGCCATATCCCACTATCTAAGAAATGACCCAACCATGCCTGAAACTCAGAGCAGCTTCATACTCAGAGCCATTGCTTTTATTCTTTCGCATAATTACTTTGCCTTTCAAAACAAAATCTTTATACAGCAGAGAGGTACAGCTATGGGCAGCAAATTTGCCCCTAGCTATGCCAATCTTTATGTAGGCCTTTTTGAGGAGCTCAACATCTTCACCCACCCACATTTTGAGAAATGTGTAGTGTATAAACGATACATAGACGATATTTTTATTATTTGGAGGGGTAACAAAGAAGAGGCCCTTAGCTTTATTAATAGTGTAAATGACAATAACTGGGGTTTACAATTTACTTCCAATATAACAATTAAAGAAACCGAATTCTTAGATGTCGTGGTCTACCATAATAACCAACAGATTAATACCAGAACTTTCTTCAAAGCAGTAGACAGCAACAGTTTCCTGGATTTCAGTAGCAACCATTTTAAAAAGTGGAAAACCAACATTCCATATGGCCAACTTAAAAGAATTAGACGTAACTGCACGACTAATGAGGACTACGCAGTACAAAGTAAAGTCCTCTGTAAACGCTTTAAAGCAAAAGGTTAGCCTGCTCCCCTACTCACCTCTGCATGCTCTAAAGCAAGCATCCTGAGCCAAACTGAATGCCTAAAACCAAAGGCCAAGAATGCCTCAGAAGTACTTAATGAGATTAACTTCATTACCACCTTTTCAGACGATGGCGGTGAAATTAGGAGGATTCTAAAGAAACATTGGAACCTCCTACTCCACGACCCGCACCTTAAGAATATTTTACCTAGCAACCCTAGGATCACTTTTAGAAGATCCCGTACTCTTAAGAATATCCTTGCCCCCAGTCGTTTATCCATGCCCAAGACCAAGACTCCCTCATTCTTTCCTAAAGTCCAAGGGAGTTTTAAATGTGGCCATAGTATGTGTAAATGCTGCGAAACCATATGTCACAGGAAATCATCTTTCACGTCTAGCAATTCGGGTGAATGTTTTCAGATAAAACACTTCCTCAACTGCAGTTCGAGTTATGTAATTTATCTGATTGAATGTGGTTGCAAACTACAATATGTGGGCCGCACTATACAACCTCTGAGGGAACGCCTCAATAAGCACAGAAGCAATATTAGTAACGCCTTCCCTCTACACAGTCTATCCAGACATGCAGCACAATTCCATAAACGTAACTATAAAGATTTCAGCATCACCCCAATTGAACACATCCCCCCGTCTACTCCACAGAGATATAACCACCTTATTAAACGAGAGATGTATTGGATTTTTAGACTTCAAACCCTCACACCAGCTGGTTTGAATGAATCATTAGAAAATATCTTTTAATCTGTTTTTCATTTTATTTTATCTTAGCGATTTATTATCATTTATTTTATTATATGTCTCTTATATTATTATATTATATTAATATATTATCATTTCATCGTCCTTTTGCTCTATATTACCTCCACCATATTGCCTTTATTGTCAATCATTTATTTAATTATTTATCGATTTATTTAATTAATTAATTATTTACTAATTATTTATTTATTTATTTATTATTCAGTAATTATTATGCATTATGTACTATTAATTTGGCTTAGATCTCATTGTCTTAGGTGTTTTCACTCTCCTTTAGCATTGCCTTCACACTGCATAAACAATTTCCTTAGCATTGGCCATACATGGCATTTGTGGCGCAGCGCCCTCTGCGCGTGCGCCACCTACCGATAGTTCCCGACAATTACCTTTACATTGGCCTGACACGGCAATTATCTTAGCATTGGCCGGACTCGGCATTTGTGGCGCATGCCACTTTTTTCCGTTAGATCCCGACATCTAGCCAGGTCTTTTCTGCGCATGCGCCACCCCTATGTGCCCTGAGCACCTGGTGCGCATGCGCGGTCACGATACTCATTTCGCGCGCACACCGGCGTCCGCTCTGTTTATAGGCGGGCGGCGATGCAGCGCGCGCACATTTCTCCTACAGCATCTACTCATCTTTCTTCTTGCTGTATGTTGTAAGTATTGTTCACCCCAGCCTTATTATATCTGGTTAGGTTCCACCACCGATCACCATTTATAACATCTACTATTGTTATTTTTCCTATTTAATTATTTATTTCTGGTTTTATCTGTACTTATACTTAAGAACCATCTATGTAATCCCAATTTGAATTCACCTGGTCTCACTTAAGATAAGTGCACCTTTTACACATCTGGGTATTCATTGTATCCCATTCTAATTAAGTCGTTATATTATCCTGTCTAATGATATTTATGCATTTTTTCTCCTGCCATTTATTCTCAATCCTACTGTATGTATACGGACTTTATTTTATTTTAGTAATTTAATAATTATCAATTTTTATTTTTTGTTATCATGTTTTATAGTAATTGGTCTGATGAAGGGTCACCCCGAAACGCGTAACCAATTTTAATCATTCGTAATAAATACTAATTAGTTTTTATACCAAACCGTGTGTTGGTAAAAATTTCTGGGTTACAAGCGCACCCATCTGTAGCGCCACATTTTTCTCTTCTGTGGACACTCCTTTGCCTACGGTTCCATTGGATACCAGTTCTTGTGTGCGCATGGGAAGCTGCTGAGGTAACCCCACGAAGGACTCATTACCAAGGGCAACTAAGGCCCCCACATTTATATCTGCGATTGGCCAAGTGGCCACCAGGTGAGCACCTCCTATTACTTACCTGAAAAACAAACCTCCCAAACGTTATCACACGAGGCGCCGTCCTCTTTGGTTGTCTTTTTTGTCTTCTCTCTCTCATTTAGCTTTACCGACAGAGTTCCTCTGTCGGGTACCATTCAACCAAGAGTGCACAGGCAGACTACTACTTGGGACCGACTGGACCCATTCCTCAAGAATTTCAGTGTACTTGTTACCAGTAGACGCTAGACGCACGTCTCGCCGCCCTACCAGATCCAACTACGATGTGTCCCAAGGACAAGAGATGGACTTTACAAACGCTAAGTTCGATCCACCAAGTAATACAAACCATAACATTGCCAACTCAGGTTCAGATGAGGGGACAATCTCGACTCTGTTCCTGGAACTTGAAAAAGCGATGAAAACTGAATCACAACATCACTTAGATAAGCTTTTTTTAGATACCTACCAGCGAGAAAATATTATTCCTAGGGGGCTTAGGCTCCGTCCCGAACCAGCTTTCAAAAATGACCCCGTCTTTGTTAAAACCTGGGACTCGTTACTACACCACAGTTCGATGTCTCTATTGAAATGCCTCTCTGATAAGAGATCCACACTGATCAATACCGCCACTACCACTATAGATACCATCATGTCCAAACTAAAAAAATTTGAACATCACCCTCGTACGATAAAAATTGACAACAAATTAAAACAGAAATACAAACCAGTAGAAAGTTAGTAGAAAAAGAAAAGTTAAAATTTTAGATAAAAAAAAAAGGATGGGTAACTTGCAAGAGACCGTGACCGATTACCCTCGTCAAATATAAAAACGGACAAAAGAGAATAAACTCATGGAAAAGAATGCCAGACCAACCAAGAGTGGGAGAAGAAACTTTAACTATTTCCCTCCAGATGGATCTCGACCCCAATCTCCCCTATTACAAAACAGGCGTCCAAACCAACAACAAACTCCGATCAAAGACGAACAAAATACCAGCCAACGACCACGCCCACAATTTTCCCCCAATCCGTTCTGGTAGAAAACTTTCACATCCTCAAATAACAAATTGCCCTCTGCCCCCATTTTACAGGAGTAAAAACTCAATGGCACAAAACATTTACCCAAAACCATCCCTTACCTTTAGTGTGGTTTGAAACATTTTTGGGACTGCCACATACAGGCACTCAATCTATTCCATTTTACTGCAGGGCCACCTACCTGCTCCTCTGGTTTGAAAAATGTTTGGGACTGCCACATACAGGCACTATCCAAATTAAATTGTCTCCATAGCAGCCTCCACACGTTGTCTCCATTGCTACCTCCAAAAGTCGTCCATATAGCTGCCTCCATACATCGTCCCTTTATCAAACGAGGTGTGTCAGGCAGAAATTTGGGTTGTTTTCATGGATTCCACATCAAAGTTGTTAACTTTGTCGCCACCCTGCTGTGTTATCCACAAAATATACTGGCAAACTTTTACCATTTAGGGATATTATTTCAGCGCTTCTTGCGCATCTGTTTACATTCCCCTCACCCGGCATATCCTAAACTTATAAGAACGCTACTACACTTGATCTTATACAAAAGGTTCTTAGAAGTGCTGTTTGGGGAGTAGCCTAGAGACAGGGGCTTGGATTGGCGAAAGCTCGCCTGGCTGCAGAGCCCCAGCTCCATCACAAGATCCAACTAACATAGTTGCAGCACCTTTAATCTACTACTAGTTCACTGCCTCCATAATAATAATAATCTTTATTTATATAGCGTCATCATATTCTGCAGCGCTTTACAAATCATAGGAAACAAATACAAATGTAATGTAACAGAGCACAACATTTGTATGGAACAACAGGAGTGAGGTCCCTGCTCGCCAGAGCTTACGGTTTATGAAGATGATGGGGTAACACGAGGTAAAAGAATATTTAATGGTCAAGCCATTCTTCTTAGGGAATAGAAAAAAATATAATAAATGGAATTGCTGTCGCTTGAAACACTCAGCCGTCATCTTATATACCAGGTCCAGGGTGAATGGGACTGCAGAGAAGTCTGGTGCCTGTTGGTTGCTGGATAACAGATGGGAGGACGACACAGGACGGGTTAGTAGAAGAGTTAAAACTTCATGCAGTTAATGAGTGTTATAGGCTTGCCTAAAGAAATGGGTTTTAAGAGCACGTTTGAAACTTTGGAGGTTAGGTATTAGTCTGATAGTCCGGGGCAGAGCATTCCATAGAATTGGTGCAGCTCTAGAGAAGTCTTGGAGACGCGAGTGGGAGGTCCGCACTAGGGTAGAGGTTAATCTAAGATCACTGGCGGATCTAAGAGCACGGGTTGGGCGATAGACTGAGATAAGAGAGGAGAGGTAGGGGGGTGCAGCATTATACAGAGCTTTATGGATGAGGGTTATTATTATTTTAAACTATTCGAAAGGAGACTGGCAGCAAGTGCAGCGACTGGCATGAACTGTAAGCATACATGGTCCCCTTATCAAACGAGCTGTGTCAGGCAGAATTTGGGGTTGTTTTCATGGCTTCCATGTTAACTTTGTCGCCACCCTGCTGTGTAATCCACAAAATATACTGGCAAACTTTTATCATGTAGCGATATTATTTGAGCGCTTCTTGCTCACCTCCTTTGGTTCCTCTCTGCCACCCATTGGTTTGAAGCCTGAGTCCATTTAGGGTATGTCGCCATGCCAGTCTCTAGCCTGCCGGTGCTGCCGCTGCCTCTGCATGCCGTCCCCTATAGTGTCAGGGTCAATTATAACAGCAGACACCTTCCCCCAACAGGCAGCTGCTTATTATTGCACGGTCTAAAAAAAACCTGGTTTGAGTCACGATCGTTCTATGGGTACATAATAACCCCAGTTTTATTTAATGATGGTTAATGCTCTATTGGCTTGTTAGTTGCTGTGGGATGGACACCTTGTGACGACCCCAAAAGACAAGAAATCTCTGCCAGATCTTTAGGTGTTTATTATTTATTGGTAAAGATACAATTTACAATGTCACAATGGAACTCTATATAGATAGCACACTGACCCATCATACATCACTTCTGACAATAGATGATGTCACAGCTCATCTCCTCCTCCCTGTACCAATATCCTCTATATAGATAACACTGCACCATCATTACATCACTACTGGAAATAGATGATGTTCACAGCGTATCTCCTCCCCCCCCTGTACAAGGACCACGATATAGATAACAACTGCCCTAATTACATACTAATAACAAATAGATGATGGTGCAACACCCCGCCGAGCAATGGCGAAGGAGTGCTTGCGAATAAGCCCACAGAAGGTCATCACATAACACAGGGGGACATTTGTCAGTGGTTAATCCTGCCTGGCAAGGCAGAAGGTAATTGTTCGTGTGATGGAAGAGTCTAGGAACCAATCACATGTATGCATCCTGTCTCTGTAAGCTGAGATGGGTTAATTTGGGAGGAGCGAGCCACCACCTGACCAATGGAGATGATAAACCCCTGGCCAAGAATGTTTGGAACTTAGGAATTAGGAATGTGGAAGGGAGGGGGTTAGTAGTTAAGCTGAGCTGTAGTCCCAGGGGGAAAGGACTGGAGTCTCTCCGTACAGGCTCTTAGGAGTCTGTACCTTGACAACCAGAACAGAGCAGGAAGAGCCTAGCCCTGCCTCGGAAGAGTGGAAACGAGGATTAGGGGTAGTGAGGAAAAGGGGTATCATCCCTACCTTTCAAGGGTGATAGAAGCCCTGAGAACAAGCTGAAGAAATACGACTAGGACAAAGCTACCGCCCACCTGCCATCTGCATCCAGGCTGTGTGCTCTCTACTCCTGTGGCTATACAAGTACCTTCCAGCCACCTCACAAAGTTGGTTCACAGGCATGTTGCTGAAGTTCCTGCGGTTCCCAATTAAAGAACTGTAAGTGGTGGTCCAACCTCTGCTCGATGGTCCCTGCTACTACAAACTATCACCATCACGGGCACCCTGTCCAACACACGAGACTCACCACTCGGGACATTAAGGGTTGCCCCAGTGAGATCCGCTATAGCAGCCTCTCCCTCATCATTTTTGCCACACCACTTGTGGCGACCTGCCAGGCTGAGGACAGCCCTCGGTCCCCGCCTACCAAGCACAGTGACCATACGTGCTTAGGCCGCAACCGCCAGCACTCCGCGACCGCGGCCCCGGCTGTCTCCAGGCTCACCTAAGGCTAGGCCCCGTGGGGGATGTGGCCAAGTGGCGCACGAACAGGATTGATACTTATGTGCCTTATTACGGCATTAAAACTTTCTGATTATAAAGCCTGGGCTTGATAACCCTGCTGCCATCCGGGTTTAGCCCAAGTAATTGTGTGTTTATGGAGTGAACTGTGTTAAGGTGCACGTGATGTCGAGCACCGCCCAGCACTCAAGAGGTTAATCCCTGCAACCCCCCCCCCCCCCCCCCCCAAAAAGACTGTACCAGCTCTGCTACATCCGGCCGCGCCGGCCTGAAGATTTTTACCTCAGAAACTGTGGCGCAGAAAAGTAATGTCCAGCCCGCAAAACCCTTCACTGGCGGGAAACCCAGAGCATCGCCAAGCTCCGCCCCTGCGCGTATGGCGCGATCTGCATCAGCGCGCTGTTGGCAGCAGAAATTCAGCCGCCACAGCTCCTGGCGGGAAGGACTTAAGGCCCCGCCCTCTGGCGCGAGAGTTCCGCTCCACCTCAGCGCAGGAAGTGAACCCGCTGACCGGGGGGGCCTTGGCGAGTGAAGAAGCAGCGAACCCCATTCCGGCTGCCATCGCGGTACAACTCGGGCATTCCTTTGCGGACACTTACCTCCGGTCTTGGACGGAGATGCCCTCTACATGTATCGAGTTTGTAGCTGCGGGACTTCTATGCAATAGGTCCAAAATGGCGGACCATCTCAGCAGCCATCTTCCCCGGCTGGGACCCCGGTCAACCCCTGAGGAGGGACCCTCTCCGCTATCGGGTGTCCAGGTTCCGTATGCAACCGGAGGGTTTTCGTTTTGTTTGGGAACCTGCCGGAGTCAGCCCGAGCGGGCGAGAAACCGCTGCTATTCCCCTGGGGCTCCCTCTGCCCTGGAAGCGATTCAGAAGAGCCCAACACTCCTGTAGCCTGCTGACCCGTCATGAGGAGTATCCAGGACAACCCTGCTAAGAGGCCAAGGCTATCCGGTGATAACGCCCTGCCAGCTCAGAGGTACCACCGCCAGAGTAACAGCGCCCCCAAGAGCTACAGGTCAGTACAGGAAAAAGCAATCCTTAGCGTCAGCAATGAAGAAGTACAGCTCTGGGTCTCATCCTGCGCTCCACAGCGCCCCCAGTACAGAAGGTCAGCCAGAGCGAATGCTGTTCCTTCACTTTTTGCTGAGATGCTGCCCCCGCAGCTGACCTCCTGCTGTCAAGCGCCAGCTTGGGGCCAAGTCAGCAGTTCAGTTTTACACCAGGTCTTCAGGTGACAGAATCCTCAAACACTGCTTTCTTCACCCAGGGCTGATGAGGTACCTGCTGCAGTTCCTGCTCCATGCTGCAGCCCTTGCTCTTGTGCAGCACGGGAAACCCTGAAGGGCTGTAGCCCATTAGGTACGGTACGTGTAAGATGTGATTATGTCCTCTTTATCCCAAGGAGACCAGAGGACTTTCCTGAGACTCTCATCATATTATCTAAGTCAAGAGACTCTCCGTGAAATGATTATTGTCATGTGCTATGATCACCCCTTCCTCTGAACAGCAGAGATTTCTTCAAAGGACTCAGTCCCTCTGCAATAGAGGAGACCCTTGCAAAAATTGATGCATTTCCCCACATCAAGGGCTGGCCAGAAGATGGAACTTCCTATTGGAGAAATTCTGAGAGACTGTTGCCAATTTTGAGAAAAAGTTGCCATGTAATTTATTAAATTTTGCCACTTATTGCATTCCCTCTGTCACGGACATTATGCTTGCACCCGTTTTTATGCCTTTCCTATTGCAGAAAAGAGACATTGATCCTGACTACCCTAAGTAGCCTAATTCCTATGTAACGTTGCAACGTTTAAGATGGTACCCATTGAGCTCCTAAGCCAATGTGAGCTTAACAATATGCTTGCACCCTGTCTATATGCCAGTAGTTGCATTAACCCTGTATTAGGATTCCAGGTTGTAGTGTGGCTGTGTAGGACCGTCTTTTTGTTGAAACAATGACGTTACCTTATCCCCAAACCAGGTTTGCTACCATGGGGTAGTCCGAAAAATGCGGGTCTTGGGTACCGGGGCGTGTTACTGAGATAGCACCTGGATGCACTCTCTATGGTGTAAGGCGTCAGGAGGTACTCGTGTGCATATGCTAAGCAATGCAGATATACAACATCTATAATTGCGCAGGGAAGAGTGTTACATAACAAATATTACAGCCTTGGTGCAAGGAGTGGATTACAGGACATTGGACACCACACCTTTACTACTGTACAGTCGGTTTAATGGCGTTAGCGACCAACTGTTTACTCGCATCTAATATATGTGTCTAGTCCGACACCAAAAAGGTGGCCTGTTCTCCAGGACCATGGGCGGTTGTCCCTACACCTTCACATAGCCTGCACTTCCCCGAAGTTGCCCGTATCACCTATGGCGCCCCACCTTGTAGTCGAGCCGACGGGCGGCTCTTTCAATTGCCCGGGGGTATGCACAACCTCGCCGATGCCAATGGCGAAAGGAGTGATTGCGAATAAGGCCCACAGCAGTCATCACATAACACAGGGGACATTTGCATGGTTAATCCGCGGCCAGGCAGAAGTTAATGTTCTGTGTGATGTAAGAGTCTAGTAACCAATACATGTATTGCATCTGTTCTCTTTAAGCTGAGAGGTAACCTGGAGGAGCAGCACACCTGACCAAGGGGAATGATAAAACCCCTGGCCCAAGAATGTTCTGAGGAATTAGGCACTTAGGAATGTGAGGAGTAGTAGTCAGCGAGCTTGTAGCTCAGGGGAGGACTGGAGTCTCTCCAGTATACAGGCTCTTAGGAGTCTGTACCCTTAGCACACCAGACCAGAGCAGGACACAGAGCCTAGCCCCTGCCTCTCAAGAGTGGAAACTAGGAGTTAGTGTCAGTGAGGGGAAGGGGGTCATCCTACCTTTAAGGGTGCTACATGAAAGCCCCTGAGAACAGCATGAAGCATCCTATAGACACAGCTACCGCCCAGCCTGACATCTGCATCAGGCGGGCTCTACTCCTGTGGCTCCTCCAAGTGAACTCTCCAGCCACCCACCACGTTGTTCACGGAATTTGCTGAAGTTCCTGCTGGTTCAAAAGAACTGTAAGTTGTTTGTTCAACCTCTGCCTCCGTCTGGTAGCGTCCCTGCTACTACAAACTATCAAATCACGGGCAACCTGCCACCACAAAGACTCACACTCGCGGACATTAAGGGGTTGCCAAGGGAGATCCGCTTAGCAGCCTCTCCCTCATCATTGCTTGCCAACACCACCCTGTGGAGAACTGCGGCTTGTAGGACAGCCCTCGGTTCCCGTAACCAAGCACCGTGACCATAGCTTGCTTAGGCCGCAACAGCAAGCCACTCCGGTACCGCGGCCCCGGCTGTCTCCAGGCCTACCTCAAGGGCTAGGCCCCGTGGGGGATGTTGCAATGTCACAGATTATCTCCTTCCCTCCGTACAATGACTCTATATACGATAACACTGACCATAATGACCTCACTACTGACAGTAGATGATGTTTCACAGCTTATCTCCTCCCTCCCTTATACCTCTATATAGATAACACTGACCCATCATTACATCAGTTCTGACATAGATGAGTCACCGATTATCTCTCCCCCTCCTGTACCTCTGTATTAGATACTCCATGAACCCATATCAATTATTACGTAGTCAACAGGTCAAACAGATACTGACATAGATGGCATAACCATGTGAACAGCTCCATCTTCTAATAATATCTGGCCCCAAAAATCACTTATTGTTACTTAAATGTTGGACTTGATCAATCTGATATTGATGACTTATTCAAGCCCCTTATCATTGGAGATTGACGTAAAACTGGAGATGTGTTTTCAGAGGCAGGTCAGGGGAATATAACAAAAAATTAGACAACAACAAATATTTGCATGTTTCGTAAGAAGGGAGACAAGTAAACGGTTTTCAGTTCAAGGTTTCTAGGTAAATTGTGGATAATTTATTTCACTATAATTGAATTGCAGCAGTACACAATAGTCTGGCTGCAGGATCTTCAGGGTATTCTTCTCCCATTGCTATTTATAAGTGGGAAAATAGAAGCCATTGTAGAAACATGTCAGTGATGTAGATCGTTGCTTAATAAATTCTGTATATTTCGTTAATCAGGTCATCTTATTAACATAATGAATGCAAATAAGTAATTATTTGATAGAATTAATAAGAATGTTTGTAGCAATAGTTGGTTTATTACATGTGTATTATCTAACAATGAAGCTTGCATATATTAAAAAATGCCACAATTTATTTAAAATCAGAAAAATATTTTCCATAAAAACAACTTATTCACATACACAACCTAGCCTATACTGTACAAACCGCAAACATAATCTTTTTATGAAAGGTTAAACTAGTTACAACCTGTTAGAAAAATACCAAATAAATTGTTGAAAAACTCGATTATGTCCAAAAAAATTCTCACAACAGATTGCTGATTATTGCATTGGTTACCTCCGTGTCCTATGAAAAGACGATGTGCGTATTACCCAAGGGTACGCGGATTGCATTTCCCGTAGGACGTGCCAAAACGTTTTCGGGTTGCCGCTGCTGGGACAGGTATTAAGAAGGGGATGTGTCGCAAGCAATCGGTTTTGGCCGAGCTGCCCGCGGCTTGGTTGCGGATCATCCGACTGATCGCGATGAGCGCAGGTTGTAAGATTAAATGGTGTCGCAACCAATGCACTTACATGCACCAGGAGAATATGGTGGAACACCGCGGAATGAGCGGGAAGCGACACATGCTTCGGGCGGACATGCCACATCAGGGAACGCCGCCAGGGGACAGGTTTTGAATCATAATCGATTACTGTTGCAAGAATTGTGATTTTGGACATGATAGGACTAAATAATTAAGATTAAATGTATCTAATCTGCCAGAAATAATTTGACACACCCAGCCATCAATATGTTTCCATTATTGAGCAGTGGGAAATATCCGAGTATATCATTAGTATTCAGCATAACTTAAAGGACCTGTCACCATAGGTTTTTAGGCACTAGAGATGCTTACTAAGTAAGCAGTTCCGAGTGGCTTGAACCAAAGCCGCAGTGTTAGCAGGATAGTGTTACCGGAACACCTCCGTACCGCTACTAACAAGCGGGGGTACAATGTAATGTCGGACAGCTTGCAAAGCGGTCCGATGTATTCATGCGGGGTGGGCCTTTCCGCCAGACCGCCCCGCTCGCTCCAAAGGGTGGCGGTGACTGCCGAGAGTCAGGGGGAGTCACCGCCATAACACGCCCAAACCCCACCCGCTCATGAAACGTCGGACAGCTTGAGAGCAGTCCGACAATACATTGTACCCCGCCGCAGTGTTAGATAGCGATAAGGAGGTTTACTGGGGTAACGCTTCTTCTAAGACCTACGCCGTTTGTTCAAACACTCGGAGATGCTTACAACGTGTGAAATTTGGGTGACGGTCCTCTTTAAAGAACACTCCAGTGAAAGCTAATGCATTGATGTATACCTTGGTAGAGTCTGAAGGGAGGAGCATGACTCTAGGTTCAGCAATGTTAATAGGAAGACTATGATAATTGACTCATGATTCTCCCGTCAGGGCCCTGCACCATGCATTATTCAATGACTAGAGAGTTGCGTAAGCCCTTAGTGGACCAAGCTCTTTGAGCCTTGATGACCAAAGCCTATTTTTCAAAACCAGCATGTGTCACGTTCCAGTTATAATTTAAGTCTTTAACTTACCCAAGTGTTTTTAGTTTGTTTTCCATGACATTTTGACGTCAAGTTAGTGGAAAATTTTGGTTGTCTATTTAGTATTTATTAATAAAAAACGGAATTGGCAAACATTTTGAAATAATGTACTATTTTCAAACTTCAAATGTTATTTTTTAAACTAATTGTCTTACTACCCAAATTAGTTACTACCTAAAACATTTACCAATCTCAGCTTGTTGTTGGCGTCATTTTAGCAGTGTTCTTTTGTTTTATAATACACTAGAAAGATCACAAAACGACCAGCGTTCTCGCAAATTTTAGAATCAA
Organism: Engystomops pustulosus; assembly: GCA_019512145.1. Lineage (NCBI taxonomy): Eukaryota > Metazoa > Chordata > Amphibia > Anura > Leptodactylidae > Engystomops > Engystomops pustulosus. The sequence goes on along the minus strand of CM033648.1, from coordinate 29,418,361 downwards.
TATTTTAGGGACCATTTCATCTATGAGGGTTTGGAAGTTTGTTAATAGAAAAATTCCCCACATATCACCCTGTTATATTAACTTCACCCCTCAAACTATTCAAAAAAAGAAGAGTGGGAAACTTATTAACCCCGTTATGATTTTATAGAATTCAAACAAAATGAAGATTTGATTTGGAATTCACTAATATATTATCATTAGAACATTCATTTAGCTTGCAATCTTACCCACATTTTTGACCTTTCTTATTATTTTTAACATCACTATCATATGGAACTAGTGATCATGTGCATAACAAGTTACATACTAATGCACTGCAATAAACCATGAGTTGAGTGATTAGAAGTGTCAGCCCAGCATCTGTAGATGGTGAGTGGCCAGATCGGGGGCGTTCATTAGGTGAGATAGCACCCCAGCTGTGAAGACGGCACCTGCAAATGCGAGGAGGGAAGAGAGTGATTAAGGAAATTTACTGTGGTCTTCAAGCTTGTTGGTATAGCGCCAAAAAAGATATCTCGGAGTTCGATCTAAAATGATCTAGTGATTGTGTTGTTCCAGTCTAAAAATCCATGTATGGAGTACAGTATGTATAATTTCTGAACAACACAATCACGAGATTTAATTTTAAGGATCGGAACTCGAGATATCCTTTTTGGGTGTGCGATAACCAACAAGCTTGGATTACCAGCAGTAATTTCTTCATCTTGGATACGTCCACCGGTGCCTGGAACACGGAAGAAGGGACCTGCTGTGGGAAGAGCTGCCAGGATTCTCGAAAGATTGATTAACATGCCTTTCTTGACCAATTATATCAGGTTGAGAGTTCCAACTAAAAAAGAAAGAATTGCTTCTAAGTTTTACATCGTTTAATGCAATAGGAGAGCGTCGTCATCTTTTTTGTCTTTTTATATCCACTACGCGGAAAGAGGGCACCTACATAGCTCTGGCAAACCACTCCCTTCCCAGGTATACTCCAGCAGGGAAGAGGTGAGGGAGCCCCTCCCTTTGCAGGTACATAGATCGCAATAGTTCCGATCCGACTGTTGAGCAAGGTCCCGGCTATCTTACGAGCATGGTATGCCTATTCCCTGCCAGGCCTGGGCAGACCTGGGTTAGGCTGACGGAAAGAAGAAACCCATTGGACTAGCCTAAGGCCCTTAGTGGACCAAGTTGAAAACATGTAGCGATCAGTAAGGTAAAAAAAAGTTGTGGGCAAAAAATAAGAAAAAATCTTAACCATTTTGTAAAGGATAGTGCAATGAGAAAGTTAAAAAAAAAATCATATATGTGAGCATCTGGCAATCGGGACCCGTCGGGGGCGTTCATTAGGCGAAGATAGAACCAGCTGTGAAGACGGCACCCTGCAAGCGATGACGGAAGAGAGTGATTAAGCGAAATTACTGTGTATTTCAAAGCTTGTTGGTTATAGCGCCCAAAAAAGGATATCTCGGAGTTCCGATCTTAAAATGAATCTCGTGACGCTGTGTTGTTCAGTATAAATACATGTATGGAGTACATGTATTTATACTGAACAACACCAATCACGAGAGTAATTAAAGATCGGAACTCCGGATATACGTTGTTGCGGGGTGCGGATAGAACAAAAAAAGATGGTGGACTGAACAAGCACAACCAAGAGTAATTTCCTTCATCTTGGATACCGTCAACGGTGATCTTCTGGGAACCACGAGAAAGACGGGACCTGCGTGGAAGAGCTGCAGGACTTCTCGAAGTTGTTATACATGCTTCTTGACCAATTAGTATCCACAGAAGAGGAAAAAATGTGGGCGCCTACAGATGGGTGCGTTGTACCCAGAAATGTTTTTACCAACACACAGTTGGTATAAAAGCTATTAGTATTTATACGAATGATAAAATTGGATTTCAAACATTGGTTACGAGTTTCGGGGTGACCCTCATTCAGACCAATATATTAAAAACATGATAACAAAAAATAAAATGAAATGAATAATTAAATTACTAAAATAAAATAATATAAAGTCCGTATAAATACAGTAGAATAAATGGCAGGAGAAAGAATGCATAAATATCATTAGACAAGATGATATATGACTTGATAGAATGGGATACCAATGATACCCAGATATGGTAAAGGTGCATTATCTTAAATGAGACCAGGTGAATCAATTAGGATTACATAGATGTAATTCACAGGTAAATCAAAAAATAAAATAATAAATAAATAAGAAAGTGGCAGCAAAGCTGTAAAACTGGTGATCGGGGGGTGAACCTAACTAGATTATAGGTAGGGCTGGGGTGCACAATACTTACAACATACAGCAAGATGAAAAAGATGAGTAGATGCTGTAGAGATGAGCGCGTGCTCATCTTCTACGCATCTACTCATCTTTTTGCATCTTGCTGTATGTTGTAGTATGTGCACCCAGCCCACTGATATCTATTTAGGGTGTCACCACCGACTCACCAGTTTTATAACATCTATTTACGCCACTTCTTATTATTATATATTTATTTTTTGATTTACCTGTAATTACCATCTATGTAATCCTAATTGGAAATTCACCTGGTCTCATTTAAGATAAGTGCACCTTTACATATCTGGGTATTCATTGTATCCCATTCTAATCAAGTCATTTATTCATCTTGTCATGAGATTTATTGCATTTTTTCTCCTGCCATTTATTCTCTGTATTTATACGGACTTTATATTTTTGTTAGTAATTAATTTCATTCAATTTTTTTTGTTATCATGTTGTGTAATTGGTCTGATGAAGGGTCACCACGAAACGCGTAACCAATGTTTGAAATCAAATTTTAATCATTCGTAATAAATACTAATAGCGTTTATACCAAAACTGTGTGTTGGTAAAAATTTCTGGGTTACAAGCGCACCATCTGTAGCGCCACATTTTTCTTCTGTGGATCCTTTGCCTACGGTTCCATTGGATACCGTTCTTGTGATGCGCATGGGAAGCTGCTGAGGTAACCCCACGGAAGGACTCATACCCAGGGCAACTAAAGGCCCCCACATATCATCTGCTGATTGGCCAAGTGGCCACCAGGTGAGCACCTCCTATTACTTACCTGAAAACAACCTCCCAAACGTTTTCAACGAGGCGCCGTCTCCCTGGTTCTTTTTGTCTTTTCTCTCTCTTGACCAATTAATCAGTTGAGAGTCCACTATAAAGACAAGAATCCTTCCTAAGTTTACATCTGTTTAAGACATAGCCTAGGAGAGCGCGCGTACCTTTTTTGTCTTTGTCATCCCACTACGCGGAAGAGGCACATACATAGCTCTGTGCAAACCACTCCCTTTCCCAGGTATACTCCAGCAGGGAAGAGAGTGAGGGAGCCCCCTCCCTTTGCAGGTACATAGATCGCAATAGTTCCGATCCAGACTTAGAGCAAGGTCCCGGCTATCTTACGAGCCTGTACTGCTCTTCCCTGCACAGGCCTGTGCAGACCTTCGGTTAGGCTGACGGAGAAACCCATTGGACTAGCCTAAGGCCCCTTAGTGACCAACGTAGAAACCTGTATGGGCGATCAGTAAGGGTTAAAAAAAAGTTTGTGGGCAAAAAATACAGAAAAAATCTTAACATTTATGTTAAAGGATATTTCAATGGGAAAAGTTAAAAAAATCATATATGTGAGCATCTGACAATCGGGACCTTCACTATCCAGCTGGTTATGACCATGTAATGAAGATTTAGGAATGACCCTGTTTATGTTGACATTTTGCCTTTTATGCTGCCTATGAAAAAAGACAGTGTCATTTTTTTCATTTCTTTATGACAAAGGTTATTCATTTGTCAAATATATCCCTTTAATTTTTTCTGTTCAGTAATTCATCGCCATTGATGGGAACACTAAATGACATAATTGTATTTTGCATTCCTAATTTACTCCAATAACACTGAAGTTTAGACAATGTTAATCAAATTGGGAAGCCGTAGCTTCCTGTATTTCCTGACAACTTGAATTATACAATAAGACAATATGAATGACATCAGTAAAGATGAGGTAACCTGTGTCATATTTATTAAAGATATTGGAATTTTAAATATATGAATGTTATTTTTCAGGTTTTCAGTCAGTTCCAGGGAACACTGTAGGCATCTTGGAGGTTAATGCAAGGTCCAATTTGGATAGTTTCTCTAAATTGCTGTGCAAGTTTAAATCCCTGAGAATCCAGTAGGCAAGTAATAGCCAAGTGGATAAACATGCAGCCTATGGCACTCGTGCCTCGACAGGCCTGGACGAAAAATATTTGCATATCACACATAATTCATTCCCTGATTTATTCGCATTTCCTAACAGTAAATAGACCACGAGGAATAATTTATTTTGTATCAACTAGTAATTACTTATCTATACTGAGGTCTGTACAATGGTAAAAGGCAATGTTTTAGCAAATAATTTTAAGAATGTATTAAGAAAAAAAGAAACTATAAGTAATCTGATTTTAAAAAGGGTTACCTTTCAAAATGAGCAAAGTAGGTTATAAAATGGTTTAGGGCAAATATTTCTAGAATCCGACCATTTCCTACAGTTGAAACCTTTAAAACACTAATTGTCACTCTGATTCACTCTCTTCTCGACTACTGTAACTTCCTATTAATCGGTCTTCCACTTACTAAACTCTCTCCTCTACAATCTATTCTTAATGCAGCAGTCAGGTTCGTCTTTCAGACCAAACGCTACACAGATGCCTCCAGTCTGTGCCAGTTACTGCATTGGTTGCCCGTCTCCTTCCGAATACTGTTTAAGGCTACATTCACACGACCGCTAGGGGATGTATTACGTCCTCCATAAGCCGGAAATGGGCGTCTGGTGTGGTACCCCTTTGTACCCGGGGAAAAGATATGACATGTCCGTGCACCATGTATCTCTGTGGAGGGGGCAAGCAGCGCTCAACCCCTCCTCCTCTCCTGTGCACCAATGAGTGCTACGGCACGGCGGGCACACGTTCGTGTGAATGTAGCCTAAGTTTATAACCCTCATCCACAAAGCTCTTCATATGCTGCACCCCCCTACCTCTCCTCGCTCATCTCAGTTTATCGTCCAACCCATGCTCTTCGATCTGCCAGTGATATTAGATTATTCTCTTCCTTAATTCAAACTTTCCATGTCTTCGGGACTTCTCCAGAGCTGCAATAATTCTCTGGAATGCCATACCCTGGACTATGAGACTAATACTATACCCCCAATCCTTCAAACGTTCTCTTAACCCCTTAAGGACGCAGGATTTTTTTGCTCATTTCTTGCTCTATGGCTGTGAGATCTTCCCTAGAATGGGGGCATAGGGATATTGGGCTCTGGATGAGGTTGATGACGGCACCAAAGCCAGCGCCGAAGAGTTTGTACTTTGGTGGGGTGGCGGTGGCTGGTTCATCCTTTCAACCGGGGCCCGACGGAGCCAAGACTGGAACCCCGTCGGGCAGCGGAAAAAAGGGAGTCTGTTGGAGGTATAACGAGGGTGAGGTGAGGTGAGGCGTAATGAGAGATATCCAAATAAAGAAAAGGCTTGTTTGTTGATTCAGGGCTTTCAAGATGGGTTTAGGATTCCTTTTAAGGAGGGGGAGCCGGGATTTTTTGCAAGGAATTTGAAATCTGTGGAGGAATCCCCGGAAGTAGTTCGGGAGAAGTTGCAGAAGTTGGGTCGTATGTTAGGCCCCTTTGTTAATCCACCGGTGGGGAATTTACGGGTTTCACCATTGGGTGTAGTTCCTAAAAAGGAGGAAGGAAAGTATCGCCTGATTCATCATTTATCTTACCCGCGGGGGGGGTTCGGTGAATGATGCGATAGATCCAGCTATGAGTTCGGTTTGCTACTTCATTTGATGAGGCTGTGAGCCTGGTGAGGGCGGCTGGAAGTGGAGCTTTGATGTCGAGGCGGACATTGAGGCTCATTTCGCTTGTTACCTGGGCATCCCGAATCGATGCATTTGTGGGGTGTTATTTGAAGGGGGTTACTATGTGGATGGATGTCTGCCGAGGGGTGTTCTATTTCGTGTGCCTATTTTGAGGCGTTAGTACTTCTGGAATGGGTGGTTAGGGAATTGTCTGGTGGGGCTGGGGTCATTCACTATTTAGACGATTTTTTGTGTGTAGGCCCGGCGGAGAGTTATAGGTGTCAAGTTTTGTTGTCCACGTTGTCCGAAACATTTGAGAGTTTTGGGGTGCCATTGGCGGTAGATAAGACTGAAGGTCCAGCCACGAGGCTGTGTTTTCTGGGTATAGAATTGGATTCGATTGCCATGGAGTGTCGTTTGCCAGAGAAGAAGTTGGGGGAGTTGCGCTCTTGTGTTAGTGAGGCGTTGGTGAAGTCGAAGTTGACATTGCGGCAAGTGCAGTCCTTGCTGGGGAGATTAAACTTTGCATGTCGAATTATGCCCATGGGGCGGGTTTTTTGTCAGAGGTTGGCGCAGGAAACGGCTGGTGTTAAGAGGCCGGAGCACTTTGTTCGGCTAAGAAAAGAGCACAGAGCGGATTTGCGAGTTTGGGACGAGTTTTTGGTCGCCTACAATGGGAGGACATTGTGGCTGGCGGAGCCCGTTTCAAATGCGGAGCTTCATTTATTTACAGACACTGCAGGTGCCATAGGTTATGGGGCGTTTTTTCAAGGGGAATGGAGTGTGGGGTCTTGGCCTGAGTGGTGGCACGAACAGAGGCTGACGGCTAACTTGTGCCTGCTGGAGTTATTTCCGATTGTGGTGTCCTTGGAATTGTGGGGTAGCCAGTTGGCAAACAGAAGTGTGGTTTTCCATTGTGACAACATGTCAGTGGTTAATGTTATTAACAAACAGACGTCGAGCTCTCCCCCGGTTATTGTGTTGTTGTGGCATCTGGTGTTGCTGTGCCTTCGTTTGAATGTGTATTTTCGGTCGGTACATGTTCCAGGTGTAGATAATGAAGTGGCGGATGCTTTGTCTCGATTGCAGCAGGTCAGGTTCCGGGAGTTGGTTCCGGGGGCGGCGTTGAGGTCGGTGCGGTGTCCGGAGCATTTGTGGGAGATGATGCGTTGAAATTATTCCCATGGGTTCAGTTGTCCTTAGCCCCTTCGACTTGGGATTCCTACAAGAAGGTATGGCGTGATTGGTTTATATTGCTGGATGAGTGGTGTGCAGTCGGGGGGTCGTCTAGTCGAGAGTCTGTTTTGTTTTGTTTTTTGATGCGCATTTTTGAAAGGGGGGCCTCGGCGGCGGTGGTTCAGAGGACCTTGGCGGCTTTGGCTTTTTTGTTCAAATTGACAGGTGGAGAGGATTCGACTCAGGGTTTCCTAGTGAAGCAAGCTGTGAAGGGATACAAGAAGGGCCGTTATAGGGAGGACTGTAGGAGACCTGTATCTTTTGATCTTTTGAAGGATCTGGTAGAAAAAGTTCGGGAGGTATGTGTGTCGGAGTACGAGGGCTGTTTGTTTACATTGGCATACTCTTGGGTATTTTTTGGGGCTTTCAGGATTAGTGAATTGGTGAGTGGAAGTTGCTCGCGCAGCGGGGGTATTCAGATGCAGCACGTGCAGCGTGTGGATGGTGAGGTTAGGATTGTGTTGCTGAATACTAAAACGGATAGCTCTGGTCGGGGTTTTCTAGTGCGTTTGCGGCGGGTGCCTGGTTTTGTGGGTTGTCCGGTGGAGTGCTTTGAGTCCTTTTTGTCGGTCCGTCCAGTAACGGGGGAGGCGTTATTGGTTCTCCAGAATGGAAAGGCCTTGTCTAGATATCTGTTTGTGGCAGTTTTTAGAAAGTGTTTGAAACTGTTGTGGTTAAATGCGAAGGAGTATTGTTCGCATTCTTTTCGCATTGGAGCTGCAACTGAGGCAGCCAGGTGGGGTTTGTCGGATGCCGATATCAAGAAAATTGGGCGTTGGGAGTCTAGGAGGTTTCGTTCGTATGTTCGGCTTCATAGATTAGAAAAATAAAAGGGGGAGTGGTGCGTGGTTTGGCTGTTACGATTGTTTATTTTTTGATAGGTTTTAAAAGATGTGTCATCTGGATTTTCGGACGCTCTTTTATTCATTGGGCGGAAAAGAGGGCTCAGCTACGTTTGGGTGGTAGGTTTCTTGGGCTCGATGAAAATTTGGTAAGTGTGCGTTGGCTTGGTTATAGGGGGCTTAAGTGGGAAGCAGTGCGTGCGAAGTTGCGTATGGCAATTGAAAGATGGGGTGCTCCGGATGTCTTGTTGGTCCATGCCGGGGGCAATGACATCGGGAGTTTTCCTATGCGTCAATTGATTAAGGCAATGAAGAGAGACGTGTTGTGGTTTATGAGTGAGTATCCGGATGTGTTGTTGATTTGGTCCGAGATGGTGAGAAGGGAGCGATGGAGGAACGCAGTTTCAGTGGCGGCACTGAATCGTTCTCGAGTGAAGATCAATAAGTGTTTTGGAAAATTTATCCGTTTGAATGGAGGTTTGGGGGTGCGTCATGGTTTGTTGGAGGCTGATCGCAGCTACACGGGTAAGGATGGTGTGCACTTGACGGATCTTGGTTTGGATGTTTTTAATTACGGTTTGTCTGAGGTGGTCGGTTTTGGTTGGAGGGTGTGGCGGTGCACGGCGTCTTGAGGAGTCAAGACGCCGTGCTGTGGCGAGTGCTTGGCAACAGATAATTTATATTTGGTAAATTGATTGCATCATTTGTTCTAAAGTCCGGGAATTTGGAGAATTGAATTGCAGTCTCCTTGAGAGTTTGACCTCAGGAGCTGGATTCTTTTGATATTTGCCACATTCTGCCCTCGCCACTTGCCAGGTTGGTGTGCGGCTTGTGGATTGGTAGGTGTGGTTGTTTACACGCTGAGCGTGAGTTCTGAGCGATGATATTTTACTTAATGGTTACACCGGACTTAGTTGGTTGTCAAAATGGACAAACAATTTTTCTGCTCTGTTGTCAAGTACTCGGCCACTAAGAAAGTTGATGTTTAACGTATTCATCATATTTTGTAATTTGTTAATATGTGTTTATTAAAGTTTATATTTTACAGATTTTCAAAGAATAAATAAAGCTGTGACCAGCACTTTTCCAACAATAAAATGTGTATGTGTGTGTTTTATTTAGTTTTGGTTAAGGAGGGTCCTTTTTCTGCTCTGTGAGTTGTTCCTATGACTCAGCCCTATCCTGGTCATGTTAGCATGGAGATAGCTAAAAGTGGGCGGAATGCGGCCATGACAGGATGGGCTGGGAGGTTTAGAGTTGGGGGAAAAGGCGGGTGGTTTAGAGTTGGGGGGTTGAACTTTAAGTGAGGTGATAGGTGGCTTAGTTGGGGGGTGGAGACTTTAGAGGGATTATAAGGGGTGCCAGGAAGGGCACGCCATCTTTTGGCTGGAGAAAATTGTCCCACCCACCCTCCCCTTTAGTTTGCTTTGTATCAGGGTCGCTTTATGTGTTTTTGGGGAGGAGGGATACAAGTAGTTGAGATTCTTTTGTCAAGAAGGGGTAGGCATAGCTTAGGGAGTCGAGGCCTTTGGTTGTAAAGTGGGCGGGTGCTTGGCAACAGATAATTTATATTTGGTAAATTGATTGCATCATTTGTTCTAAAGTCTGGGAATTTGGAGAATTGAATTGCAGTCTCGAGAGTTTGACCTCAGGAGCTGGATTCTTTTGATATTTGCCACATTCTGCCCTCGCCACTTGTGAGCTGCCAGTGGCTGACATCAAAGTTACACAGGGGAGTACTACGGTCCGCTTTCATGATCAAAAAATCATTAATGGCTTTTCTCTTTTTATACAGGCGGTCTAACTTATGGAGGCTGGAATTCAAACGGGTGGAAACATCGCATATCAGACTATGTTGGGGTAGGCCGTTCTGGTAGTGCAACTCAAGGAGGGTGTGCTTGGCTTTGTAAGAATGGCTGAAGTGCGTGCACAGTGTCCTGGCCATTTTTTAGAATGTCTTGCAGATGGGTGTAAGACTTCAGGAACTTGTTGACTACCAGATTGAACACGTGCGCCATGCAGGGCGCATGGACCATCCCTCCTCTGCTTAGCGTGGACACCATGTTCCTCCCATTGTCTGTCACCATGGTTCCGATTTTTAGTTGTTGCGGAGAAAGCCACACATTGATTTCTTCTTGCATGACGCGGAGCAGTTCCTCCCCTGTGTGACTTCGTTTGCCCAGGCAAACCAGGTGTAGAACTGCGTGACACAGCTGTGCCCTGCACATGTGGTATGATGGAGCGGCACTTGTGGAGGCTGAGGTGGTGGTGGAGAAGGTGGAGGAGGCAGACAATGGCGCAGGAGCAGCAGTTTGACAACGTGGAGGAGAAAGCGCCATCTCTTGTGGAAGTTGTTGGTGTGGCTGGGCGGGAAGCACATTCACCCAGTGGACCGTAAAGGACAAATACTGGCCCTGACCATAATTACAGCTCAACACATCTGTGCTGCCGTGGACCTTGGAAGAAACTGATAAGCTCAAGGACTGGCCCACCTTCTGTTGTACATATTGGTGAAGGGCTGGCACAGGCTTTTTGTAAAAAAATTGTGGCTTGGAACTCTCCACCTCGGTTCGGCACAAGCCACTAGTTCTCTGAAAGGTGCAAAGTCCACGACTTGGAAAGGGGGAGACTGCAGTACCAACAACGTCGACAAGAGCTTCTGCACCTTATGATGGCTGGACGCATAGAGTTGTCTTTTTGTAATGGCCTCGCTCAATGACTGCTGGCGCCATGCGTAGCGAGGAGCAGGAGCATCTGGACTGGGAGATGATGTCAAAGACAAACAGCTCCCTTCGGCAGAGGTGCTGGAGCCTTGAATTGCTGAAACAGCATGTGTGTCACTTGGTGCTGGTGCTGTTGCGGCGCCTGCAGGATGGACCGCATCTGACACCCGTTTCTCCCAGGCCATTGGATGGTGACGCTGTATGTGTTGGCGCAGGGCTGTGGTGCCAAGGTTAGCTCCCTGGCCACGCTTCACTTATTGCCCGCAGATACGACATATACCCACGTTCGGCTCCTCTGGTGTCTTCCCGGTCCCTGCTACTCTCCTCACCGGTGTCAGTATGCACAGCCTGCCTACTGCAGGAAGCAGCGGAAGTCTGCCCCACCTCTTCACTGCAAAGCAGCTGCTGACTGTCCTCAAACACTTCCTCCTCACTGAATAGTGGCGCTGAGCCCAGACCACCTAGTAGCTCTCTGGCTGCGGGAAAGGAACAGGACAGATCCTGGTTGAGGACAGGTGAGGGCCGCTGACCTGCTCCTGGGCCATGCCAACTAATTGTTGTATCAGAGGACTCTTGGCGGGGGTTGTCAGATGTTATATTTGAGGAATTGGATGACCTAGTCAACCATTCAACAACCTTTGGGTTGTTGATCAACACACTGCCACTAGATGACAACGGCAGTTCTGGCCTCACAGAGTCACCCCTGCTGCGACATCCCCTTACTGTGCTGCCATCTCTGCCTGCTCCAACTGCCACCTTTCTGTCTGACATAGTGGTTTATAAATAGAGATGAGCGAACATGCTCGTCCGAGCTTGATGCTCGGTCGAGCATTAGGGTACTCGAAACTGCTCGTTGCTCGGACGAATACTTCGCCCGCTCGAGAAAATGGCAGCTCCCGCCGTTTTGCTTTTTGGCGGCCAGAAACAGAGCCAATCACAAGCCAGGAGACTCTGCACTCCACCCAGCATGACGTGGTACCCTTACACGTCGATAGCAGTGGTTGGCTGGCCAGATCAGGTGACCCTGGGATAGACTAGCCGCTGCCCGCGCTGCTCGGATCATTCTGTGTCTGGATGCCGCTAGGGAGAGAGCTGCTGCTGGTCAGGGAAAGCGTTAGGGTGTTCTATCAGAATTGTTTCCATGCTGGTAATCCATGCACATACAGGTTACCTCTAAATCTTTTCATTATTGGGAATTACAGGGGGTGGACCTCCATTGATCATGTAGTCATCTCCAATCATATGTAAGGACCATGAGTGCTTTTAGGGGGAAATGCTCCTAACATTTAGAGCCTACTCACAGGAAAGTGAAACTCACAGTCTGTTCATGGCTCTGAAGATGGGAATCCAGGCATCCTAGTTATATTTGGTAAAAGAGTCCCTGCATAACTATCGGCCATCGACCCTGTATTGTAGTCATGTTTTCCGCACATTATGGTGCTTCTGACGGTATGTGGGAACTCTTTGTATTATATATCGCTATGATTCTTGAACTCCTGTCTCCCGAGAGTGGTGTTTGAAATGAAGCCTCCACATGGTCCATGTTTCAAGGACCAAGCACATGGGTAAGCCCTGAGCCTTATATATCTTATATGTAGAGATACGGCATCAATACACAACTTTGATATGACCTGGTTGAAGGCTTGTTGTATAGAGATGAGCGAACATGCTCGTCCGAGCTTGATGCTCGGTCGAGCATTAGGGTACTCGAAACTGCTCGTTGCTCGGACGAATACTTCGCCCGCTCGAGAAAATGGCAGCTCCCGCCGTTTTGCTTTTTGGCGGCCAGAAACAGAGCCAATCACAAGCCAGGAGACTCTGCACTCCACCCAGCATGACGTGGTACCCTTACACGTCGATAGCAGTGGTTGGCTGGCCAGATCAGGTGACCCTGGGATAGACTAGCCGCTGCCCGCGCTGCTCGGATCATTCTGTGTCTGGATGCCGCTAGGGAGAGAGCTGCTGCTGGTCAGGGAAAGCGTTAGGGTGTTCTATTAGCTTACTGTTAGGCAGGAGTGATTCTCAAAGAACCCAACAGCCCTTCTTAGGGCTACAATAACGTTCTACTTTTTTTATTTTAATTTGCATCTAGTACCATTTTGTGAGGAATTAGCAGGGGGACTTGCTACCGTTGTGTTTAGCTCTTAGTGGCACACATATCCATAGCAAAGACCGAAGTGGGAAAATTCAGTAGGGGTTGGATTTCAATTAGGCACTAACTCAGTGTCATCTCATCTGGCATAGTAGTGTGCTTTGATACTTGGCTAGAAAATAGCCATAGGAGAATACAAAGAGCTTACTTACGCATTGTTTGGTTTTAAAAACTCAAAAAAAAACAAAAAACACAAAAAAAAACAAAAAACACAAAAAAAAACAAAAAAAAGTTAAAAAAAAAAATAAAGTTATAACTCTCATTTTAAAAATGTTTAACCCAAAAAAAAAACAAAAAACACAAAAAAAAACAAAAAACACAAAAAAAACCAAAAAAAAGTTAAAAAAAAAATAAAGTTATAACTCTCATTTTAAAAATGTTTAACCCGAGGGCTAGGGGTAGAGGACGAGGGCGGGGACGTGGGCGTCCAACTACTGCAGGGGTCAGAGGCCGTGGTCCTGGGCGGGGTGAGACACCACCCGCTGATGAGGGAGCAGGGGAACGCCGCAGAGCTACACTCCCTAGGTTCATGTCTGAAGTTACTGGGACTCGTGGTAGAGCACTGTTGAGGCCAGAACAGTGCGAACAGGTGATGTCGTGGATTGCTGACAATGCTTCGAGCAATTTGTCCACCAAGAGGAAAGGAGTGTGAGAATGCATGAATACCAGCAGGCCCTGGTGCACAAGCTGAAACAGTATTTCCCTTCTGACAGCGCTAGCGGCAGAGTGCGTAGTTCTGCGGGACAAGTAGCGAGGGAGAGTAGGCGAGCAGGCAGCTTGTCCAGCACTGGCAAGGGTACGCTTTACAAGGCTTTTGCCAGCTTTATGTCACCCCAGCAAGACACTGTCACCTGTCCCCAGTCTCGGCAGAGTAGGGCTGATCTTTACAGAAAGATGGTGAGGGAGTACGTAGCTGACCATACCATCGTCCTAAATGATCACACAGCTCCCTACAACTACTGGGTTTCAAAGCTGGACATGTGGCACGAACTGGCGCTGTACGCCTTGGAGGTTCTTGCCTGCCCTGCCGCTAGCGTCTTGTCCGAGCGGGTTTTCAGTGCAGCTGGTGGCATCATCACCGATAAGCGTACACGCCTGTCGACTGACAGCGCTGACAGGCTGACGCTTATTAAGATGAATAAAGCCTGGATTTCTCATAATTTCCAATCTCCACCAGGTGAAGGAAGCTCAACCTGAATAATTGATCCACTCCTCCTCCTCCTCCTCATTTTCCTCCTTCTCCTCCTCTTTGTACAGTAAAGCAGAGGAAACTGGCTATTTTTTGACAGGGCCCACTGGCTCTAGCTATAGTACTTTATGCATTTAATTTTTCTGGAGGGCCACCTACCCGGTCCTCTGTTTTAAACAATTTTTGGGAGTGCCACATACAGGCACTCAATCTATTCAATTTTTCTGGAGGGCCACCTACCTGCTCCTCTGGTTTGAAAATTTTTTTGGACTGCCACATACAGGCACTCAATCTATTCCATTTTACTGGAGGGCCACCTACCTGCTCCTCTGGTTTGAAACATTTTTGGGACTGCCACATACAGGCACTCAATCTATTCCATTTTACTGCAGGGCCACCTACCTGCTCCTCTGGTTTGAAAAATGTTTGGGACTGCCACATACAGGCACTATCCAAATTAAATTGTCTCCATGGAGGTGGAGGAGGATGAGGAGGAAGAGGAGGAGAATGTTGGCGAGACACAAGAGGGGACCATTGTTGAGTCCTTCACTGTTCAGCGTGTATGGGCAGAAGAAGAGGAGTTGGAGGAGTTGGAGGAGGAGGAAATGGACAGTCAGGCCAGTGAGGGGAGTGAATTCTTACGCGTTGGTACTCTGGCGCATATGGCAGATTTCATGCTAGGCTGCCTATCCCGTGACCCTCGCGTTCAAAGAATTTATTCCAGCACCGATTACTGGGTGTTCACTCTCCTGGACCCACGGTACAAGCAAAATCTTCCCACTCTCATCCCTGGAGAGGAAAGGAGTGTGAGAATGCATGAATACCAGCAGGCCCTGGTGCACAAGCTGAAACAGTATTTCCCTTCTGACAGCGCTAGCGGCAGAGTGCGTAGTTCTGCGGGACAAGTAGCGAGGGAGAGTAGGCGAGCAGGCAGCTTGTCCAGCACTGGCAAGGGTACGCTTTACAAGGCTTTTGCCAGCTTTATGTCACCCCAGCAAGACACTGTCACCTGTCCCCAGTCTCGGCAGAGTAGGGCTGATCTTTACAGAAAGATGGTGAGGGAGTACGTAGCTGACCATACCATCGTCCTAAATGATCACACAGCTCCCTACAACTACTGGGTTTCAAAGCTGGACATGTGGCACGAACTGGCGCTGTACGCCTTGGAGGTTCTTGCCTGCCCTGCCGCTAGCGTCTTGTCCGAGCGGGTTTTCAGTGCAGCTGGTGGCATCATCACCGATAAGCGTACACGCCTGTCGACTGACAGCGCTGACAGGCTGACGCTTATTAAAATGAATAAAGGCTGGATTTCTCAGAATTTCCAATCTCCACCAGGTGAAGGAAGCTCAACCTGAATAATTGATCCACTCCTCCTCCTCCTCATTTTCCTCCTTCTCCTCCTCTTTGTACAGTAAAGCAGAGGAAAATGGCTATTTTTTGACAGGGCCCACTGGCTCTTGCTATAGTACTTCATGCATTTAATTTTTCTGGAGGGCCACCTACCCGGTCCTCTGTTTGAAACAATTTTTGTGAGTGCCACATACAGGCACTCAATCTATTCCATTTTTCTGGAGGGCCACCTACCCGGTCCTCTGTTTTAAAAAATTTTTGGGACTGCCACATACAGGCACTCAATCTATTCCATTTTACTGGAGGGCCACCTACCTGCTCCTCTGGTTTGAAACATTTTTGGGACTGCCACATACAGGCACTCAATCTATTCCATTTTACTGCAGGGCCACCTACCTGCTCCTCTGGTTTGAAAAATGTTTGGGACTGCCACATACAGGCACTATCCAAATTAAATTGTCTCCATAGCAGCCTCCACACGTTGTCTCCATTGCTACCTCCAAAAGTCGTCCATATAGCTGCCTCCATACATCGTCCCTTTATCAGACCCGTATACTGTGCACTACACCCACCACACACATCGCTGACCCATCATCACTGGGACCCCCAGACCCTCATTGATTGGGGATTATTACATTTCGTGACTGATCCTTTTGGTCGCGTTGTTGAGGTTCCGGTACATAGTCGACTACTCTAGTCACATCCAGAGCTGCACAGACCATAGCACTGCATTGTATAAGTAGCGTCAGAGCGGTGATTACATAGGAGATGGCGCTGGGGCAGTTCTCCTCTTCCTCGCGAGTAACGTCTCTTAGATTTTCGTATATTCGTGTTCTCACATAATATACGCATAATTAATGCCGCCACACAACAAAACTTTGTCGCTGACACCACGCGTTTCGTTGCCGGATCCGTCAGGCAGCAGATAATTAATACTTTTCACCCTCCAAGTTCCTACACAACAGACTCGTTCCGGGGGCTTATTAGGTAGAGACAGTGAACTGAGTGGGCGACGCAGGGACCCCCCATCCCCCTCCAATTAGTGTCATTTCTCCAGCGGCAGAACAATGACAGCGCGGAGACACCGAGGGACATGCAGATCCTCACGTGGAGGCTCCTCTCCCCGCGCTAAATGAGACAAATAACAACAACTAGGAAAGAGAACATAAAGGACCCATCCAAAAATATGCAAAAACCAAGCACCAAGGACCCACAGTGCAATACACAAGGACCACAAGTCCCAGCCATATCTGAGCTGCATTACTGGTGCCCAGGTGTTACCGCTCCCAGTGCCATTAGCCTTTAACCCCTTAAGCACCAGGCCTTATTTTTGTCATTTGTGTGTCGGTTTTTTTTGCTCCACACCTTCCAAGTGCAAGTATTTTATATTCCAAGGCGAGTACAGGCGGTCCCCTACTTAAGAACACCCGACTTACATACGACCCCTAGTTACAAACGGACCTCTGGATATTGGTAATTTCCTGTACTTTATCCTTAGGCTACAATAATCAGCTATAACAGTTATCACAGGCGTCTGTAATGAAGCTTTAGTGTTATTCCTGATTCTTATGACAACCCAACATTTTTAAAATCCAATTGTCACAGAGACCAAAAAAATTTTTGTCCGGGGCTACAATGATAAAATATACAGTTCCGACTTACATACAAACTCAACTTAAGAACAAACCTTACAGACCCTATATTCTTGTGGGATCTGCATTGACAGCTCTTTATGACACCTCCTCCGCTTTATTCGCTGGGTCGGGGCGATCACGGAGATATAAAAAATATACAAGTTTTATTATGTTTTAATGCATTTTAAAAATATTTAGACTGTACAAAAATGATTCTCAGAATTCTGCCATATTGTGTCGCCAATAACATTTTCATACTCCGGTGTGTGGAGCCGTGCGAGGCGTCTTTTTTGCGGGACGTGATGACGTTTTTACTGATTTACCTTTTTGAGGACGGCACAAACTTATAAACACTTTTTATGGAATTTTGTTACATTGTTGCGTTTCGGACATTTGGCGCAATTTTCAGTTGCGGAACTCCCAGCCATTAATATCATTTGTATATTTTGATAGATCTGGCCTTGTGGGACGCAGCGATACCCAACATGTTTATGATATTTACGGATTATTTTTAGAATAGTTGTAGGCGAAGGGCGTGATTTGAACTTTAAAGTTTTTATTTTTATTATAATTTTAAACTTTTTTTTTTTTTACACTTTTTCCGCCCCACGAGGACACTTTAACCCCGGGGAGTCTGATTGCTGCTGCCATATACTACTGTATTGCGTTATATGGAAGTTGTGCTACGGACCTGCACTCGGGGGCGGGTTACAGATCGGGCTGTAGAGGGTGTGGGGTGGGTTTATGTATATTTATGGTAATTTATATTTGTGGGTGTGGCCTGTCTTTGTTTATTGGTTTGGTATAGGTTGTGATAATCGGTTGGGTGGGGGTTGTGGTATTTAGTGTTTATTCATTTTGGTGTATTTTAAGTTATTGTTTTTGCTAGGTATGAATGGGGCTGGACCAGCAGGTAAGTTACTGTAAATATTTTGTATACATTGTGTATTATGTTTGGTTTGTGTTTTATATTTTGTTATGTTTTTTTACTTTTATATAAAATAAAAGATCTACAGATCAGGCGGTCATAGCAACAGGGCTGTGGAGTTGTTACGTCAAGATGTTGTCACCCCGGGATTTAACAGCCCCTGGCAGCTTCCAGCACAGACCACCGGTGCAAATGCTGGGTTTTCTTCAATATAGTCCATAAGGATTATGGGCGATACAGAGTCCCAATTACTTATGACAGGTTCCTTTAAGGAATAAACGGGGGTTTCTCCAGCTTTGCTTTACTTGAGAAGACGTCTAGAATCTCAACTCATTACGGATACATTGAGTCGCACTTATTCGCTACAAGGTTATATAGTGATGTTTGCACAACAAAGACCATTAAACCCCTTACCTTACAATGTTACTCAGTGTTATTGGGGAGTGTGGGTGGGGACTCTCTGAGCAGACACTTGATGATCCCTCTGTGCTATTAGATGCTGTGTGCTGACAATGTGCTTAGATTATCAGGGTACAGGGTTTATCTACACTTTTATTTACCTTCTGAACATTCACTAGTATGAGATGAGAGATAATGAGATGCATATAACACACAATTACATTCTCATCTCTGCTACATCTCAGCCACAAAATACACAGTTAGATCTGCTGTGCCCCCCCCCCCCTGGATAATGACCTTTTCTGTCTGTAGCTTGTAGCATTACTCTCCACAAGCTGCTGTCTGCAGGAATTGTGTGTCTGTGTGAGATCATCCTGGAATTCAGGGGTGGGGGCTGGAGGCAGAGAGCAGCTCAGTGCAGCATCAGACAGGAGAACTATATGTCTTCCCGACCCTAAAGTCAGAAGATTTATGGTCAGATCAAATTGTATATACCAGGACTGATAGAGACAGGCTGGAATTATATCTGTGAAATGCTGGATTTTTGTTAATAACATTGATTTGGAGAATTTGTTATTTTCTTATCCTGAATATATACATACAGGAATCTTGTCTTCATGGGAGGAATGTCCCTTTAATTCTCAGAAACATTGAGGAAAGTCTGTGAATAGGTCAGTAATTACATGTACACGCAGAGGCGAGGGCCGGGGCTGTATGGAGGAGGATGGATGGCTGAAGGCTGCGGGGTGGAACAGGTCAGCCCCCACTTAATCTTAAAGTAAATGATTAGTAATTAGCAATTACAAGACATCAGAACGTATTCAGTGAAGTGACGAGGAAGGAAAAGCTTTATAAATACATCTATTACCGAGCAGCCGGCAAATAATAACCTGCTGATTAACAGATTACACTCCACACCGGCAAAATACAGCTCCCACCCCAGGCAGGTAATTGTAACCTCAGCACTCAATGTTCCCAACAAACATCCGGGGCCGAAGGATTGTTCTACACAACCAGAACCTCCGATAATGGACGGCGCCTCCCCTCACCCGCCATATCCCAAACTTATAAGAACGCTACTACACTTGATCTTATACAAAAGGTTCTTAGAAGTGCTGTTTGGGGAGTAGCCTAGAGACAGGGGCTTGGATTGGCGAAAGCTCGCCTGGCTGCAGAGCGCCAGCTCCATCCCAAGATCCAACTAACATAGTTGCAGCACCTTTAATCTACTACTAGTTCACTGCCTCCATAATAATAATAATAATAATCTTTATTTATATAGTGTCATCATATTCTGTAGCGCTTTACAAATCATAGGAAACAAATACAAATGTAATGTAACAGAGCACAACATTTGTATGGAACAACAGGAGTGAGGTCCCTGCTCGCCAGAGCTTACGGTTTATGAAGATGATGGGGTAACACGAGGTAAAAGAATATTTAATGGTCAAGCCATTCTTCTTAGGGAATAGAAAAAAATATAATAAATGGAATTGCTGTCGCTTGAACCACTCAGCCGTCATCTTATATACCAGGTCCAGGGTGAATGGGACTGCAGAGAAGTCTGGTGCCTGTTGGTTGCTGGATAACAGATGGGAGGACGACACAGGACGGGTTAGTAGAAGAGTTAAAACTTCATGCAGTTAATGAGTGTTATAGGCTTGCCTAAAGAAATGGGTTTTAAGAGCACGTTTGAAACTTTGGAGGTTAGGTATTAGTCTGATAGTCCGGGGCAGAGCATTCCATAGAATTGGTGCAGCTCTAGAGAAGTCTTGGAGACGCGAGTGGGAGGTCCGCACTAGGGTAGAGGTTAATCTAAGATCACTGGCGGATCTAAGAGCACGGGTTGGGCGATAGACTGAGATAAGAGAGGAGAGGTAGGGGGGTGCAGCATTATACAGAGCTAATGGGGTTCGTTATTCGAGACGAGCACTCGAGCATCGGGAAAAGTTCGTCTCGAATAACGAGTACCCGAGCATTTTAGTGTTCGCTCATCTCTATTAATAACATAACTAATATACTTGTAGAGATATTCAGTGGTAGGATGTAAAGAGTGTTCCCATTTAATCACAGTAGGAAAATGGTCTTCAAAGTAAGGAGGAATATAAACGTAGAGTTTTTTTTTACAAGAGTTGCAGAACTTTCCATTATTCAATGATTATCTCTTGAACAACACTTACCTCCTACTCAAACAATAGAAGATAAGTTTCTGGTCACTTGGGAGCTGAAATGGAGTTGTTAATTTACATATGGACACCCATCTATCGGGAAAGAAATTTTTTAATATATATATATCCTATGCGTTGGATAGATAAAATGTAGATAGATAAAACGTTGGATAGATAAAATGTTGCTTGCTGGAAAACCCTTAGATGGGTCTTGTAACAGTTGCAGTAATGAAGCTGAATAAAGATCACCAAACTTGCCCTCCACCGTGTTTCACAAGTGATTTCACTAGTTCACAAGAATTCTAGTCCCTTTGGCTGTAGGCAACATACACCTTCCAAACAGACGATACAAGTAGTTGAATCCAGCACTCAGTTGAGCAGAGACGAAGAGTGTATTGCACCCGTAACGTGTTGATGTTTGCAACTATACAGAAGTTTTAAAGAAGCACTGGCTTCCACTAGAATTTTTTTGAGATTAATTACGACCCCCTCTCACAAGTAAGATTTTCTGAAGCTGGTCGAAGATATAAGATTTCTATTTTTCCCAAAGGAACATTGTATTTGGTGCTACCATCAAGTATGTTACTTATATGTAGGGTAGGGATAAGAGGCTGCCATGGAGTTATGGGGGTGCTCATCTCAGAAACACAAAAAGGAATAAAACTTTTATAAGATATAATATCCTTAAAAGAGAACAGAATGAATACAATGAATCCAGATTTGTGGGTCTCATTTCAACTCTCTCCCTAGTACTGCACTTAGTCCATATTCATTATAGCCACTGCAAATCTTTTAGTATACATCCAAAAGGAAATGATTAAAAAATATTGATACATAGATTTATTACATAAGTAAGTTGTTTCTAGTTAATTTTGTCAGGGTCAGTGTTATTAACAGTCCCAGATGTTCCCCACCAGTGTCACAGTCTGATAATGGACCATGACAGATAAATCTATTGTGTCCCCTGTGATTCATCTGATTGGATGTAGAGTGTGAGAACTGCACTCAGGCCAGTGCTCCACACATTATTATGCGGAATAATTCATACATATAGAAACCAAGAAATCCCAAGTCATCTGTTTCTTATCTGAAATGAGCATGTAGGATGAGGGTCGTATAACATGCTCAGAAATAAATGGTATCTATCTATCTATCTATCTATCTATCTATCTATCTATCTATCTATCTTGGCGGTCTGAGGCCACCAGTTAAAAGAAGGAGGGCAAATTCAGATTATCATTGTAGCTTCTTTCCAGGGTCTCTCTGTACAGAAAGAATGGTCGGGTCCAGTATGACGACCTCCAAAGATAATGCAGTTCTGTGAAGACCTTCTCACTTTTCCTGCATTTCCAAACGGTCAACGAAGTGTGGAATAAGCACTGAGAGCAGCATCTCTGAATCTTCCTGCAGGCCCAGGAAAATTAAGTGTTTAGTGAACTCTGTCCTGGGGTGATGGCCTGAGTGCCCACAGAAAGGGCTCTGAGTGCCACCTCTGGCACCCGTGCCATAGGTTCGCCACCACTGCTATAGACTATAAGCTTTTGCAAGCAGGGCTCTCACTCCTTTTTTGTCACATGACTGTTGTTACTCTGTAATGTCTTTTTATTTGTATGTTACCAGGAATCTGTAAAGCGCTACAGAATTTGATGGCGCCTTTATAAATAAAGATTATTTTTATTATTATTAGGGCAAGATTTAAAGCGTAACTTTAAAGTTATAATGATTTTACCAAATTATTATATGTGATGACAAGGTGAGGGAGGGGAGCAGCATGAGGTGCAGAGAGAAAAAGAAAAAGTTCTGTAGAATCGCAAACTGGGATGAAGGTACTGATAAGAAACAGAGGACATCTTGTACCTCTCTATTCTGTGTAGGAGACATCTGTATCCACAGCCCTGAACACATCCAGCTCTTCTACATACACACAGAGAGCACATAGCCTCCTCCCCTGGGAGCAGCAGCCCCTCCCATCCCATAAATTGTAGAGTTTTAAAGGACAGACTCCAGGGCTGCACAGACAGTGGAAGCAGCTAAGGTTGAAGTATATGGTTATATTAGGTAAAACAGCACATAAGGGGGTTATCTGGCTTAAAAAGTATGAGAATTCTCTGGGCAAATTTTTTTTTTTTTTTGCCCTTTAAAAAGAATATTGGAGTCAACATATTGAAGGAGATTTTTCATAAGTCACTTGCAAAAGCAATTCTTATTGTCAGCAATTCGAACTGTCCCCGCGGGACTCACCAAACACTGCTGGCAAGGAGCCAGGTAATGTTAAAGAAACAATTGAAAAGCACTGGAATTATCAGTTACACGACAAAGGCATTTTGACTCAACATAGCAGAGGCTATTGGAACCCATCATCATGTAAAAATTACCTTCCTGATGACAGGTTCGCTTTAAATGCAATGAGTGTAATAGTCAAGGGTCCAGATGCTTTCGGCTGTATAATGTACATTGCACACATAAGATCCATATTACATTGCACCAATACTAATGTTGGACTCATGTTCTAATTCTATGTTATAAATATGGTATGCTTGAGGGAAATGTCTTGCTAATAAGTAAGATTATTTTTGGCATGAGCTTGATTTGGGAACTTCTCCCAGTCTGCTTACATGTGTTCACAAGCGCTCAGCTGTACAATCTGCCTCTCGTTCTTCATGACTGCTTTTTGGGCAGTCGTTTTGCAAATACCTGACAGGTTTATGCTGGCTACCTTACTGCGAAGGGGAAACCAGACAGCTGTGATGTTGTGTTTTTTACCAGGATTCACATGCTATAAAATATAAAAGCAACATTAGTTTCCTATGAAATATTTTTGTGATATATATATTGTACAAGATAGAGCTACGACTTGATGAATCACACATTTAATTTGATCAGGACAAAGATAACGTTCTCCTGTCCGGTTTAGTAAATGTTAGTTCAACAGTCTCCATAGTATTTAAGAGTTTCTGGCTACCGGTAAGTTCCTGCAATGATTAACCCTAGATGTTATGTTATGCTAAATGAAAATTCAAATTCAGGAATTGATGTTTTAAAGTATAAAAGAAATCAAATAAATAATGAAGTCAATAAGTGATAGGAGCCCTAAAATAGCCCCATCATAAAATACAACTCATCTTGCTAAACAAGGCTTAAAATGTTAAAACTTTAAATTATTGAACCCCATTCATTACTGCCATAGGGTAATAAATGTCCTAATTGCACAATTTTTGCACCTAAAATCCTTCCTTATAATTTTACATCAAGTTTGTTTCTGGGTGTTTAAGAACAAGAGATATCTACTGTTAAAGTTGTATTAAAAATGCTATTTTTAAGTATAGTTGTCTTTTCCACAATGTAAAATTGGATAACACTGTGGATATCTACTGTTCTGTCACACCTAGACACACATACAAATTATTCTTTTCATATGGCAGTAGCATAACTCCCCTCAGACAGACACAATGGGGCTCATTTACTTTCGTCGGACATCCCGACAATTTCCGTTTTGCGCCAATGGTACAGGGATTTAAAAGGGGTTTTTGGCGCATGTGATCGGATTTGCGACACAAATCAGGGGGGAAGTGGCAGGCCATCGGACGATCCGACGGATCTGGACAAACCGCGGGATTTAACTTCAATATTGTGTCGCAAGCCAAGCACTTACATGCATGGGGAAGAAGAAGGTGAACTCCGGCGGACCTGATCGGGGAAGCGACACATGCAGGATATCGGGCGCACGATCTTCATGGATCACGGCAGAGTCAATCCTCGTTGGACATTCCGGACCAGGGATCGCGCAGGGACAGAATTGTGACAACCTTCTGCTAACGGACAGTTACTCATCTCGCCTCATTAAAAATGTAGCCCTGACTGTATGGTAATATGTTTGGTTGTAATTATGACAATACGGATTCTGGCCTGAGGTCTAATAATTTAGATTTCTTGACTGAGAATTTAGGAGTCTGTTAGCTTATAACTAGGGGAAGTTGGGTCTAATAATTTATCATTTAGACATTTAGTCAAGCGTATGGTAATTTAGGGATCTGGCTGTGGAGGCTAAAATTTAGGCATCTGATAAAAATGTACAGGTTTCCTCTTGTTTCCAAATAATAGAGGTCCAGTCTAACGTATACTGTGTAGTCAACAAGGGTATACAGTTTATAGTCTAAGGTAGTGGTGGCAAACCTATGGCACAGGTGCCGGAGGTGGTACTCGGAGCCCTCTCTGCACAAAGGTCGCCATTCAGTACTCCTCCTGCAATCACGGACAGATTGGGATGGGCTTCCAGCCCATCACCCTGCACAAAGGTTGCCATTCAGTACTCATCCTGCAGTCACAGGCAGCTATATTTTAAGGTGACAAGAACTGCAGGAGGAGCAAGGTGGTGTGGACAGAGCTGTATAATATTGAAACTCCTGCTCCGGGTCCTTGTGATTCTTCCTGTTCACCTGTTCCTGGAAGGAAGCTACGATGTAAATCCAAATTTCTCCTTCTTTCTACTGTACTGGTGTCTTCGGGATGCTGATACAATTGAGCAGGGATAACTTATATTCCTAAATTGCTATTTGGTACTTTGCAAAAAATATGCGGGTTTTGATTGTAGTTTAGGCACAAAGTTTCACCATCACTGGCCTAAAGTATACTGTGTAGAATTTTGTTTTAAAATTAAATGTATATTTCTTTTTTTTTTCTTCTATTTTCCGTTTTTTACTGAAGTGTTCCTTTATGTCCATTATTTGCATATTGCTGGAGTTTTTGCAAGAATTCCCAAACAATATTAAAGGAAATTAATATCCTCTTCCACTTGCTTTGCGTAGCTCTAGCTGGTGCCTGATGTATTTATTGGCAACATAAAAGATTGAAATACATAACTGCTTAAACAAAGAGATCTTTTATGAAAAGTAAACAAATTCATTGCTAACCTTTACATGTCAATTTATTTGGAGGTCAGTCACTGATTTGCTAGGTTACAAACCACAATCGACTCTTCCGCTTAAAGATAGGGCACAATAAAATCAAAAGTAAACATATAATGAGCGCAAACAACTAGCAGCATAAAGAACTAGGAAACGCTTGCATAGTGATGATGTATAGTCAGACAGAGCTCTGCTAATCCCGGCGCACTTTCCATCAGTCTTGGATTAAAATAGAGCTGTGATGTTTCGCACAAGCTGGCTGGTCTAACAGATCCTCTCCCCTTTGAAGTCTCATTGTCAGTATGCATCATTCTTGTTCCCAGGTCATCTACCTTTACTGCTATGTGACTTGAAATAAGCCTGCAAAGGGAGAACAAAGTAATAGAAATGATATGATATAGTGTCCGTGAATGGGGTTCCATCTCTCTACACTGTGATGAAAGGTCCGCTTCAAAGGCAGATGTTTACACTGAATACACATAACTATATGAGATGTAATCATGGATCTGATGATAAATCATTTACACATATACATTTACAAATGGATATTCCATACCATTGAAATGGAACTCCTCAAATAAGATAATTTTTTTTTTAATATCGGCTGGAAAAATTCCTGATTTTCCAGTTTCCAACATTTTACAAATGTTTTATTACAACTTTGACAAACTACTTGCTTTAACAGGTAATTGATTGTACTGTTCAGGGCCTTCATGGTGAATTTTGCAAGGTTTTGATGCCCGGAACAAGGGGTTAAAAGTCTAGAGGAGCAATTGACCAGGCGTACTCCCACAAAGCCAAGAATTCACAATAGTCCAAAATGTCAGTGCTCTACTCAATATGAAAACCATGACCGTATATGTCGATGAACAGTCTCACCACCTTCTTTTGGAAAGAAATGGAAGATCTCCTAGGTTCTCTCTCTCCTTTCTCCATTCCCCTCCACTGGATCTAACCGTGGACCCCGTCTCACTTCTGTGTCCGAGATTCACTGCTGATCCTGTGTTAAAGGACATCTACCACCAGGATGAAGGATTGTAACCCAAACACAGTGACATACTGGTGTGTATCCACTATTCTTTAAGTTTCCTAAGCCCTTGTTTTTAAGAAAAAAAGCTTAAAATATTATTCAAATGACCCTGAGGAGCTCCAGGCTCCATTAACAACTCATTTGCATAACCCTTAAAGCCTTTTTTGTAAAAACATACGAATAAGAAGTTAAAATAAGAGCGGATCCTGCCAGAGGAGGCACACACCAGTATGTCAGTGTACTTGGTTTACAATCCTTCATCCTGGTGGTAGATATCCTTTAAGGATTGTGGGCAGATAGTGTAGATCACCAAGGTAAAGGGAAAATAGTTTATTGCATATACTCACAAAGAAAGGTAAAAAATGAGCGTGTCACAATATTAAAAACACCAAACACCTCCTCCTTAACACAGGATCAGCCGTGAATCTCGGACACGGAGGTGAGACGGGGTCCACACTTAGATCCAGTGGAGGGGAACGGAGAGAGGAGAGAGAGAACCTAGGAGATCTTCCATTTCTTTCCAAAAGAAGGTGGTGAGACATATACGGTCATGGTTTTAATATTGAGTAGAGCACTGACATTTTTGACCTTCATGGTGAATGGTGGATTGAGAATAAATAACCCGGGTTTTCTGACTCAGATCCCCAACTTGGATGGACCACTTGCTTTATCAGGTAATTGTTCAGGGCCTTCACTGTGAATGGTGGATTGAGGAGTAATGATATGTTGTGCTTTTTGGACCACCTGCACTATGTGAATAGTTTACTTTCCCATGAATGCTCTAACAAAACTGGCACAATTGTTTATTTATTTACTGTTTCTATGGTCATTGTCCAGGTGGGGAGCTGGACTGCTGGGTCTGCGCACACAAGCACATGTTGTGCTTTCCCTAGAGATGTAATTCTTGGTGAGTTTTCACCTTTTTTAATTGATTTTATTTATCTTGTGTGCAGTCTTTTTGTAGTGATAATGAATAAAGAGAATATCTATTAAGTGACATGTTTCTTTGTTTTTTTGTTGCATATGACCTTATGTGGCATGTCATAGGTTTTCTCATTTACTTTGAGTAGTGCTGGTCCTAAGCTTCTTTAATACCACATCATGTTATGTTTGATGAAAGGGGCTGCCATACAAGGTAGCAGTAGAGACATATTTCATTATCCAATTCAAAGAGCCATCCATACGAAAAGAGAAAAGGAGTGTGATTAATCATTTTCTGGCTCAGTCTGAGGGCTCAGTCTTACAAACGTAATGGGAAACAATATGTCCCCGCACCATTTGCGGCCAAATATCAGTCCCCATCGACATCTATGGTGCCCAGTCACTGCGCACATGTTGTCTCACCGCACTGTGACTGTGCATGGCGAAATATAGGACATGTCTTATATTTTGCAATTTTACTGTGCCGATCCCTGCGCTATGACATGCATTACTGCTGCATTAGTTCTAAACTGAATGTATATGTATAGCTTAAAGGGGTTGTACCAATTATTATTGTTATCCCCATCCACAGTTTAGTGGTTGACAATCTGTATGGTGGAGGTTCAACTGCTCAGATACCCACCGGTCTTGTCCTAAGAATGGTGTCCCCTTCTCACTAATTGAATGATGTGGCAGGTGGTAGATGCACCTCACCGTTGTATTCAAAACTATGAGATCATCGGAAATTAATTAGTACAGCACTCGGCTATCTCCTGCACTCTTATTTACGGTCTATTAGAGTGCCAGGGATAGCGGACTCCTGTGCTTGCCAATTTCCGACACTCTTAGTATTGAATGGAGCAGCAGGTGCATACTCAATAATGCCATTATTCAATCTCGAGATCGGGATCCAGCAGTTAAGATTTCCATAGAGAGGTAGCTCTTGGATGTAATTTTTTTTTCTATAAAAGTCATCTATTTGGCTGCTGTCACAAATTAAAAACTCATAACTCTCCAGAATGGTATCTTCTGTAGGAGGGAATTGTTCTGTGCATGGAACTATAACATACCCAAGGTTGAAAGTCTTTTAATTAATTCTAATGATAAACTTTGCAATACGCTGGGGCCAGGGGCTGCTAAGCCATGTAGAAAAACCACATGTTTCCAGTTCAGTCCATCACCAAGGGATGCATTGCATTTAAGCATTCAAGAAAATGTAGCATTTAAAATATCTTATTTTTACAGTTTGACATCTATTAACTCTATGCAAAATCCCATGAAGGCAAATCAATTTCATGTTGAAGGAAATGTCAACCTTGAGTCTAAGAGCTTGACTTTCATTTTCCACATACGGCATCTCATGAATAACACGAATATGAATGAAGTTAGAGGATTTTGAGAGGATTTGTTTAGTACCTGGTCTGATAGATGCACTTTCTAGATTAAAACCTTTAAAGAGAAGCCGGTTTCTGCAATGTAAGGGATTACGGAGACCATAAGCTTTTCTTTATAGAAGGCGAGATGTCTAGTCCTTCGACGTATTGGATTTATACACTTTTGTTCAGAACTGGTGGTAAAAAAGAACACATCATTGTATTTTATATTTCCCATATGCATTAGCCTGATAAAAAAATGCTTTCAATGCAGGAAAAGTGACAATAATTTTGCTGCATCAATATTTTTGGCATTGCAAGGTAAGTCATATCTGGCCAGACAGCTTTGAGCAATGTTAACCACGGAGGAAATCATTTTTCTTTTTGTAGTAAATCATAGAGATTGATAAACTGTACAACAGTCACAGTATAACACAACCTAACTGTACATTGTGCTACCATGTCTTTCCATACAATGACATATATCACATAACGGTCAGGGGTGACAATGATCCTGGACTGTGGTGCCTAAGGAATTTAGCAGGGTGGAGCGGTTCTATCAGTACCACAATCTAACCATGGGAAACATATGGTAGCACTAGAAGCTGTAGGTATGAAAAAGTATGATTTTATGGACTGTCACATAATTCTGGTTAATTTTGCGTAATAGGCCAATACATCAATTATGCAATCAACCAATAGCATTTTAAAGTCTTCATATATGTATTTGTGGCAATAACACAAAATATGGCCATTATTTATTGATTGATGCCTCCTTTTAATTACATTTAGTTTAGAGTAGAATTTAGAATAGAGACAAGTTGTCTGAAACCCAGGTAGGCCAGGAAATCTGCACAGCATGGGAGATCCAATCACACAACCCACAGCAAAGAATAGAAGGGTCAGAGAATTAGAAGTTTACACCTTACAAATAGTATGCATAGACTTAACACCCTAGCAAGGATGAAAGAGAAGTATACAGAGGGGAGCATGTCCTAACTGCACAAAGACCTAAACAAAGAAATTGCAAGATAGGTTCTTAAAGGGAACCTGTCACCATATTTGCACATATGCAGCCAGTTACAGGTTCCTATACAGCTCTATTGACTGACTGACACCCTTCTTTTAGCTAAAAATTCTTTACCTCACACCCCCATTAAATCATCTTTTATCTTATATTACCCTCCCATCTACTCCTCCCCATGCCTTGTGCTTCCTTACTATTCCTTTAGCCTCTTAACAATCGCGAACTGTAACCCATTTATGTATCTGACCACATGAAGGGCTACTTTTAAAACTATGCTAATAAGCTTGAAGGGCTCTGGGGGGCATTACCATAACTCATCAGTGCTGCAAGTTTGCAGGCTGTTACAATGAGCAGAACATATCTCACCCAACCCCCTGCTCTCTCCCTCCTCCTGCTGCCTGTATAATCCAGCAGACGCAGGAAGTGCAGGGGTAGGGGAGAACTCTTATGCTCTCTGTAACAGCCCGTGAATCTACAGCACTGAGTGGCTCTGGAAACACCACCTAGAACCCTTCAGGCTCATTAGCATAATTACAAAAGTCAATTTTTAGAAAGAAGCAGGCCAAGGATAACAAATATAAGAAGATTACTTGATCTGTAATGGCCCCTTCTTCATCATGCTTGATTTTCATGGTAGATTTCCTATAACAAAAGAAAACCAAAAGTGTGATACTAAGGTAATCAGTTGCAGTATGGTGAGGATGTCCTCCTAGCTTTATGGCTTGGTCACAACTACAAGCCCTAAGGCAAGTTCACACAAAATAATAATGGCCCACTGTTATACATTGTTTTGCAATTGTGTGTAATCCAGGGGCTTTTGTCTGGTGATTCCGACAATATCGGTGTTCATTGAATTTTATGGCACCCGGTCACTGTGTGGTGAGCACACGTTGTCTCAACGGACCATGACCGTGCATGGCGGAATATAGAACATGTACTATATTTCACCGTGTTGTGGCGCCGACCCTGCGCTGGTCTATGGAAAGGGGAGGGGTGAACAGCGCGGTGACATGTGCCAGCCCGGCCTACGTTCCTCTGCTCCAGTGCACTCAAAGTGTAATATCCACATATATTCTTTTTACCAACATAAACTATGGATTACAGAACTAACAGTAGATTTGTATAGAACAATCTGTCAGCAAAAGAAATACATATAAAAGGGGCAATTATTTTATTGTACACAGGAAAAGTTTGTCCCAGATATCTAAGTGCATTAGACTTGGAATTGGTCTATATATATGGAATAGTGAGCCAAGGCCTGACCTTGTACCACTGAAGCTATGATTACATGATTATCACTGAAGCTAAATTGCTTGAGATACATCTGCAGTCTTATTTTATACTGTTTGGGGGGGGGGGGGTTGAGTAAAGGGGTAAAATCTTTTCCCAGCTCTGCAGCACTTAACCCATTTGCTTTAAATGTGGGATATTTACAGATAATTGGGAGTCCATGAACCATAACCTCATACACAAGACTACAGGTTATAGAAATACTCTCTGAATAGTCGGTGTGATAATATTCCATGTAGTAAATTACTGAGAAAAAGCTGAGGAGCTACAAAGCTCCCTGCTGAGGCTTATTCTGCTCAATTTGCTGGATCTCATTTCATGTTAGATGCTGCCCTGTGGGAGGGACAAGGCGCAGCTTGAAATATCCACTTTTCCTTTATAGTTTTTCACTTTGCTTTTTTGTTTTTAATGATAAATTATCTGATACTACTGGTGAACCAAAGAAGCTGAATTTCTGAGGTGTTAAAAATGTATGAATCCTTGGAAACATTCTCTTAGGTTCTTTCCCAGAAATCTAACAGCATCACATGTAATTTGGATAAACCAATATTTCAGTGATTATCTATGCTTTAATATGTATATTGCTCTTATTGAAATTTGGTAGATTTAAATGAAAGTCACATTATGGACCTTCTCTGCAGAATTTTAAACTAGTATGAAAAAATAGCAATCATTGCTATATCCAGAATGACTGCAGGAAAGTAATGTATTATCTATTCATACTAAGTAAGCTGTATACTACATTGAGTAGCAAGGCCCTGTCCCCCAAAGTGCACAGTGTAGGGGTTACAGAGTAGAGAGAACCTGTCACCAAATACAAAATGCTGAATGATATGCCCCAGGGACGTAACTAAAGGGGTAGCAGCCATAGCATCCGATATGGGGCCCCCAGTGTCAAGGGGTCTCAGCATCTTGGGGAATTGTGTGTGAATTCTCTGTATGTGTTTGTGGTGTGTATATACTGTATATGTATGTGTATAACCTGTATGTCCGTATATGGTATTGTATGTATGTCTTTATTTGCTGTATGTGTGATATATGTGTATATGCTATATGTCTGTGTATATGATGCATGGGTGTATATGGTACTGTATGTATGTGTGTGTATGCATGTATATATGGTGTGTGTGTATATACTGTTTGTGATTGTAACTCATGTGTGAATATACAAATGTGTATTTTTTAAAGGGGGAAGAGGGTCCCATTCAGAAATCTGCTATGGGGCCCTGCCTCTCCTAGTTACGCCCCTGCCTTGCGTAACCTGTTTATGGAATACGCAGCATGCTCTGCGAACTGACCCTATTTTATAGCATTAAAGATCCTAATTAAGTTAATAAGACCCTTGTCTGGGCCTCCGGGTCTGGATTTGAGGCCCTAATAAAAACCACATAATGTAGAAGGAGCATCTGTTGGTAGGTGGGCACCAAGCTTTTTTTTATTTAAATGATTAAAATTTGCCAGAATGTTAAAAGTCACTAAGTCTTCATTCACAGTGGAAAAAGCCAGGAGGCAGTGGAAATAATTCTATAGAAATCCTGTTATGTGGATATTAAATATGAAGCTCAATAAAAGCCAATGCATCACTCTGCTCTTTATAAAACCAGAAACCACTTACTTTTGTATTAATTTTGCAGATAAAATCTTTGTTGTACTCCCCAGGGAGATAAGATATTAACATTTTCACTTTCAGATAATAACCACCAGTGGCTTTAGGCAGTGAATAGTGATATACCCCTACATCCAATATGTCATGCGTGATTACCTGCAAAATCACTCCAAATTGCTAAATGCTCACTGAAGAAGAAAAGCTTTTTAAGAGCAAAGGTCAAATGCCTATTCCACATTGTCTGTTTTTTCTTATTTTTGTTTGACTTGCCAATACACATGAACAACTAAAATGTCCATAAAGTGAATGGAAAATAGATAAAAATTTACACTTCCTTCTGCTCCTGTCTCTACGCACTTCTTGTTCAAGGGGAAAAAACAAATATTGGATTGGTCAGTGTGCAGATTGCCAGATGAAATTTGTAAATTACTTATGAGAGAGTTGTCCCTGATATAGATGGGCTTTGTTCTTCCAGCTACAACCGTTTACTGCAACAGCTTATTGGCAGAAGTGTTAGGTGTCACAGCCTTATCAATGAACTACTTTCCAGTTTTCTACTTTCCAGTCCAGCATGACATACTCGTTCCTTTTCAGTATTAATTGGATGTAGAAAGGCATCTTTACTTAAAAAAATGAGGTTTAAAAATTAGCACATGAGCTGGATGTCAGTCGATGTCCCCCCTGCTGCGATCGAATCTCCTGATCCTAGCCGGGGAGCTAGGAGTCGGGGGGTAATGTCACAGAGCTGGGGTTGGGCGTATGCCTATTTCTTTGTAAATTTGCCATTTCTTTATGCACTTAAAACAGTTCCAAATAGTGCATAAAGAAACATACAAGTAGATGACCTTAGTGGGATATGGAAAGATTGTTTTAGTTGGAGTGTACCGACAATTTGGACAATGCAAAGCTGTAGATATTCTTAAGTAGCAGCCCTTGAGATCTGTGAAAAATGTATTTCAATTCCATGATTGTAGCTGATATGAGCACTAATAAATCTTAATATACTAATCCTATTCCATAGCACATCACAGATCATGGGGTACATAAAAAAAATGAAATAAAAGAATACAGAGAATACAAAAATATGATTAGATGAAACAATAAGAGTTATAGAAAAGCTTACAATATATGAGAGTGAAGGAGTGACAGAAGGTAACAGTGTTTGTGCACTGTAGAAAAAAAGTATTTAGTCAGCCACCAATTGTCTTCACAAGGTTGGCACACATGGTTGCTGTTATGTTGGCCCATTCCTCTAGTGCAGTGATGTTTTAAGGCTGTCGCTGGGCAACACAGACTTTCATCTCCCTCCAAAGGTTTTCTATGGGGTTGAGATCTGGAAACTGGCTAGGCCACTCCAGGACCTTGAAATGCTTCATACAAAGCCACTTCTTAATTGCCCTGGCGGTGTGCTTGGGATCATTGTCGTGCTGAAAGAAAAAGCCATGTTGAGATTAAGGTCTACCTATGATGTCAGTTACAGGCCTCTCTCATTTGAGAGTGAGAGAGCTTGCACAATTGGTGTCAGAGGCGTAACTACAGTGGTAGCAGCCACAGCAGCTGGAATGGGGCCCACAGTATCATGGGGGCCCCGGCATCTGAGATATATGGTGTTAATATGCTAAATGTCTGTATTTGTGATGTGTATATGCTCTAAATGTGTATGTGGTGTGTATTTGCTGTATGTCTGTGTATATGGTGTTTATACACTGTTTGTATATTTTTTATGAGGTATGTGGGCCCCATTCAGAAGTTCGCTATGGGGCTCTACCTCTCCTAGTTACGCCACTGATTGGTGTCTTACTAAATACTTACTAAATACTTTTATCCCCACTGTACACTGATCCAGCCATTCTTTAACCCCTTATCAACGACACTAGTTTTCAGCTCCATGACCAGACTCGATTTTTCAAATCTGACATGTCTCATGATAATTGGTTATAACTTCAGAACGCTTTAACATATCCAGGTGATTTTGAGAATGTTTTCTCGTGACACATTGTACTTCATGTTAGTTATAAAATTTAAGTGATAAGTTTTGCGTTTCGTTCTGAAAAAAAGTGAAAATTTGGCAAAAGTTTGTAAAAATTCTTCATTTTCCAAGTTTGAAATGTTCTGGTTTCCAGACAAGATGTAAAACTACCCAAAAAGTTTGATAATTAACATTTACAGAATATCTGCTTTATGTTGGGATGATATTTTATGCTTCCGGTCATTTTTCTAGGATGTTATGAGGTGCAGAACTTTAGGTGCGATTTTTCTTATTTTCATGAAAATTGCCAAAACTCACATTTTGAGGGACAACTCAGTTTTCAAGTGACTTTGAGAGGCCTAAATAATAGTAAAACCCGATAAATTACCCCACTATAGAAAGTTCACGCCTCAACATATGTAAAACAACTTCTATTAAGTCTATTAACCCTTTAAGTGTTTCACGTGGGTTAAAAAATATGGACCTGCGATTTAGAAACTATAGAATTTTTTTGGAAAATACATTCATTTAGGCCAAACTGACAGTTTCAGGATAAATTAAATGATGAAACGCACTGCAACGCTTGATGCCCAATTCCTCCCGAGTTTACTGATACCCCATATGTGGTGGTAAACTGCTGTATGGGCGCACGGCCGAGTATAGAATGAATGGAGGCGCCATTCAGAGCAGATTTGTATTGTCACATTGTAAGACCTATAAATTTTTATTTTTTTTGGTAATGCAAACATATGAGGTCTTATTATTTACGGGATGATATACAATGTATAGATAATTCATTTTGGGAGTCTAAAGCTTATTCATGAGATTTTATTAACTATTTCAAGGGGGACACAAACAAAATCATCAATTTTTATTTTGTATTGTTAGCATTTTTTTTCCCCCGCTCACCTTAACATAAAAATAATATTTTATCTTTATTCTCTGGTTCACTACGATTGCGGTGATACCTCATTTTTATAGTTTTTCTTATTTTTGCTCAATTTTCCTGAGCAAAACCAATATTGGAGAAAATCGCATTGTTTTTACTATTGACAACTTTTCAGGGCCATAACTTCTGTATTTTTCTGTTGTCAGATCTGGTTGCGGGCTTATTTTTTGCGAAAACAGTTGTTCTTTTCAGTAATATCATATTAGGAAACGTAACTTTTTTTGATCACTTTTTAGAACATTTTTTGTGATGGTGTTTGATGAAAAATTGTATATTATGGGAAGTTTTTTGAGTTTTTTTTTTTTACGTAATTCACAGAGCAGGTTCAATATTGATTTAGATTTATTGTACAGATTAATACGGACGCGGTGATACCAAATATGTACGTGTTTTTGTGTTTTATTTACTTTATTTGCATTTTATGTGTTACTGGGGAGATTATGGGACTTTTATTTTATTTATTTATTTAATTATATTATAAAAAGATTAAATTTTTTTTTAACTTTTATACATTTTCTACTTCTTGGCTTGAATAAGCGATCATCCGATCGCTTATTCAAGCCTTTACACTGCAATACACTTGTATTGCAGTGTATAGTGTAAGTAACTGAGCATGCCGCACATACTCAGTTACTTACAGCCGGGTCCTGCCAGGAAGGCAGAACCCGGCACAGAGAGGAGCCGACAGCCCCGGGTCACTCGTCGGGACCCGGGGCAGCGGCAGGAGGGATCGGATCCGATCCACGGGGGACATGCTTACACGCCGCAGTCATGCTTGACCGCGGCGTGTAAGGGGTTAAACACCCGGGATCTGAGTTTTTCCGATCCCGGGTGTTAGTGCCGGGTCTGGGCTGTGATATCACTGCCCAACACCGGCACCAGCGGGACCCGGTGACCCGAAATCTTCTTCTGACGCGCCGCCGTAGAAAGGCGTACGCGTCAGAAGAAGTACCCGTAAAAAGCCAATACGGCGGTCATTAAGGGGTTAAAAGAGATAAAATAATTAAATAAATACTGTTAAATGCACCAGTCAACAGCATTAATATACATAAATACATGTACCACATATGATAATGTAAAAATGAAGATTAAACTAGTGAGGAGTAAATTTGCTTCTATCATATTACTAAACACTCTACTTTACTACCACTCATAGTTAAAGCAAGGTTTAGCCTTTCAAAGTAACAAAGTAGCTAACCCACGTTTCCTATCAATAATAATTAATTCTGCTTTTAAGCTTACTTTAACACAGCCAATATTAATAAATGAAATATGTGCTGTCCAGGTACACTGCTTTTCTAGAGAAAAATGATCTACACTTTTTTATCAATTAATCAATATCAAATTATCAATATTTCAAAAGTCTAGACTCGCCTTTGCTGAGGAGCATGTTGTTCATTTTAGTGAAGAAAGCAAATGTAATTAATTTGGATCTGATGGGAACCATTATGTTTGTTGACAAACCAGGGAAAGACTGAACACAAAGTGTTTAAAGAAGTCAATGAAAGGTGGTGGAGGAAGTGACAGGGTTTTGAGAATGTTTTTTGCACCACTACATGGCAGAGTGAAAGCCAAAGTGTGTATCAGAACCTTCTTCAGCAACACATGGTTCTTTCCTTGCATTCTTCATTCAGCCACTAATTTTCATGCCGGACAATGCCACCAGTCACACAGAAAAATGGTAAAGCAGTTCTTTGAAACAGAAAACATTTGAAACAATGAATTGCCCAGCCCAGAGTCTTGACCTAAACCCAATAAACATTGCAGCTTATCGTGGTCAAAACTGCTGGTAGACTCCCTTTAAGTACACTACGAACATTATGGTCGGTGGCCGACAGAAAATGTAACATGTAGACCCGTAGTTTACAGTGTATATGGGGGTTTCTTTAGGTGAGACTGTACGTTAAATGTGTTTGCAGATTATACTTTACAGTCTACAGTGGATGCCATGTGAATATTTCTATCTGGTACTCTTATTCTTTACAAATAAAAAAACTATTTTTTCACAAAACTAATTCCCATTTTATATAACTGAATACATTTTCTTATATTAGAAAATGGTAGCATTCAAAGTTGCATCTGCTATTTCACAATGCGCTCACAAATATGCTCTACATTAATGATGTATAACAATAGCCCAAGAAACAATTTGAGTCACAGTCTGAGACTAATACATAATCTGGCAAAACAAAGTTGGTATTAAGGGAAAAATCAAATATTCACAATTGTCGATCAGGATTTAATATTTCTCGGCCTCAAAACTCATTAAACTGTACAGTAAAATCCTATTTAAGAACCTACACTGTACATTATTACTGCAGATTAACACAGTTTGAATTAATGGGGCAAGTTAAGAGCCAGTTTGTTCCCTTTATGAAATTATACATAAAAAAGGAATAAACAGCACATCATCTTCACAGTACAAATAAAATTATCCTCTTAAATGAATTTAATTAGTTATCAAGCAAAGAAATGACTATTGTAATGGTTGAGGATAATAATCAATATACAATTAATCAATGACTTTATAAATAAAATGTTCTTATCTTTTTTTCAAAAAAATAATAGGAGAAAGTTCCTGAGAAATCAATGCAATTAGTTTCATCACTACAGAACTACAATGTGGTGTTCATAGTACTGGCCACTTCATATGGGGAAGATACACTTTCTGGTCCCTCTAAGGCTACTGGTCCTGGGTGAAATCACCTGCTGTGCAACTCCAGAGACGTACCAGGTGGAGGAAGAGCCCCATAGCAGACCTTTGAATGGGGCCCCCTACCCACTCAGAATATATACATATTTATGTACCAGAAGAAAGTGACCATAAGCACATGGTGAGCACCACCAGCTTGCTTCCCTTTTACTGCTGTCTCGGACAATTACTTGCTAAAAGAGTTACAAGGAGTTTGGATAGTGCCCCTTTATTTCATTTTCTTCTCGGACTGTTTATTAGAATTGCATGTATTGTTGTAAGGAGAACTCATTGTTACAATAACTACAACATTATGGATAATGCCGCAGCAGAGTCTACCAATGTAGAGATGGCAGAAGACATAGCCCTTCAGTAGGGTAGATAGGGGTAGGGGTGTTTTTTGCTCAATGTAACCTCAAAGATGAATTACAGGTTTTGAGCACAAGAGTCCTCGAACAACGGATTTCTTGGGATGTTAAAGGGGTATTCTCGTCTGGGCATTCACATTCAGTTTGATAAATCTGCCATATATAAACATTTCTTCAATAGGATGTTATTAAAAAAAATGTTCCTGTGTGAAGATAATTTCTCATAAATGTAGTCATTTTGTCCCTTAGAAACGAGATAGCTTCCTCGGTTACGGCCACCTCTGCTGGAGGAATCGCACAAATAAACAAAAAGTTTTTGTATATGAAATGTCCAGGAGTTACTGCAAGTCCCACAGCCGTCCTGTGGTAATGGATACTGAATCCAGGAGATCAGGCAGGACTCATTAGCACATGTCTGGCCACCACTACCAAAATGTGAGGTGGTCGTAACCGAGGAAGCCATCTCGTTTCTAAGGGACAACATGGCTATGTTTATGGGAAATTATCTTCACACAGGAACATTTTTTTTAATAACATCCAATTGAAGAAATGTTTATATATGGAAGATTAGTGAAACTGAATGTGAGTGCCCAGACGAGAATACCCCTTTAACTCTGTGTTCTTACAAAACCAGTAACTGTGCCCCGAGAGGATTAAGGGTGTTCTAATATGCCTCATAATTTAAGTATGACCCTGTTTTTTTTTAGCAGAATGGAAGAAAATTAATTTAGAGCATTCACTCAATCTGATGAGACTGGTGCTATCTAGAAATGAAAAAGAATATGCACTAGTCACAGAAGAAGTTTGTAAGACAAAATTAGAATTGAGAACCAGATTAACAGAAACAACAGTTTACAGCATTCGTGAAAAAAATGGAGAAGCGACTGGTACCTATACAGGCAAAGGTAAATGAACGAAAAAAGATA
Source organism: Engystomops pustulosus (assembly GCA_019512145.1). Taxonomy (NCBI): domain Eukaryota; kingdom Metazoa; phylum Chordata; class Amphibia; order Anura; family Leptodactylidae; genus Engystomops; species Engystomops pustulosus. The sequence continues at coordinate 29,378,851 of CM033648.1, read as the reverse complement.
AGTTCATAATAGACAAACACGATTTTGATAGTGATAATATCTTTGATTGAGGAAGCCAGAAGCAAACAAGGATGTGCAAAAGATTCAATAATAAAAGAAAATTCAGCGTGTTAGATGAAAATGCAGAAACTCATCTCCAAAGCCCACATACAGGAACATCTCAGACCCTCGAAAGACCCATCCCTTTAGGAAGCGGAGGAGGAGTGGGCATGTAAAGTGTACAGGGAAGAAAACGGAAACAAGTCTCTTGGAAACAATAAAAGAGGAGGAACCTGAAGAAGATAAAGATAAACTTCTTGTAGTTAATCACATGAATATCGAAGTTAGCCCTGCGTGCATATCTGTCTTAGGTTTTTGCTTAACTGAAAAATTTGACTTGATTTTAAGGTATGCCTCTTTAAAGGTGTGCACAAAATCAACCTCAGAAGATTTTTCTCAACAAATACCCTTATTTGATAAATGAAATAAGGGTAACATATAGAACAGCAAGAAAGAATGAGAAATACCCATTCAAATAGGCCCATTAGGCTTTATGGTGAATGACCCTCTTGAACCACAGGATAGGGAATTATTATTAGCATTAATGGATCTAGAAGAGCCATGTACCCCGAAAATGTAGTTAGAAAGAGAAACATGTTTCAGAGGTGCTAATAAATGCTCACTAAATCCCCCCCTACCACAAGGTGGTGCCCTTGATCAGTTTCAAAAGAGAATTTTACACAGTATGAAAGAATTAATCTATGACAAAGACCCCGAGAACGTCTCACAAGAAGAAAAATTGGCCCATTGAAATGGTTAAAAAAACAACAAAAACCTGATAATAAATAGGGCAGACAAAGGGGGCAAAAGGAGAAAAAATACCTTCACAGAGTATATATGCAAAGCAATCCGTTTTATTCTAACAACACATTTAAATTTGAAAATTACTATAAGCAGGTGGATGGCACAGCCATGGGCACTCCCATTGCATGGACCTATGCCAACATCTTCTTAGCTGTGTTTGAAGATAGGTACATTTTCTCAGAGAAGAACCCATTTGCTAGGCATATACATTAATTTTTAAGGTATGTGGATGTCTTTGTAGTATGGTCAGGCACAGAAGAACAATTTAAAGACTATGGGGCACATTTACTTACCCTGTCCCCGATCCGGAGTGTCCCCGGAATGCACATCTGCCATGATTCAAGAAGATTGTGCACCCGATATCCTGCATGTGTCTCTTCCCCGCTCAGGTCCACCGGAGTTCCCCTTCTTCTTCCCAATGCATGTAAGTGCTTGGCTTGCGACACAAATTTAAATGTTAAATCCTGCGCTCAATCTGAATCCGTCGGATGGTCCGACGGCCGGCCCCCGATTGCTGTTGCATGAAAACCGGCGGGAAAAGTCAGGAAACCAGACGAAAATACGGCCGCGGGACCCTTGGTAAATAAGCCCCTTTATGTCTTATGTAAATGATAATGCAGTGAACGTAGTATCACACGGTGTGAATTTCTTGATGTATTGATACAAGTGAAAAACTCCTCCCTCACTACCACAGTATATAAAAAAGACACAGCTACTAAAAGCCTTTTGCATCCCAATATATATCACCCACAACATGCAAAAATGGTGGTCACTTATGGTTAGTTTGTCTGTCTTTAAAGTTTTAATAGCAAAGAAGAATCATTTCTGGCACAAGCAAAAAAGTTGAGACAAAGGTTACTCATAAGAGGTTATCCCCCGAGGGTAATAAATGAAGCCTTCCAAAAGGCTGTAGCACTTAAAAGTGAAGATCTTCTATATCATAAACGCAATAAAAGAAAATCTACAAGCAAGGACGTTTTACTTTCATGTTTAACTATAGTCCTATGGCCCAAAAAATTAAGACAATCGTATATAAGAACTGGTACATACTAGCAGAAGATCTCCTTTAAAAAGATTTAGCTACTACACCACCTTTAAAATTGTTCAGGAGGAGTAAGAGGGTATGAGATTAAATAGTGTGTAGTCATTTACCCCCTTCAAGAAATAATTGGCTTGACAGAATGATTCCAAAAGGAAATTTGTGTTGTGGCCAATGCAAATTTCGTGGTCAAAACATATAAACTAAATATTTGCATATAGTAGGAACCAAAATAACAGTACGCCAATTCCTTACATGCAAGTCACAGTTTATAATGTATGTAATTCTATGTCTTTGTGGCCATTTTTATATAGACAAAACAATCAGACCCTTATACATCAGGTTTAGCGAACAATGTTATTCGATTAAGAACGGAAAGGGCGCCCCAAGAGTAATAGAACAGGTCAGAAAGGTTCATGGGGGCGACACAAAGGTACTTCGATTTAGAGGCATTGAACATGTTCCAATACCCCCTAATGGAGGAGACGACCATAAAGAACTATTAAGAAAAGAGGCATGTTAGATTATGAGGACTAGTGGCATTGGGCCTCTAGGGTTAAACGATAAAAAATATATGGGAGTGTTTTTGTAAATAGCTGTTAATGTCTTTTTTCCTTCTTATTTTTCTATACCATGCAATGGCTGTATATGCCCTCAGTATTAGTATATACGCATAACGCTATGCTGATCAAATTAGTTCCCTTTCTAATAATCCAATATTCCTTCTTTGTGTGTAGCATATCTAAGTATATTATTCACAAGGTATTCATTGTTACAGTCCTGTGGATATTTAAAGATATACCGTATTTGTGTTTTTAACCTTACCCGATTTTAATCTATGGCGGATACATCTGCATTATGCTTCCGCTATTCTTGGAATAGCGTTCTGGTTGCTAGGTTACCAAGAGTCTCACTTGCCGTATTAAGATTCAGATGAGACGGCCACACATGAGAGGCTAGAGAAAGCGCCACACAGGTCAAAACGGCTGTCGCCTTTTTAACAGTGAGTGCCGCTGTTTCCTCTTCATTGCTATGTGATATATACATACTTGTATACTCACACATTTATACAGTCTTAAGCCCATTGCACACAAACACAATTTGTGGCCGGATATTGGTCCCCAACGTGACCGTACACAGAAAAAAATAGGACATGTACTATAGTTTGCTGTGTTACAGCGCCTGCCTCTTGCTTCTCTATTGAGGTGCGCTCACCCCTCCTCTTACCAGCTTGCAGCTGTATGCTTACCCGGGCTATGGCCTGGGCAAGAATAGGTTCATGTGCAAGGAGACTTACACACATACACACATTTATACACTGGTGTATATGTTTATTCATTTACACATACCTGTCCTAGTAGTTGATGGCCACATGGGGGAAGTACATGGTAGAAATTAGAGATGAGAGATTCCTAGTCCTGTCATTCTGCTCCCTCGAAATTTATTATCAGAGCTGCTGATTCATAGTGTATACTGTGGAAGATGTGCACAGTTATGTACATATTATGCTGTACAATGGTGCACATCCTCTATTCTTTAGTGTGTCAGGTCAAATTTCGGGGCCCATTGAGACAGCGGGCCGCCATAGTTAAGCCCCGGTACACCCCCTAAGGTTATGCCTGTGGTTCTAGTCCAGGTCTGCTCGCCTGATGATAGAGAGCCTGATTAGAATATTGGGTGCAATAACTACTGCCACTGATTGATTCAGAAATGGTTGGGACCAAAAAGTTCCAACTGTGGAGTGGATTCACTTGAGCAGCACCTATTAAATTTTGCAAAGAGTTTGCATTTATCATTCTAATGAAAGTTCACCTTGCACCTCTACGTTGCTCTAAGTTGCTCTGTTTTTCTTTACGTTAATGTTCTTGATTCACTAGTTGTCTTATAATATCCTGATTTCAGGGCCGGATTATAGGCACCATTTTGCTCCTTTGGGGGTCCTCACCAACAGCAATGTGCGTGCAGCAGCACTGCCACTGCATATCATTCCCATAGACAGTCAGGGAATGTGCAGGGGACAAAGCTGGGTCATCAGTGGCCCTCTTGGAGCACCAGCGCTGGGCCCCAGCCTGGAGCTCAGACAGCACCAATGATGAGCCAGTTTTAGTATGTAATCTATAGGTAGCAAGTGCAAATGATCCTGTGGCCGGAAATGGCACCAAGGTATTATACATACCTCTGCCATGCACCCTCTTTAAAACGCAGGAGTGCAATGCCATCACTATGCTTCTGCATCTTAAAAAGGTGACACGACAGAGGAATGTATTGTACCTCACTGCTGGCCCGAAGATGCAGAGGGCCCCGGAGAAACCGCTGGAAGTAAGTACATTTTGTTATTTTTTTATCCTGACAATGGTTTGCTAAGGGGGGGCTCTGTCTAACCAATTACTTTTAGATGTCAAAATAAGTGTACCCTGTCTGTACTAAATTCAGTGGGGGGCCTCCACCAAATCTTGCGCCAAATGACCCTCCCCACCCTTTATTTGGCCCTGCCTGTTTAAAGTAACACTATGTCAATTATAAACTTGATGCTACCAGTTACCAGTCACCTGGTCACCATCACTTATTACTCTTCTGACTTTACTGTTGCAAGGCCCCGCATGGCCTTCTGGCATTGTGTGTTAAAATTCCATAAAAATAGGTTATGCAAAAATATGGTCACCAGCTGGGTAGAGATTGACCAAAGACTCAAAATGGAAAAAATTTAGCTCATCCACCCTTCCTACAGAAATGCAATAGATCTCTCATGGGTGGTGAGAATTCAATTCTGTAAGGCTACTTGTCTCCCTAGAGAGCTGTATTTTTTTCTCCGCTGTATTCCTTTAGACCTCCCTATAAGCACTATTAAGGAAATACAAAAACTCCTAATAAATTTTGAGTGTAGTAACAAAAAAACTGTGAGTTGCTAAAAGAAACTCTTTATTATTCTATAAAGTAGGGGGAGTGTCTATGCCAAATATTCCAGCATATTATGATGGGAATCCTGGCATATGGCAATTGAGCATAAATGGCTTTAAATAGAAAAAGCAGATACCCAAAAGGGATCAATACGTTGTATGATGGAAGCAATATATTTTTTAATTTTTTTTTCTTTCTCTGAAAATTGCTTTATCAGTTTGGAGGTGTGTGGTAGGGCAAATGATTATAAGTAGGGGAAAGCTGTCATTAGCGGCCCTATAGCGTATTATCCCCTATATAACATTAAAGTACTGGGTGCAAGGGGAGTCCATTCAGTAGCAGATCTGTATGAAGGACAGCGGCTCAAATCATTTGAGCAAATAAAGATATGCTTAGATATGTAAAAACTTTCTCGTTCCATTTAGTATATTTATTGGCAAACATCCATTATGAGGGGATATTGTTTTAATGCAACATGGTTGCAGTATGTTTTCTGCCTTGTTTCTCTCAAATGGGGTTATATATGACACAGTAGGCGCATGTGAACACAGCCAAATGTCATACAAAGCGACGTTACTGCACATTTTGACTCGCAGCTTGCTACCATTGCAATTTATTTTTGGCTGTTTTTTTTACCACTTCAGCCTGCAGAAGAACAGATGGAAATTTTGCAGCAAGTGTGCTGTGTGTGACCCTGGCCCCACAAAAAAAGCTTCCTAATAAATCAATTTCAACACCTGATTTTCACAGAGTAAAATATATTTGAGCCATTCCTCGGCAGCAGGTTTGCTCTACATGGGTTAAACTGGTGTCTGTGCTATATTATTATATGCATTTGTGACTATAACGAGAAAAGATCGCCAGGAGACATTTTGCTTGTTGAGATGTGACATTACACATTGGCGTCTAGAATCACTTTGCAATGTGCAGCTCTAGAGGCTTATGTTTTATGTGCTTGATGACAGTAATGTGGTTGTTTCATTGCTTTTCTAAATAACCACTCAATCCATTATTTCTCAGCTGGTCTACTATAGATGTATGAAATACTGCAATGCTTTGTTCTTGGTTTATTCAAAAGTCGTTAAATGTGCTTCCAAGTTTTTTCTCTTAGGAAGCAAAATGTGACTGCTCACCTCAGGAAAAGCCTTTGTACGTTAAAATATGGAGATTAATAAAAAGAGTATTTTTTTCCACAATTATTTTAAATAATTTATAGATTTTTTTATATTGGATGAAAATCAACAAACTAAACTAAAGGATTCTTTGTTTATGTTTTGGAAATTCTGATGCATCTCATGAGGTCTTGTTCACAATAAATTTATGGCAATCCGGGGTTGGTGTGATCTTCAGCCATAACTTGGGCCAGTTTTCTGGTGCAAGTTATAGCATATATTTCAAACTGAAATCAATGAGGGAGAAGTCACCGACAGTCTGAGATGAAAATTCACTGGCCTTCCTCTCCCTTTCTTATAATTATGTAGTCCAGCCCCTGCACCCATTTTTGTTTAGCATTTTTTGACATACAGTATTGGTTTCTGTGTTTATTTGGTCTTTTTGAGAGATACAATTGAGTTTGAGTTCATTTTGTGTGCTGCTTTGGCTTGAGTGATGGACGGCTGAACCAGTCAGTTGCTGGGAGTGGCATCCATTACTTCCTTTATATTCTGCTCATTTCCATCAGAGGTTTCTGGTTATTGTAGTTCTACTCTTTTCTTTGCTTTTGCTATATTTTTGCTATTTTGTGTATCCAACCTCAGCAACATTTATTCGACCAGTGTCTCACTATATGATTCTGTGCCTCGTCGCCATCTTGTATTTGAACCGGTTTCGTCTGACGTTGCTTTTCTGTTTGTCCCTCTGTGGTTTGTCCCTCCAGGGTTATTCCGCTTTTTTTGACGAAGACTAGTGTTTAGTTTTGCTGCACATTTTTCTGTGTACTTGTGTGAACATTGGTCTATCTCTGATTTTCTGTTATTTGTCCGCTCCACCATCCGACAGCTGCCAGACAATGTAAGTTTTCCTTGTCACATTTGCAGGGTCTCTCAGGGTCTGTTTGTAAGGTTCCTGAGATTGGGTTCAGGAACATAAACATACAGCACACGTATATACTACACATGTCAACATACAGTGCACTCAACATAGACTAAACACAACTTACATATGTTTATGAAGCACATACAACCAACATTTATACCTAAAACACACATATTAGCACTTCACACAATATACATTGAACACTTACAGAGAAAAGCAACAGAAGTAGATTCTTTATCAAAGTGAAAGTAGAAGCTAAAGGCACACTAGAAGATGGAGACAGATTGAGAGCCACATGTCCCATGCACAATCCATCCCTCTGCCTTTGTCCCATCTTACTTCCAGTGCAAGAAGAGCCTCTGAAAGGAAATGCCTGTGGACCATGTAAGAGCAAGTTCTCATTTTGCCACCACCCCCCCCTTATGCCAGTCCTGTATTTCTTCACTAACCTAATCACTAAGGACTGAGCCAGCCTCTATCATTTATGATATTTGGTTCCTCATGCTGGGAAGCAAGTTTATTTTAGTGTCATAAGCACTCTACAGGTTGGTCATTCCCCTGTATAGTGCACCAGCGTCTGATGTTAAACCTATGTGCTGGATATATCAGGAGGCTCCTGTCTGGTGGACGGTGTCTAGCAGGGCAGTTCCACACTAGTTATGGGAAGGAATGCCTGTATCTGTCCGGGGTAGCAGGCCAGAATTACCCTGTAGATTATACCTGGGTAAAGTTTGGCCTAGGCCTTAGGCTACTTCATACCCCAGGTATGCTAAGCCAGAGTAAACCCCGAGGCCAGAGTCAATGGCAGATCCTCATATAGGAGGTATAGGTGGTCGCCCTGAGCCTTTAGCCACTTAGGGCCCATTCCTGCTTAAACCCCCATAGTGGAAATGTGTCTGGGTACCGGCCACCTTTATATTAGACAGTGGCGCTGCTGACATCACATCGGAGAAGCACAACCACTGCTGGCACATGCAGGGAACTGTGTGTATGAGAGGAAACTTCCCCGCTCTAGACACGTGAAATGACCTATGACCCTGAGTTGTCATGAATGGCATTTCCTGTGCACGCCTCTTCTCTTCACAGAACTTTATAAGGTATTGCAGCTCCACAGGTCCCAGGAGGAATGGATATAAAACACCAGAGATGATCTGGTAGTTAGTAGTGGGGGTGCGTTGTCTGAGGGTGGATATGCTGGCTAAATTAGGAGGGTGCTGTAAGTAAATAAGTAATTTTTACCAATGTTACAAAAAACTAATCACAAAAACAAATGCATTATATTAGAGGGTGATTATATCATAATTTATTTTGGCAGAATATAATATATCTAATATATAAAGCTGTGTGTGTGTGTGTGTGTGTGTAAAGGAATCTGTACCGTCGCATTTATAATCACCAAATTTTGCACAGTTGTTGCCTGTGACTCTGGCAACGTCATAGACTCGGTTTTGAGCTGAAATTTTCACTGCCCACTTTCCAAAATCCTCTTATATACCGAATATTAAATGCTGCTACTAGAAACTTCAGTCTGTACCAGAAAGGTTTCACAACTCCACTGGTCATTAATATGAGCTCTGAGCTTTGATTGGCTACTACAGGCAGTGAGTAGCAGACAGCTTATATGTGAGGCAAGATGGATAGGGATACATAGATAAGGGGGAGATTTATCAGAAATGTCTGAGGTAAAACTGTTCCAGTTGCCAATTGAAACCAATCAGAGATCAGTTGTAATTTTATAAAGAGCTGTGCAAAAATAAAACTTTAGCTCTGATTGCCATGGGCCACTAGAGCAGTTCTGCTCTCAGACACTTCTGATAAATCTCCCCATAGACAAAGCGACAGTCACTGTTATGAGAGTGTCAGAAACAGTCACTATTATGTGTCAGAGACAGCTACTGGAATGAGAGTGTCGGACACAGACAATTGCTGGAATGACAGTGTCAGAGACAGACAGTCCCTGGAATGAGAGTGTCAGAGACAGACAATGGCTGGAATGAGAGTGCCACAGACAGACAGACAGTCATTGGAATGAGAGTGCCAGAGTTGGAATGAGAGTGTCAGACAGCATCTGTACAAAGTGGGTGCACACGGGTGAGCCAAGACGTGTGTCGCGAGACCACCCATGACTGGGCCCATGGTTTCCTTGATCCGCCACTGGACAGAGTATATCCCGGGGTATAAAGTAGCCTAAGACAGCGTATACTCCCAGGCCAGGATATACCCTTCTAACATGAAGCCTGGGTATAGTCCACCAGAAACTTCCCCTGGTCATGTGAACAAGATATTTAAATTGTGTTCATGTAAAAGCAATGTCAATTCGATATTAGGTTACATTCACACTTTGCGTTAACAATGATATAAAGGGGATTGCACATGAAAGAATGGCTGGACCATTATACAACCTCTTGTGGCACCCCTCATCCTCATAGACTGTAAGCTCTTGTGAGCAGGGCCCTCACTCCTATTGTTCCATATGACTGTTTGTTCTGTGAAATGTAATATTATATTTGTATATGTCCCCTATGATTTGTAAAGTGCTACGGAATTTGATGGAGCTATATAAATAAAGATTATTATTATTATGAAAGAAAATTCTCAATTTCAATTCCCTAGTGATGTTTACACAATAAAGATAATTTTTAACCACTTAGTTTGCAATTTTACTTTACTACTTTTTTATTGCTGTTTTAGATCTTATCACTCCCAAGGCTGGTCTGTAAAATTCCAGACCTGCTTCCAAAACTGGGTCAGAAAACCTCAATGTGGTAATACAGTGATGGTTATGTGTTTTAGAATCAGTTAGGTTTCTCATTTAACTTATCAGAGCTAAATCCCGAATAAAATGTGGAAAAATTAAGTAATTCTTGTGTATTTCACACTGTTAATGATGGGGATATAAAATGGCCTAGGCCAGTGATGGCTAACCTATGACACGCGTGTCAGTGCTGACACGCGTGGCCATTTTCACTGACACACGGCTGCCTGAGTGTTAAGCTTCATTCTACATGACCAGGTGCAGTAGCCGGGAAGCTGAGAGATTGCACTGAGCTTCCAGCACTCCCCCCTCCTCCTCCCCCGGGCCGGCGCCTCCCCATGTGTGAGCTGTGCCTAGTGTCTCCAGTCAGCACAGGTATCAGCATGGGGAAGGAGAGGTGACCCGGCCATACACCCAGGAGGCTCCTCTGTAGCTCCTGATAGTTGTGGTGGGGGTAGGATGGCAGCACAGTCAGAGGTCACATCACTGCTGCCTGGTGTGATGTCCCAGCAGCTGCCACCTCTACACTGACCATCTCCACAGCAGGGGCAAGGGAGGACAACTCTCATCATATAGTAAGTAAGGTCAGTGCACTGTATGATAGAAGACAGTCATCAGGGCTTGTGTGTCAGTTTTGTGATGTACAAGCCCTGAAATAATCGCAACGCCAGACATTGCGATTTTTTTTGCTCCTCACACCTTCTCCATGCCAAGAGGGCATGAGGGAGATGCAGACAGCGGTGCCTGCGCCCTCGCTATAACCTGTGAACTTTCATGACTGAAAGTTTGCAGGTTACTAAGCAATTCCACACCTGTCTGATTGTAACCGATCTATTACATTGTGCGATTTGCACATAGTAATAGATGATTGGGAAAATCGCCATATACTGCCATACTGTAGTATGGCAGCACATGGTAGGATCAATCAGACAACCTACGGTTAAAGTACCCTAGAAGTTAAATAGTATACATATTTGTTATTTAAACTATAAATATGACAAAATTATGTTTTTTTGTCAAGGTGACACACCACCCGAGTTATGCTTGGCTTTTTGGCGAATTTGGACACACCAAGCTCAAAAGGTTGCCCATCACTGGCCTAGGCTAGGGGGTATAATCTGGCCTAGGCCACTTTAACTCCAGGTATACTCAATGGGCAGAATGGTAGCTCAGTGGTCAGCACTACAGCCTTGCAGCACTGGGGTCCTGGGTTCAAGTCCCATCCAGGTCAACATCTGCAAAGAGTTTGTATGTTCTTTCCGTGTTTGTGAACCCCCTGGGGACAGGGCAAGCTCTGTGTGCGCTATATAAATAAAGGAATTATTATTATTACTCTGGCCTGTTACACCAGCACACAGGGTGCGCTAGATTCATGATTTCTGGTGCCAGTTCTTCTGAACCTGCGGCAAAAATGGGTCGCCCTTCTTAAATACCCGTGCAAGCAGTTTGCACTAGAAAGAACGTGCAAAGTCCAACAGAAAACTGGTGCAAAGCCCTTAGTAAATGTGCCCCTATGAGAAATGGCTTAGGTCTTTAATTTAGTTATTTTCAAAAGGAATAATCAGAAATTACGTACTGGCGCAATTATTAGCTACTCTTCCACTTTTTCTAATTTTAGAGAAATGTATTATCTACAGTCCCATAAAAGAAGCAATTCATGCTTTATCAATGAGAGGCTATGAATATTAGTAAATATAATATTATTTAAAAAAATGACAGTAAAGAATCATGATTCATTTATCCAAAGATAAAATTGGTGACCTCATGTGACCTGTTATTCAGGAACTATAACTAAGGAAGATTAACAGGTCTGTTATTGGATGCATATTAACATAGTTTGGGTAATTTGCAAGTCATTACATATGCTAAACCATTTCCCCTGCCACATATAAGCCATAAATTAAGTGCTAATACCTTAGGAATAATCTCCAGAAGAAAGCTTTACCTGAGCAGTAACAATGAATAAAACATCATGATGGGTTGCATTATAACTATTCTTTGTATTCCTGAGATTGACCAGAAAAAATAAATTCTGTCCACATTTTAAGTGGCTTTTTCCTCTCTCGCATGTAAAGTTATAAAAGGGAAATGAATACTTATTAGGAATGCCTGACATTTCTGCATTCTATTTATCACTGCAGCATGGCAGGCATAAGGCATTCGTGCAATCTATCATTATGCCCCTCACCGCGTGGACTCCAACGAGGTATGAATATGATGAGCGCAATTCATCATGGCATTATTTCAAGCTTAAACTGCTACTCAAGCTATATGTAGTGTGAAAATTATTAAAATGATGCTGCCACTGGAATGACAAGCTAGAGATACAGATAAGCAAATAATTCCTAAAAGATTTATATTGTTTAAGACCGTACAAATATTGTTAATAAAATGTCATTTTATGTCTTAAAAAGCCAAGAAATATGAAAGAAGGAATGGATTGTACTACATCTTTCTGATACTTTCTATGTTATTATTAAGGTTGTTATAGGGGTCTATAAATGATACATCATAGAGAAGTTGATGGGTCTGATACAGTTATCTGCAATGGGGGCCAGGTGTGGCCATTAATGTTTTGTCCTCAGCAGGGGTGGAGTGTCCATTCATTCCACCAGGAATTTTCCCAGTGCGCCAACTGACCTTGGGGCTGCTGGGTGCAGGAGATTGTTACAGCCCTCTATGCCTGCACTATGAGCAGAGAGGGCAGTCACACACTGTAAGCAGCCTGTGTAGTGTAGACTGCATAGTATGGAACTGCACGTCACTCCACTCCTTATACTCAATATCCTTTTTTCTCTCTCTTATACTTCTATTATCTTCTTATTTTCCAACACACACACACTTTCATATTTCTCCTCCTCGCTCTACTCCATTCATCCCATCTCTTTTACATACACCTTTTGGAAGTATGTTTTATCTCCTATCCTACACCATAGTTACAATACATACACATACCATCTCCCGTCCTACACAATAATTATCATATTTATCGTACACATATACCTCTTACAATATTCCTTCTTCCATACATTTCCTATATGTCACTCTCCCCTCTATACCGTTACTTCTATACTCTCTATATTTCTATTCATTCCCACTCTATTTCTCCCTCTTTCCGGTTCTGCTCTGGCTTGCGTTTCAGCTTGATATGCACTACCGGAACATCCGTCAGCCGACTTCCGGCCAGTCCACTATATAATGGCAGCGATCCACCTGAACCATCTTTTCCTTGGCAGTGCTTACTGCCTGACGCCGCACAATGGCTTACTTTAACCCCACAAGTACCTTGCAATCTGGTAAGTATATGACAATACCTGCTTTTTCTTCCAGGTTCTGTTAATAATTATTTCTACCACTGCAACCTGCTGTATTATATATAATTTTGTATGATTCCCACCCATACCAATGTCCTTCAGGGTCCCAATGCCCCCTTACTCTACATCCAGTGTATAAACTTTGAGGCATTCCTCCCCACATATGAGCTCATACTATGTTTCTTATACGTGCCTAAAATGTAATTCAGTCTTGTAAAAATATGCAAAGTTTTCCAGGAGGGGATAAGGAAAACCACACCTACACATGACCTACAAGAGGCCTTATGACATGAGGGATTAAAAACAAACCACTCTATCTATTCCAGAAGGAACAGATTCCCAACTGTAGACAGCGCTGTTTCGTAGGGAACTGGTTTGGCCTCTCTCCTCTCATCCCATCTCAAATTGTGACCTCTCATCTCCCCCTCATATTATAACATCTCACCTCTCCCTCATAGATTAGCCCCTCATCTCATGTTGTGGACCCTCTCACCTCCCCCTCATATTGCGGCCCCTCACCTCATCCTTATATTGAGGCCACTTTCATCCCTCCCATATTTTGACCCCCTCTCATACATTTCATATTTTTCCCTCTCTTATAACCCTATAATGTGGGCCCCCTCTCATCCCACTTGTATTGAGGGCCCCCTCCTATACCCCCCATAATGTAGGCCCCTCTCATATCCCCCGCATAATGTGGGCCGCCTCTCATATCCCACCATATTGTGGACCCCATCTTGTACCCCTCCAATATTGTGGGCCCCCTCTCATACCTTCCTATATTGTGTGCCACCTCTCATACCCTTCCATATGGTTGGCCCCCTCTCATATCCCAGCATATTGTGGGCCCCCTCTTACACTCCCCCATATTGTGGGCCCCCTCTCATCCCACCCCCTCTAATATTGTGGCCCACCCACTCATCCTCTTTTCCTTGTTTCAAATAAATTTGAAAAAAATTAAACGCCACATACTTACCTATTCCTGTTGCTCTCCTCTTTCTCATCTTTCTCTGTTGCTGTTCTGCTAGAAGATGATGACATCATCGCTATGCGCCTGCTGGCATCACAGCTACAGGGGAGCAGTGATGATGAGGGGAGCTAATAGCTCTCTCCACCATCCTGTTATTCAACTCTATCTGTGCTCTGACGCAGATAGAGCTGGAGCCCCGTCACGGGCTGCGGGGTTGGAGACAGCAAGCAGCAGGGATGGAGCTAATCGGTTTGGGTCCAACCCTGCACTTCTGATATAATAGTGGGAAAAAAAATGCAAGTTGCTGCGTAATTTTTTCGAGTCTTAGTACAGAATTATAAAAATCATTGTCCTGATGCATACATTTAGATTTGAACAGTCCTGACACTATCAAGTGTTGTGCTGTGTAACAACATAGCGACTACTACATAGGAGACTGTATTATAGTATTATTAAAGGTAGTATTTTACTTATATTCAGTAGTAAGTTGTGTTCTTGTAATGGGGTGTGTGGGCTATTTCACATTTTGAAGAGATTCAGTGGCACCTAAAACTACCTAACTAACCACAAAGGATATATGTCCAATAGTTTCATATTGCAGTTACGAAATTATGGGCCACCCAACCACATGTCAAATACATTTTTTGATTGAGGCAGTATGGTGAACACGAACCTGGATTTATTCAGATGAGGAGATATGAAGAACTCTCAATGGGAGCATAGGTCATGTTCAGTTTCAAAAGATACTAGAGATCTCCACATGACTGATGGCATCAAAACCAAAGTTGTATGATGTCCCACTGAGAAGTTAGGATTCATCTGAGGTCCTGGGTCTGGTCCAGGTAGGAAGTGTTCTAGAACACACTCGTTGGAGGGGTGTGTCTAATCGACCCATAAAAGCAGATCTGCCCCTTGACCATTGTTATTTTACATGGGGATTTTTACAACACAAGAGCACATAAAAAGGCAGGAAGAATCTGAAAGTGCTGGCCTTCCATCCCCATTAGTATAGCACAAGGTAAATTGACTTTCATTTGAATTGCTTATACTTGTTGCACTTCACTTGCGATTTACATTCTGTTAACTGTACATATCTTCTCTTCTGTGTATTGTATTGTCTAGTGTTCCTTTAAAACAAATAAATATGTAAATTTAACCTGCATTGTTTTATCTGTTATCTCATTCCACAAATTACCAACATCAGTTTCCTAATTATATATACAGTATATATTACATTACCTGGATTGGCTTCTGGCCTGATATAACCAAAAGAAAAAAAGAAGCTGCAAAAAACCATTGGAAATAATATATATTTTATTACAGTGTCAATACAAAAATATACATAACGTATGCGATCAAATATACAAGGGGGACACAAGTGGCCCAGATGAAATAGGGGGCAGCCACAGAGTACAAAAGCCACCCTCCTCTGAAATACCTATAGGTATCTAATGACTCAAAAGTACAGAGCCTTAATACAAGACAAGTAAGGCAAACAGGGGTACAAAATATGAAAAATAAAATTTATCTTAGATGAAGACAAGAGGTACCTTCCGGCTTCAGCAAATCCGCATACATAATGTACACTCACCCAAAAGCATGGTGAAGGTCAATCAATGGGCGATCCTAGGAGGGGGACAAAATATCCTGTTACAGGGTTTATATCTAACAGAGCTGGTGGCAGACTATCATGCTCTCTTTTTGTAGCGTTTGCTTTCATCAATACGATCATGTGAACAATAACAATTTGGAGATACAAATATTTCTATATTTTCACAATTTGATCTTTTTTAGCAACTTATTTCTTTAAGGATAAAATTGAGCCGAGGGAAATCTATCAAAACTACTGAAAAGGAAAACGTGAGAAGCTGTCCTTGGCAACAAGTCAGGTCGCATGGCTGAGTCCATAGCATTTTGCCTTGCAGCGCTTGGGTCCTGGGTTCAAGTCCCACCCAGGTCAACATCTGCAAAGAGTTTGCATGTTCTCTCCGTGTTTGCATGGATTTCCTCCCACACTCCAAAACATACTGGTAGGTTGTTTAGATTCTGAGCCCCATATGGGTAGGGACTGATTTGGCAAGCTCTATATAAATAAAGAATTATTATTATTTCTTTGAAAATATAAACCTGAAATCTAAATAGCTCCTATAGGCAACTCTACTTTTCGCATGCTCTTTTTAGAAAAAATATAAACATTCTTCCTAGTTTTGTAAAAAAAAATTTACGACATACAAATGCACTGTGGTTTTGGATTTTCAAAACTGATTTAGTAGTGGGTTGAACAGTCCAGTCTCTTTTTTCATATTCCATGCGTTTGTTAGTTACATAATCTTATCTGAGACAATGGGGCTCATTTACTAAGGGTCGTGCACTGCACTTTAGTCAGACTGTTCACGTTCTTCTATGCTAAAACGGCAGGTATTTAATAAGTGTCTGCTCTGAGATTGTGTTGCACGCAATCCTTTTGTGCCGCAGCTGTGCTGGCTTCCATGTGACACAAATTAAGGGCCGTGTCATCGGGTGGTTTGATTGATACAGACTGAGCGCAGTATTTAATATTCGCATGCCCTACGCTAAAGCTGCATCACCAAAAATATGGTGAACTCTGTCGAGCCAGCGCGGGGAAGCGACCTATTCATGATTTCCGGCGCACAATCTTAGTTAATAGCCGCACACTGCACTATAGACGGACAATGCACTTTCTGTGAACTCCAGTGACCGGGTAAGTAAAAGTGCCCCATTGTCTCAAATGCTTCTATATTAGAATTGTTAACCCAATAAAAGTTATTTTTTTCCCTTCAGGAGGCAGGAGCACTTCTTTAGTTGTGACTTATGTATGACTGCCTACTATTATAGAAACAATTGATGGTATTTGCTTATAAGAAATAAAGGGCATTTGTTGATTTTTAGCATGTTAGAGAGATTGGAGTTCCTGTGACCCTGCTTCTCCATTAATTTAGATGCTGAGTACCATGGGGCCAGGGTATGGTGTGTGACCAGTGCTGGATTAAAGAGAACCCGTCATGCAAAATAACCCCCCTAAACTAAATATATTTTCATAAACTGCCATTAGAGAGCATTGCCTCTATCCCTTCATTGTCCCTCTATATGCCTGTAAACCTAAGCAATGAGGTCCTAAAGCTGTATGCAAATGACCTGTGAAATGTCCAATGAAGCATTAGCATATTCAAGCTGTCCAGCCTTTTCATGAGTGGGAGGCCCAGCCACACCCCCAGTGCTTGACTGACAGCCTGTATAATGATGTGAGGCTGTATAATGATGTGCTTCCTGGTGCTGGTGGCCACGCCCCCTGCAGCCTGTGTGTGCATGTGTGTGTGTGTTTAGGAGAGATACAGCAGCTCCATGCAGCCATGTTACAGCAGAACATGTCAGATTCATGTGTAGCTGATGTCTGTGTCTCTCACCTGTATATTAGGAGGATGCAGCATGTCAGCAGATGCAGCACACACACTAGCAATGCTTTACTATACATTACACACAGACATGAGCAGGGGGAGGAGAGGGGAGGGGTAACAGGGGTGACATCACTGCCTCTGACCATGTGACCAGCCTCATTTACATGATAAAAAATAGATGATTTTACAATGAATAATGTATGAAATAACTAGATAAAGGCTGGGATGGATCCTTGTGAGCTGCTCCAACAGGTAGAGGTGACAGGACTAGTGACACAGACCTGATGACAGGTGTCCTTTAAGGCTAAGACTACCATGACCCGGGCTGTACAAAGACTGTGGGACCCAACCAGTCTTGAGTTATTAAATACACAAATGATCCTCTTATTAAATGGATGAAAATGCCATATAGCTCTCCTTAGATCCATCGTTCTGGTGGGCAATTTGTGTGGCCATAGGGTCCTGGGCTCTGGACGGTCACGCAAAAGCCCATATTATAATCCACTATAGAGAATGACCCCATATATAAAATACTTACAAAAACAGACCAGATCCTTACCTTTAAAGGGGTTTGACCAAAATGGAAATGAATTCCCAATAGAAAGGTAATAACTATCTAAACAGGGTTTGAGTCCATGGGACCCTCATTGATCCAAGTATGGTGTTCTGTTTCTGTCATATGAATAAAGTGGTAGGTTATCATTCAATTTATCATAATATAGACTGCAAAAAATACAGAAACCAGGCAGCGTACTTGGTTATCTTCACTGGCCCTAGCCCTAACTAAAGCAGTGTCATGCCTTACTAACATGGACTACATTGAAACAAAAAAAAAAAAACAAGCACCCTTTTTGAAGTTTGGTACATATTCCATTTGTCGAATTTCAACAAGTCAGCAAGTTATCACCAATTTTGGTGAAAAGATAGTAATTTGTTATCTTTCTTCAATCAATGTTTTGTTTGTTTTATCAATATTCTATTTCATATCACACACAGTAGAAATGATTGATGAAAATGTCATATATGTCTATAGATCTATAGATACAGTATATTAACATATTTCCATGTGCCTCTATAGACATGGCACCAATAAGACACTGAGTAAATAGCAATGTTCTTTAAAAAATGTATATATATGGAAACGTGAATATGAAAACATAATATATACACATCTGCAGGAAATAAGCATATAAGAAAAACTTCTAATGCAGACGCTGCGGTCCACAACCGTTCAAACCTCACTGAGAATTGTTTGCTCACAGCAGTTCTGCAGATTGCACAATTATATTAGTGTATGCCAAAGAACCACGTCAGATGTGTTCTCTTTCAACTAGGGCTGTCAGTTTATATTTGGCATTTCAATGGATTGAGCTGACGGATATTGAAATCCCTAAAGTCTGTGCAACTGGAAAATAAAAGGAAAGAGTGGAAACAATACAAGTAATTATGTACACAGGCCATGCTGGGCCTTATTACAAACACAATGTTAATTACATAATTAAAATAAGTACATTATCCCCTATGCCTGACATAAGAATTAAACAAGCTTTTTACAATAATCTGTGTTATTTAGCAAATTTGTTTTTGGATGGCTTAGGTTATTTGCACATGATGTGGAATGTTGGTTGGAAGATAGGCTACAATCACACTGTCAGGACTCGGGATCAGTGGACCCTCTGAACCACCATGGGAGATGGTACTAGCCCACACCCGGGACCGGAATCTAAGTGGCAAACAGTCTTCACCAGAGCCTGCCGCAAAGCGGAATAGTCTTGCTGTGGCAGGGGGAAACCCAGAAGCGCCAGTGCCAATCAGCGGTGCGCTGGCCCTTTAAATCTACGAGTGCCGGCACATGTGCCCTAGGGAGCGGGTATGTGCAAATAGCCTAGCCGGGACGGGAGCAGGAGTGTGGAGAGGTGAGTGCGGGTTGGGGGGGATCAGCACTACACAGAGGGGCCCAGGTGTACGAGGCCCCATGTATTTTCATGGGTTCACACACGTCTATGGATTCTATGATCCGATCACCCAAGGTTAAAATTATAGAGCTCAAACTCAAAGGGTTTGTTGAAGCAAAAAATATTTTATATATGGCTTGGGGGAGGCCTTAAAAAATAATAAAGAGCATGTATTCATCTGTTCAGCAATCGCGCCACCTGCCTCTGCTGATCTCTGTTTATATACAGAGGCTAGCGGTGCCGTCCTGACCACAACTTGGGAGCTGATATATTCTGAAAATATTGCTGTAGCAAACGTGCTGGCTGTGGTCGGGACTTAATCAATGGCCTCAATATACAAACAGAGGTTGGCTTCAATGCGTGGAACGGTGGCAGAACACGAGTGCAAAGAGAGGCGAGTGATACATGCAGTGCACAGCAAAAACAGCGATGGCCATTTCTTGCGGTATGCGCTTCTTCTGGCTTGCCTGTGATCATGTGACCCCAGACCACACAGTCTTATGGGAGGCTTCCTCCTCCCTAACTCCTCCCACCAAAGAAATCCGTGTTGCCGGCATTTAAAATTTTTTGCTAATTGCATCTTTTATGCTCCAATTTTACTAAACAGTAGCCTACATAGCAACAGTGCTTCCATCCCAATATAGTAATGGTGCCCCCACAGCAGCCTCTATATTAACAGGAAGTAGGACTGTGGTGGAGGAATGTTTTTTTTTTAAATCATACAAAAAGAAAGGGGGAGAGGTAGCCACACTGGAGTGCAGAGCTGAGACCAGGAGGCGGGATCAGCCTCTGCTGCCTCCGCACATCACACTCTGCTCTACAGCATAGATCTGTGGTGGTAGCTCCTCCCCTGGATGGCCCGCTCCCCTGTCACCTTAGAGCCCAGGAGAAAAGGAGCAATGAGAAAAAGGTAAGTAGCAAAGTTTTTTTGTCTAATACCCAGGAACAGGGGAGGACAAGAGGAGGCCACAACATGAACGGAGGGGGACACAATATGAGGAGAGGGGAAGACACAATATGAGGATAGGGGGCCACAATATGCGAGAGAGGGGGCCACAATATGAGGGGAAATTGCCACAATACAAAGACAGGGGGCCCCAATATGAGGAGTGGAGCAACAATATGAGGGAGGACAGGGGGGCACAATATGAGGGGAGAACAGTATCCACAAAATGAGAGGGAATGAAGATAGAGGGACACAATATGATGGTGATAAAGGAGGGGGACAAAATATGAGATTTGGGATCCACAATATGAGAAGAGCGGGCAACAATATGAGAGAGGGCCATAATAAGAAAGAGGTCATGCAGACAAAATATGAGAGAAGTGGGCCGCAATATGAGAGAGGACAGTGGCCACAATATGAAGATAAGGGGCAACAATATGAGAGAGGACAGGGGCCGCAATATCAGGATAAAGGGCCACAATATAAGAGAGGGGAGGGGGCCACAATTCAAAGACCGGAGCTCACAATTATGAGGGGTAAGGCAACAATATGAGAAAGGACAGGCCATGATATGAGGAAAGGGAACTTAAAGGGAACCTACCACCCCGATTCTACCTATAAAGGTAGAACGGGTGGTAGGTGGATGAATGGAACGTGAGGATAGCCTTTTTTTTTGGGCTAATCCTCACGTCCCGGCTATCTTTTAGAAAACTTCAATGCAGGCATATGTAAATTTTTTTATGCGGCTACTTGGGCGTGGAGTAGCCGGACATGAGGCTACCATCGCGGCTACTCCACGCCCCAGTAGCCTCTTTACTCCGCCTACCATTTAATCTTCGGCGCGCAGCACCTCATAGCTGCGTGCCCTCGTCATAGGCCCCGGGCCTAGTCCCCAAGCCTTCAGGTGCGCGGCCATAGCTCTGGGGCTGGAGCTACTGCGCATGCGCAGAAGGCTGCGAGACGAAAATTAAATGCTAGGCGGAGTAACGTGGCTACTGGGGCGTGGAGTAGCCGCGACTTGTAGCCTCATGTCCGGCTACTCCACGCCCCAGTAGCCGCATAAAAAAATATACATATGCCTGCATTAAAGTTTTCTAAAAGATAGCCAGGACGTGAGGATTAGCCCAAAAAAGGGCTATCCTCACATCCCATTCATCCCCCTACCTCCCGTTCTACCTTTATAGGTAGAATCGGGGTGGTAGTTGCCCTTTAAAATGAGGTGAGGACAGGAGGCCACAATATGAGGGGAGGGGGCCTTAATATGAGGGAAAGATAGGGGGTCAAAATATGAGGGTGATGGAGGACAGGGGCTACATCATGAGGGAGAGATGGTGGGGGCACAATATGATGAGTCTAGAGGGCAGGAGGCCACAATATGACGGGGAGATGGGAGGGTGGAAGGAGTACAGAAAGCTTGGACATTATAGGTTCGGCGAGACTAATAAAACTGGGGGAACAAATGTAAAGGGAGAACAATTAAAGAGAGGGTATTATATATAAAATAATATATTATATTAAAGGGGTTATCAAGGTTTGTTAATAATTTGGACCGGCCTGGAGCGGACTATTTAAAAATAAGCCCGAGGTTCGTCTTATCCATGCCCGTCTGTTTACAGAAGCACAGAAGTCATGCACAGGGAGCTTCCGGCCGGCACTGTGGCTGGCTTCTCCCATCCGTCCCTATCTCTCAGCATTGTAAGCGCTGGGAGATGGTGTCCCATCCGTCCCTATCTCTCAGCATTGTAAGCGCTGGGAGATGGTGTCGGATAGGAGCTTCCGGCTGGAAGTGCGTCGAAATCCGGGGGAAATACAGGGAAAATCGGCGCACATCGGAAAAATTTGGTTAACCCGTCGCAAAAACGCGAATTGGGCCCTTAGTAAATGACCCCCACCATCCGTCCCTATCTCTCAGCATTGTAAGCGCTGGGAGATGGTGTCAGATAGGAGCTTCCGGCTGGAAGCTCTCTGTGCCCTCTTGGAATCAAACCGGTGCACAGATCAAGTGGACCGCGGCGCGGGAATTACACGTTTATTATTTTTTAATAGCCCATCCCAGCCCTAAATAATTAGTAAACTCGGATAACCCTTTTAAGAATAGTATACTATGTTTGGGGTGGGGTCAAGGGGCTGGACAATGGGTGTGGTTTAGAAAAAGGAAGGGGCTATTTGTGCTTCTTTCTTTAGTCCAGTGGTGGCGAATGTAAGGCACGGGTGCCAAAGATGGCACTCAGAGCCATTTCTGTGGGCACTCAGACCATCACCCAGGACAGAATTCAACAAATAGGACCAAATCCACCAAATCTTCCTGCAGTCCCAGGCAATTTAATAGATGCTGCTCTCAGCGCTAATTTAAAGTGACACTTAATTGGGGCAGATTTACTTACCCGGTCCATTTGCGATCCAGTGGCGCGTTCTCTGCGGTGGATTCGGTCCGGCCGGGATTCACTGAGGCAGTTCCTCCGACGTACACCAGGTGTCGCTGCTGCGCTGAAGAGCATGGGAATGCACTGGAGTTCACCGAGCCATCCTGGATGAAGGTAAGCGCGTGTCGAGTGACACTTTTTTTTAAATGCTGCGTTTTTTCCGAATCCGTCTGTTTTTTTCACGGCCACGCCCCCCGATTTCCGTTGGGTGCATGCCGGCGCTAATGCGCCACAATCCGATTGCGTGCGTCGAAATCCGGGGGAAATACAGGGAAAATCGGCGCACATCGGAAAAATTTGGTTAACCCGTCGCAAAAACGCGAATTGGGCCCTTAGTAAATGACCCCCATTGTCTGTTTGGAACTGCAGGAAAAGTGAGAAGGTGTGGACAGAGCTGCATTATCTTTGGAGGTCCTCCTGCTGGACCCACTATTCTTCCTGTACAGAGAGACCCTGGAGAAAAGCTACAGTCATGGCCATATATTTTGAGAATGATACAAATGTTAATTTTTACAAAGTCTACTGCATCAGGTTTTATAATGGCAATTTGCACATACTCCAGAATGTTATAAAGAGTGATCAGCTTAACAGCAATTAATTGCAAAGTCAGTATTTGCCTTGAAAATGAACTTTTTCCCCCAAAACACATTTGAACTTAATTGCAGGCCTGCCTTAAAAGGAGCAGCTAACATCATTTTAGTGATTGCTCCAGTAACACAGGTGCGGGTGCTGATGAGGACAGAGCTGGAGATCAATATGTCATGATTAAGTAAGAATCACACCACTGGACACTTTAAAAGGAGGCTGGTGCTTGGCACCATTGTTTCTCTTCTGTTAACCATGGTTATCTCTAAAGAACCATGTGCAGTCATAATTGCACTGCACAAAACTGGCCTAACAGGGAAGAGTATCGCAGCTAGAAAGATTGCACCTCATGTAAAAAATCAGGGAAGAGTATCGCAGCTAGAAAGATTGCACCTCATGTAAAAAATCGCATCATCAAGGAATTTAACCCCTAGGGGACTCAGCCTTTTTTGGCCTAAAGGACGCGGCCCCATTTTTCAAATCTGGCCTGTGTCACTATAAGTGGTTATAGCTTTGGAACGCTATGAGATATCCAGGGGATTTTGAGATTGTTTTCTCGTGACACATTGTACTTCAAATTAGTTTAAAAATTTGGATGAAATCTTTTGCGTTTAGTTATGAAAAAAAACAAAATTTGGCAAAAATTTGGAAAAATTCTTTATTTTCAACGTTCTAAATTCTCTACTTTTGATGCAGAAAACAGCTTGTTCGGAGAAGACAAGGTGAGCGATACCACCAGTCCATTCTCATGTCAACTGTAAAGCATCCTGCAACCATTCATGTGTGGGGCGGCTTCTCAGCCAAGGGAATCGGCTCTCTCACAGTCTTGCCTAAAAACACATCCATGAATAAAGAATGGTACCAGAATGTTCTCCAAGAGCAACTTCTCCCAACCATCCAAGAGCAGTTTGGTGATCAACAATGCCTTTTCCGGCATGATAGCGCACCTTGCCATAAAGCAAAGGTGATAACTAAATGGCTCAGGGAACAAAACATTAGGATTTTGGGTCCATGGCCTGGAAACTCCCCAGATCTTAATCCCATTGAGAACTTGTGGCCGGGTGGTCAAACAAAAGAGACGGGTGGACAAACAAAAACCAACATATTGTGACAAAATGCAAGCATTGATTGAGCAAGAATGGACGGCTATCAGTCAGGATTTGGTCCAGAAGTTGATTGAGAGCTGCCAGGGAGAATTGCAGAGGTCCTGAAGAAGAAGGGACAACACTGCAAATACTGACTTGCTGCATTACCTCATTCTAACTGTCAATAAAAACTGTTGTTTGCACTTTATGATTGCACTTGTATTTCTGTATGTGATAAAAACATCTGACAGACCAAAGGCCAACAGATCATGTGAAAACATAATGGGGCAGATTTCTCAAGTTGTCTGAATATTTCTAGTTGCCCATGGCAACCAATCACAGCTCAGCTTTTATTTTTGCCATAAAGCAAAGGTGATAACTAAATGGCTCATGGAACAAAACACAGAGATTTTGGGTCCATGGCCTGGAAACTCCCCAGATCTTTATCCCATTGAGAACTTGTGGTCAATCATCAAGAGACGGGTGGCCAAACAAAAACCAACAAATTGTGACAAAATGCAAGCATTGATTGTGCAAGAATGGATGGCTATCAGTCAGGATTTGGTCCAGAAGTTGATTGAGAGCTGCCAGGGAGAATTGCAGAGGTCCTGAAGAAGAAGGGACAACACTGCAAATATTGACTTGCTGCATTAACCATTAACTCATTCTGTCAATAAAAGCTTTTGTTACTCATAATATGATTGCACTTGTATTTCTGTATGTGATAAAAACATCTGACAAACACACATAAAAACCATAGGGCAACAGATCATGTGAAAATATAATATTTGTGTCATTCTCAAAACTTATGGCCATGACTGTACAATGAGAGTCTGAATTTTCCCTCCTTCTTTCAACTGTATTGGTTGCCTCAGGGGGCCGATAGGATTGAAAGATGTGGAAGAACAGGTAGCTATAAGTTACTGCTAAAAATGCCATGTTGGCACTTCACGGTAAATAAGTGGATTTTGGTTGTAGTTTTGGCACTCTGTCTCCAAGGTGCGCCATCACTGCTCTAGTCCATAAGGTGGGAGGTTGAGTATTATAAGTTGAGGAATGAAAATAAATACAAGGTGCCATTATACAGGGCAGGAGCGCCGGGCATGGGGATAATATATGGAAAAATATTATGTAGCACCAACTAAGGGGCATTAGATGAGTATTGCACTTGGTGTGACACCAGGGGGTAAAGGTTGCGGGTTAGGGCATAGTAATTATGCAGGATCTTTATGTTCTTCTTACCCTTTACCATAACTGACATATAAACAGTACAGGATAATAACCTGGTGTGGACAGAATAGTGGTAATGCAGGTGCAAATCTGCTGCTAAATCTGTTTCATGAATGTGAGTGTCAGCTGCGAGTAGTAAATTCTTTGTGTAATCCCCCACATATATAACATGGAGTCATCTCCAGTCTCTAATATTCAATCCTGTAACAATTCCTCTCCTCTCTCCCCTCCTCCTAGAGATGGCGGCAGCTCCACTATAAATAGCCTCTACCATGTACGGTTCTCCAGGCTGCACTCCGTCGCGATGACGTCATCAGAGCGCACCGGGCCCGCACAGCGTGTGCCGGGGCTCTCCTCCCGGTGGCCGGCGGTTCGGGTGAGTGCAGCCCGCATTAACCCCTTGCTGCATGGCGGAGTTGTGGGGCGCGGCGTCTGTGTGCACGTAGTGTGCAGGAGCTGCAGGGACGTGCTGTACTGTGTGGGAAGTGTGACAAGTAGTCATTGTATATCTAGCCTGTACGTATAGGGAATACGTGCTATATATATTTATACTCTACAATATTATGCATACAGTATAGGCGCTGCTGTGTTGTACACTCTAGT
Source organism: Engystomops pustulosus (assembly GCA_019512145.1). NCBI lineage: Eukaryota > Metazoa > Chordata > Amphibia > Anura > Leptodactylidae > Engystomops > Engystomops pustulosus. The sequence goes on along the minus strand of CM033648.1, from coordinate 29,352,755 downwards.
TTTCAATGTGAAAATGCATCTCCGTGAAGAGAGTGCACAAAAAATAAGAATTTACATTTTTTTGACCGTTTCCATACACAAACGGTACCTCTCCAGTAGACCACCCCTTTCAGAAGACCCTTCCCTAAAAGATTAACCCCCCTTTATACAGTGGATGCTGCCCTCCTATAAGCAGGAGATCAGTTTTCTATTGGTTTGGTCAGGTCCCTGATTGGGATCTGGCTGCATGACCCTGACGATCCTGCTTGATGAACCACAGCCCTCCCCACGACCACAACCTGCACCGAAGTATTACAGGGGGCGGCCTACATCCTCCCTTCACCACGTCTGCACATCTGCATTATGGACGTAGCGTTGACACTGCCAAACTCCACCCGTGGCATTGCGCCACAAAACTACCTATTGCTCCTGCCGCCATCAAGGTGGGCTCAGCAAGAGCGGCACCATGTGCGAGGCTCTTTCACCATCGAGGTCCCCAGCTCCACCCGCGGCATTGTGCCAGACCATTGCCACCTGATGCTTCCAGCACTACTGCCTCCACATGCCTGTCGTCATGCCGTGGGCACTATACAAATCCCTCAGATTTGTCACTGTGTGCAGATCCTTCTACAGCGCAGATTCTCCAGTAGCCCCAGCCAGTATTGCGTCTTTTATTATGGCTACCTACAGCAGGCATCCCCCACCAGGACCGCAAACCCTAATCACTGGGGACTCACCTAGACCCCAGGCCCCCTGTGCATATCCTGCCATGGCACCCACTTTACCCGCCACAATGAATGCTGGCACCAGGACATCATGTCACAAATACTGGGCCACACACAATACTGAGCCTCATTTTGACTTGACTTAAAGGAAACCTACCACTTGAAGTGGCAGGTTTCAGAAGAAAACACCGAGCACCAGCTCAGGGTGAGCTGTGGCGCGCGTATTTTGTTAGTGTTTTAAACCGCGGTATCAGCGGCTTAAAACACTTTTAACTGTATAGCCGGCGCAGGGAGGTACGGCTCGGCGCTTACCATGCGTGCGGCTCTCCTTCACTTCCTAGTAGCCGTGCGCACGATCAAGCACATGGTAAGCGCCGAGCGCGTACTCCCTGGCGGCCTAATACAGTTTTAAAAAGTTGTTTTAAACCGGGTTTTTCAAAACACTAACCAAAAATAAGCTCGGCACCAGCTACCTTGAGCTGGTGCCCGGTGTTTTCTTCTGAAACCTGCCACTTCAAGTGGTAGGTTTCCTTTAAGGACGTTTCATCAAAGTTGGAGCAGCCTGTACACTTTAATTTTGTGGGTCAATCCAAATCCAGGCCTCCATGGGTTAATAAATTTGAATTCCATTGATGATTTTTTGTGATTTTGTTGTCAGCACATTAAACTGTGTACAGAACAAAGTATTCAATGAGAATATTTCATTCATTTAGATCTAGAATGTATTATTTAAGTGTCCCCTTTATTTTTTTTTGAGCAGTGTATTTGTGGATGTATAACTGTTAATGTGCTCCATTTTCGTAACTAACAACATGAAGATTATGGGGCACATTTACTAAAAACAGGGCTAACGACACTATGTGCAGTATGCCTGTGTCGTGTGTAGGGTGCTCCAGATTCAGGAATTGTGGCGCCCGTTCTGGATGAGTCTGGTGCACATTTAACGTGGGGCATGCAACACACTTCTGTCGGACTCAGCATGTTAAATGTGGCACGCAGTCCGACTGTGCATCAGAACACCCCTTTATGTGCAGAAATTTGTCGCGATGGGTAAAGTGCAGCCACGGCACAAATGAGTCACGTGCGACTGTACCCAAGACTATCTTAGGCTGGATTCACACTGCAGTTGCCCGCCGTACCGTAGCATGCCCCGCCCCACTCCATAGGGATATATGGCGCACGTCGCCGTGTGCCGCGAAAAGATAGGACATGTCTTAACTTTTCACAGGGTACTGAGCGGTACAGTGCCACACCTATGCTGCACCGTACCGCTCCCGTAGGTCGCCGTGCGCCGAACTGTACATTGTATACAGGGCTGTTATACCATATTGGAAATCCCAGGGTCATTATATCATCATTAGACACCTCACATTTTGATTCCATAAAATAAGCCATGGAACCGAGCTTCCAGCTTGGCGGTCATATATGCTATTATGAGCCACTGTCCCCCTGGGGATTATAACTCCATACTATGATCATATACAGGGCTCCAGGCCCACATATATTCCCAGCAATGTGACTGTAACGCCAGTTTCTGTGTCTGTGTTCAGGCTCGGAATTGCAGCTGTCGTATAGTTTGTATTTTATCATTTGAATACACACAGGTGAATGGGGTCTTAGGACTAAGGCACATGACCGTGGTTGGTTTGGGATCACAGACTTGGGTGCTGGCCATGTTTCACTGATTGAAGACAGGGCTCCAAGCCTCATAGTGAGATATGACTGCCGCATCGCCTCAGAAGAGCTCTGAACTGTGCTCATGATTACAGTACGGCCCTGTGGTTCCCCAGGGACCCTGTGACTCCTTGTATAATTTATAGCTGTGATACACAGTGTTCCAGCTGCGGCATTGTGTCTGTGTAGAGTACAGTCCGTGAACGACGACCAGAGCACAAGGTTGTTTATGAGCCCTTAAAGGAAACCTGTCACCATGGACCTCATTTTCACTAAAGACAGGTTGCAAAAGCCTATTACAGCTGCATTGCAAATATGCCTTCCTGGCTTCTTTGAGCACTTGAATTACAATATAATTGTGTGTTATAGCCTACCTTGCATCCTGACAGAATCCTCTTTGAAGTCCTAGGGGTTGGGTTTTGAATTGTTTGTGCTGCAGACTGCTCAACTCTTGGCCTCCACCTTTGTGCTCCTGTACAGCTTCTCCCTCCTGCTCCTTCACAGAGCTTACAGCCTGGTAGCTGACATCAGTGGTAAAGGGAGGACCTGTACAGGAGCACAGAGGTGGGGGCCAAGAGCTGAGCAGTCTGCAGCACAGACTCAAGTCACCTGGTGTTGTTTGAAATTATTCAAATCCAAAGCCTAACCCATAGGACCACACAGATGATTCTGTCAGGGTGCAAGGTAAGTTACAACACACAATTATATTGTAATCCAAATGCTTAGAGAAAGCAGAAAGACATATTTGAAATGCAACTGTAATGGGCTTTTGTAACCTGTCTTTAGTGAAAATGAGGTACCTGGTGACAGGTTCCTATATCCCCTCTGAAACGAGGCCCGTTTTCACTTACTCCCCAAATTAAAAAATCTATAACTTTTTCATTTTTCTATGTAAAGAGCTGTGTAATGGCTTATTTTCTGCTTAACAAATTGCACTTCATAATGACTGTATTTAATATTCCATGCTGTGTACTGGGAAGCGGGAAATTTTAATTTTTTAAAACAATGAAATTTGTTTTCTTGTGGGCTTGGATTTTACGGATTTCACTGTGCGCCCCAAATTACATGTCTTTGGGTCAGTGCAATCACAGGGATAGCAATTTGTATAGGTAGCTATTTGTATCGTTTTTATAATGTTTTCATACAAAAATTAAATCCTCCTGTACAATTTTTTTATTTTTTTGATTTTGCTATCTTCTGGCTCTAATAACTTTTTTGTACTTCGCCGTATGGAGCTGTGGGTGGTGTCATTTTTTGCAACTTTTGATGACTTATTTTAATGCTTCTATACTTAGGACTGTACGGCCTTTTGATCACTTTTTTTAAGGGCGCTATTTCCGTTACGGGGTTAAACACAGTGAAAAAACGTTATAATGGGGCACATTTACTTACCCGGTCCAGTCGCGATCCCATAGCGCGTTGTCCGGCGAGGATTTGGGTCTGCCGGGATTCACTACGGTCGTGCGCCTGATATTCAGCAGGTGTTGCTGCTGCGTTGAGGTCCGCCGGAGTTCACTTTCTTCTTCCCAATGCATATGAGTGCTTGATCGTGCGACACAAATCGTTTTTTAAATTCCGTTGTTTTTCTCAAACCGTCAGGTTGTCCGACGGCCACGCCCCAATTTCTATCACGTGAAAGCCGGCGCCGATGCGCCACAATCAGATGGCGTGTGCCAAAATCCCAGGGCAATTCGGCGCAAAACGGAAATATTCGGGAAACTCAAAGAAAGTGCGGCGTTCGGACCCTTAGTAAATGAGCCCCACTGTGTTTATGATTTTTACTTTCTTTTCTAAAGAAAGTATATCCTACCATATACTGCCATACTACACCATACATTATGGCAGTATATGGGAAATTTCCTCCTCATTCATTACAATGTGCAAATCATACATTGTAATGAATGGGTTAAAATGAGACAGCCTCGGGTCTTCAGAAGAAGATCTGTAATGGCAGCCAATCATCGCCCCTCGATGACGTCTGACAATCTTCGCGAAGATGGAGGCCTTTTGAGGCCGCCGGCGGCGATGGACAGGCTAACACCCCCCATCGGTGCTAGCACCGATTGTGGATGTTAATGGTAAGTGTTTGCAATGAATTACCGGCTATAGAGAGGGCTCAGCCCGTGAACCTTCTACATTCACCCGCAGCCGCTTTGCTTGACGTATTATTACGTCACACGTCTGTAAGGGGTCAAATACTTAATATGTCAGTCCGGTGCAGTAAATGAAGATCTGCAAGCACACAGAGCAAGTTTCTCAGACCAAACTCACTTATGTTCAGTGCGGCATGGTGCATTGTGCTATTCTTACCCGAATTTGTGGCGGGCATTTCTAATGGACATCGGCGGGATGTGTGGCTTAGGGCTGTTAACAATGGCACACGGTCTGCAAACAGCACACAGTCATATGCATGAAGTCTTGCTCAGATGGAATCTGCCAATAATGTCCAACTAATTAAAAAAAGAAAAATTTTCTATGACCTCTGTTACTAAGAGCATTGCAAGTGACTTTAAAAACCAAGACATATGTGTTATAATATGAACACTGCTTAAGGCAATGTCCACTCAATATGTATGCATGGCCGCATACAGGTGTAGAATGACAGGTGGAACAGTAGCAGTAAAGTAGAAATAAGAGATGTCATGGATTTTTATTTTTGCTTTGTAAGACTGAAAGGGAGGAGAGGGAGACAAGAGGCAAAGGGTCTGAAAATAAAACACCTGGAGAATGTTTAGAGGGAAAGGCTAAAGCTAGTTTACTGCTCTGTTATGTATGGAGCTGAAAAAGAACATACAGTATATACCCATGTATAAGCCAAGTTTTTCAGCAGAAAAAATGTGCTAAAAAACCTCACCTCGAGTCAATAAAAAAATAAACTTCTATACTTGCACTCCGGCGGCCCTAGATTCTGAGTGCGGCTCCCCCATGTCGGCGCGGGTCCTCTTCTGTCTTCCCTGCGGCTCCTCTTCTGTCTTCAGCCAGCATAGAAGCGGCCATGTTATCTGCCAGCCGGCGCATACTATGACGTAAGCAGCAGCCGTGTCATAGTATCCGCCTGCCGGCAGAGGGCATGACCGCGTCTCTGCCGGCTGTTACAGAAGACCGAAGTGAGTATATAAGTTTATTATTTTTAAGTGCTGGGCAGGCTGCCTGTATACTACATGGGGGCTGGCTGCCTGTATGCTACATGGGGGCTGGCTGCCTGTATGCTACATGGGGGCTGGCTGCCTGTATGCTACATGGGGGCTGGCTGCCTGTATGCTACATGGGGGCTGGCTGCCTGTATGCTACAGGGGTATTTTTTTTTTGGTAAAATTAGGGTCCTTGGCTTATACTCGGATCGGATTATACTCGAGTATGTACAAAATGTACATTCATTTGTATTTAGACTAAGACTGCAGGGAGGAGGAAGGTCAGAAAAATAAATGCAGCCAGTAAGTGTACTCTTCAACTGTTCCTGGCACCACATAGAGGTAGGAGTAACCCCGTCAATCTTTGCTTGTTACATTTGGGGAAATTTTCATTATCATAGTATATAAGGCTGGAAAAAGACGCAAGTCCATCAAGTCCAACCTTTAAGAATGAAATAAATGTTTTATCCCCATAACCCGTGATAATTTTGCTCTCCAGAAAGGTTTCCCAGGCCTCTCTTGAACTGTACTAGAGTCTGCCATAACAACCTCCTGCGGCAGAGAGTTCCACTGCTCTTACAGTAAAGAACCTTTGTCTATGTTGATGGTAAATCGCCTCTCCTGTAGGCGTAGAGGATGCCCCCTTTTCCTGTCACAGGCCGAGGTATAAAAAGATCTTTGGAGAGATCCTTGTACTGTCCGTTTCAGGTATTTGTACATTGTATATGAGGTCTCCCCTCAGTCGTCTTTTTTCTACTTGAATAATCCCAAATTTTTTTAATCTTGTCAGTGTATTCTAGTTCCCCCATTCCCCTAATAATCCTGTTGCTCTCCTCGCACCCGTTCCAGCTCTACATTACTTTTTATACACTGGTGCCAAAACTGTACACAATATTTCATGTGTGGTCTGACCAGGGATTTGTATAGGGCAAACTATGTCTTTATCATGAGAATCTATTCCTCTCTTGATACATCCGTAATTTATATTTGCTTTAGCAGCAGCCGCCTGGCTCTGGTCACTAAAATTAAGTTTACCATCCAGAATACCCCCAAATCCTTTTCAGCTCCAGTTTTACTAAGTAATTGAACATTTAGAACATAATATACTTTTTGTTTCCTGGGCCCAAGTGCATATACTTTACATTTATCTATCTTAATACCTCATCAACCATTTCTCTGCCCACACCTCATTTCTCAAGCTTCCACAATCCCTCTGTAATGCTAAACTATCGACCTCAGTATTACTTTAGCTACGCTTAGTATCATCTGCAAATATTGAAACTTGACTGTGTAAACCCACTACAAGGTCATTAATAAAAATATTAAGAAGTGTGGCCCAATACAGACCCCTGTGGCACTCCACTAGTAACATCAACCCAATCTGAGAATGTGCCATTAATGACCACCCTCTGTTTTCTATCACTAAGCCAATTACCTAAATAACAGATTTCTCCTATTCCCAGCAGTCCTCATTTTATATACCAACCTTTAATGTGGCACGGTGTCAAATTGCCTTTGAAAAGTCCAGATATACAACATCCACAGCGTCTTCCAAATCCAGTCTTGAACTTACCTCCTCGTAGAAACCAATCAGAATTAGTCTGACAGGACCGATCTCTCATAACCCTGCTGACGCTGGGTTTAAGTTGTGCACAGTGAGATACTCCAGGATAGCATCTCTAACAAACCCCTCAAATATTTTCCCCACCACAGCCAGTTAGACTCCGGGTCTGTAGTTTCCAGGATCGCTATTTGATTCCTTTTTTGTATATTGGTACCACATTCTTTGCTATGCGCCATGTACTGTGGAACATAACCAGTCCTCGTGAATCTTCAAATATATAAAAATAACGGTCTGTCTATCACCGTACATAATTCATGCTCATGAACAACCCGGGGTGTATGCCATGTGGCCCCGGTGATTATCTATCTGTGTCTTCCATCAGGGGATTTTCTGGGTAAAGACAGTTGAAAGGCGACTTCAGTAGATTGGCCCTTTCCTCATCTCCTTCCACCATGACCCCCATGTTATTTCTAAGGGGACGCACACTCTCTGTTTTTAGTTTCTTATCATTATATACTTGAGAAAATATATTTGGGATTATTTTGCTCTCCTGAATATTTCTCTCTCATTTTTGCGGCCTTTATCTGCTTTTTACAGGATTTATTTTCTCTCCATAATCCTGTATATGCCTGCATCGCTAACCTTCAGGTTTTAGCACCTTAAACGCCTTCTCTTTCTCGCTTATTGCTTTCCTTACAAGACTAGTTAGCCACATAGGCTTTTTGTTCCTTTTTATGCTTTTTCCATAAGGTATGTGTTTCTCACACAGGACTTTTTCAGATATATGAGAAAAAGTCCCATTTTGGGGGGGGGCTTTTGTCTTTGAGAACATTATCCCAGTCTATGCCTTTAAGGTCTTCCCTTAGTTGCTGAAAATATGCCTCCTGAAGTTTAGAAGTTGATTGCCCCTTCCCACTCAACGCTCCTAGTAAAGCGTAATACAAAATCAATGATATTTGATCACTATTACCCAGGTTCCCCCAAACTGTAGTTTTGATATCAGGTCGGTTGGTAAGGATAAGGTCCAGCAGTGCCCCCCCACCCTCTTGTTGGCTCAGGACTAGTTGCGCAAGTAATTGTCTTTTGTTGTTGACAAGAACCAGCCCCTTTGAAGGACTGCAGGTTTTTCTGCCCAGTCAATATCTGGGTGAATTGAAGTCCCCTCATGATAAGTACTTTCACCTTGCTTTGAAGCCGCATCCATTTCACTTATCATCAGCATTTCCGCTCTGTGCCTCCATTATATTTGGAGCCTTATAACAAAGCCCTAGTTAATATTGTATTATTTTTCCCATCCTCTTATCTCAACCCATAGGGACTCCACATTTGCATTTGCGTTACTGATGTCATCTCATCGCAAGACAGGCTTGAGGCAAGAATTCACATATAAACAAACCCCATCCACCTTTTTTATTTATACGATCCTTTCTAAAAAGACTATAACCATCTATAGTATAACGCCAGTCATAGCTATAGCTCATAGCTACTGTCCAGCCATGTCTCCGCTGATACCACATTATATCATATTTCCGCTCCAACATCAGAGTTCCAGTTCCTCCATTTTGTTTGTGAGCCTTCTGGGCATTTGTATACATACTTTATTTTCCCTGTCCGTATTCTTCTTTTGTCTCTTATTCCCCATCCTCATTCCAGCGCCCCCGTTCCTCCCCCATGGACTATGCCTCTTCCCAGCTCTCTATCTACAACACTGTTCTTATTTGCCCTGCACAAGTGTACTTATTGCCCTCCCCCCCCAGGTCTCTAGTTTAAACATCTCCTCCAACCTTCTAGCCATTTGTTTTCCCCCCCAAACAGCTGCAACCCTCCCCATTGAGGTCAGGCCCCATCCCTACTGTAGAGCCTGTAGCCGACAAAAGTCAGCCAGTTCTCCCATAACCCAAACCCCTCCTTGCCTACACACCAACTTTGTAGCCACTTATTTACCTCCCTGATCTCCCGCTGTGCCTTTCTGGTGTGGCACGTGGTATCAGGCAGTATTTCGGAGAAAATTACTTTGAGGTCCTTGCCCTGAGCTTATGGCCTAAATCCCTGAAATCATTTAAGGACTCTCCACCTACCTCTTACTATTGTCATTAGTGCCAATGTGACCTGACGCTGGTTCCTCACTAGCCCCTCCCAGTAATCCGTCAACCCGATCCGCAACATGCCGAACCCGAGCACCCGCTGAAACAACACACTGTTCGGTATGGCACGGTCTTTGTGACATGATTGCCCTGTGTGTTCCCCTAATTCGAATCTCCCACTACCAGCACCTGTCTGACCTTGCCTGTGCTCACCTATTACCCATCTTACTGGAGCAGACGGTCCCCTGGTTGCTAGAGGCCACGTCTTGCTGCCAGCTTGCTACTCTTCCATAGCTGATATCCCCCTCCATCCGCCATCCTGGCAAACTATTGGGGTGCACCAGATCAGGACTAGACTCCCTACAACTCTTCCCTCTAACCCCACCTTCTACATGTTACCCCAACTATCTAGTGCCGCCCCTCACTCTGCACCTCCATACTTCCCTCCCCGCACCCATCTTCCCCAGAGGTGGGGTTCTGCCCGATTGCCTCTGCATTTCCAGCTAACTCGTTAACGTTCCATGACATACTATTACCAGAGCTGAATTGGCATTGGAAAACATGGGGTGTCAGCTGACATCCCATTGTAACACCAGCGGCATTCAAATGCCTGCAGGGAGATTCCCTGCCCATTCTGCACCCCCAGAGTGCTTTCGGGGATGCCGAACATTCCTATGGCAACCTTGGGGTCTATAGCATAGACTGTAAGATCCTGTCACAGCTAGGACCTTACAGACGTTGGAGGTCATTTACTAAGGGCCTGAATCACGTTTTTACGGCGGTTACCCGAATATTTCCGATTTGCGCCGATTTTTCCCTGAATTGCCCCGGGTTTTTGACGCACAAGATCAGATTGTGGCGCATCGGCGCCGGTGTGCACGTGACGGAAAAAATGTCGCTGGACACGCGCTTACCTGCACCCAGCAACGGATTGTGAACTCCGGCGGACTTCAGCGCAGTAGCGACACCTGGTGAACGTCGGAGGAACTGCTTTAGTGAATCGCCGGAAGACCTGAATCCACCGCATAGAACGCGCCGCTGGATCACGAATGAACCGGGTAAGTAAATCTGCCCCAGTGTGTCAGCGAATGCGTAGGCTGACAGTGATATTACTCTGCAATACATCAGTATTGCAGGTTATTATAATGCACCAGCAATGGAATGATTGCTTTTTCTTGTTCCATAGTGGCACAAGTAAAATAAAAAAATTAAGTAAAAAAAATAAACTAATAAATTAATACGAAATCCCCCAAAGCTACTATACATGTAACATTTACATATAGCAAAAAAGTGAAAATCACCTTACAAACCCCACATATAAAGTATTGTGGTGTCTGTGTTCATCCGTACAATAAAACAAAACCATTATTAAACCCACGGATACAGCGTAAAATAAGTTTTTAAAAACGCCTCAAAAATTATGGTTTTTACTATCTTGTCGTCCCACATAGAATGCAATAAAAAGTGATCAAAAATATCTTATTACAGTGCGTCCCCTACATTAAGGACTGACCTCCGACTTACTAGACAAACTCCCATAGTTAGGCAGACAGAACTCCTACTGACCTCTGGGTGTGTCAGCTGTATAGGTGTCTGTATGAAGCTTTCATTGATAATCCTTGGTCCACTTATGCAAGAAAAATCAAAAGAAAATTTATTTAACCCAATCGTCACCGGGGGCGCCCAAAATTTATTTTCTGATCTGACCAATATATAAATATACAGTTTCAGACTTACATACTGCAACTTCAACTTAAGCACACCAACCGGACCTGGACCCTTTCTTGTACGAAACTGTGGGCACTTGCCCTTTAATACTCAAAACATACGAATTTGGTACTGCCATAATCGGAGAATCAATAACCCTGTTACTTGGTGGGAGTCGTGAAGCCACAAAAAATCTAAATCCAATACCAGAATTGATGTTTTTTTTCCCCTCCACTAAAAAAGTTATGACCTTTTATCAATAAAGCATAGCCACCCAGCAAAAATCCCTTAAAATGGCAACCGTTAAACGTAAAAACAATATTTATATCTCACAAAAGTGTGCCACATGATTCAGTCTAAAAGACACTAAATTTGTATGGCTAAGAACTGGGCTTAATGCTGATCGCTCCTTCCCTTCTCTGCAGCTGCACTGTGGCGCGTCTACACTGTGCTGTCTTTGTTCTGGCGGGAAGAAGTGGCTTCACAAATTCTTTTTTTAAATATCTTTTTGAATATGTACCATAGATACTATGGCTCATGTTAATATTTTAACCACCGCAAAACTGGAAAACGCTATTGACTCAGTATAAGCCCCGAGGGTGGGAATGCAGTGGTCACACTAGGCCCTACCAAACCCAGTATAGTAGCCAGCCTGTTAGTAAGCGCTGCCATATCCCCCCCCCCCCTGTAGTATATAGTCCAGCCATTTGCCGCCCCGGTGTAGTATATAGGTGCCTAGGCCAGTCCGGCCCCTGACCCGTCGTAGTATATAGCCATCAGTAAAGAACCTTTGTCTATGTTGATGGTAAAATCGCCTCTCCTCTAAGCGTAGAGGATGCCCCCTTGTCCTGGTCACAGGCCGAGGTATAAAAAGATCTTTGGAGAGATCCTTGTACTGTCCGTTCAGGTATTTGTACATTGTAATGAGGTCTCCCCTCAGTCGTCTTTTTTCTAAACTGAATATTCCCAAATTTTTTAATCTGTCAGTGTATTCTAGTTCCCCCATTCCCCTAATAATCCTGGTTGCTCTCCTCTGCACCCGTTCCAGCTCTACTATATCCTTTTTATACACTGGTGCCCAAAACTGTACACAATATTCCATGTGTGGTCTGACCAGGGATTTGTATAAGGGCAAAACTATGTCTTTATCATGAGAATCTATTCCTCTCTTGATACATCCCATTATTTTATTTGCTTTAGCAGCAGCCGCCTGGCTCTGGTCACCAAAATTAAGTTTACCATACACCAATACCCCCAAGTCCTTTTCAGCTCCAGTTTTACTAAGTAATTGACCGTTTAGAACATAATTATACTTTTTGTTTCCAATAGGCGTAGAGGATGCCCCCTTGTCCTGGTCACAGGCCGAGGTATAAAAAGATCTTTGGAGAGATCCTTGTACTGTCCGTTCAGGTATTTGTACATTGTAATGAGGTCTCCCCTCAGTCGTCTTTTTTCTAAACTGAATAATCCCAAATTTTTTTAATCTGTCAGTGTATTCTAGTTCCCCCATTCCCCTAATAATCCTGGTTGCTCTCCTCTGCACCCGTTCCAGCTCTACTATATACTTTTTATACACTGGTGCCCAAAACTGTACACAATATTTCATGTGTGGTCTGACCAGGGATTTGTATAAGGGCAAAACTATGTCTTTATCATGAGAATCTATTCCTCTCTTGATACATCCCGTAATTTTATTTGCTTTAGCAGCAGCCGCCTGGCTCTGGTCACTAAAATTAAGTTTACCATCCAGCAATACCCCCAAATCCTTTTCAGCTCCAGTTTTACTAAGTAATTGAACATTTAGAACATAATTATACTTTTTGTTTCCTTGGCCCAAGTGCATAACTTTACATTTATCTACATTAAACCTCATCAACCATTTCTCTGCCCACTCCTCAAGCTTCCACAAATCCCTCTGTAATGCTAAACTATCGACCTCAGTATTACTTTACACAGCTTAGTATCATCTGCAAATATTGAAACTTGACTGTGTAAACCCACTACAAGGTCATTAATAAAAATATTAATCTTCTGTCTTCCCTGCGGCTCCTCTTCTGTCTTCAGCCAGCATAGAAGCGGCCATGTTATCTGCCAGCCGGCGCATACTATGACGTAAGCAGCAGCCGTATCATAGTATCCGCCTGCCGGCAGAGGGCATGACCGCGTCTCTGCCGGCTGTTACAGAAGACCGAAGTGAGTATATAAGTTTATTATTTTTAAGTGCTGGGCTGGCTGCCTGTATGCTACATGGGGGCTGGCTGCCTGTATGCTACATGGGGGCTGGCTGCCTGTATGCTACAGGGGTATTTTTTTTTTTGGTAAAATTAGGGTCCTTGGCTTATACTCGGATCGGATTATACTCGAGTATGTACAAAATGTACATTCATTTGTATTTAGACTAAGACTGCAGGGAGGAGGAAGGTCAGAAAAATAAATGCAGCCAGTAAGTGTACTCTTCAACTGTTCCTGGCACCACATAGAGGTAGGACTAACCCCGTCAATCTTTGCTTGTTACATTTGGGGAAATTTTCATTATCATAGTATATAAGGCTGGAAAAAGACGCAAGTCCAACCTTTAAGAATGAAATAAATGTTTTATCCCCATAACCCGTGATATTTTTGCTCTCCAGAAAGGCATCCAGGCCTCTCTTGAACATGTACATAGAGTCTGCCATAACCACCTCCTGCGGCAGAGAGTTCCACTGCTCTTACAGTAAGGAACCTTTGTCTATGTTGATGGTAAAATCGCCTCTCCTCTAGGCGCAGAGGATGCCCCCTTGTCCTGGTCACAGGCCGAGGTATAAAAAGATCTTTGGAGAGATCCTTGTACTGTCCGTTCAGGTATTTGTACATTGTAATGAGGTCTCCCCTCAGTCGTCTTTTTTCTAAACTGAATAATCCCAAATTTTGTAATCTGTCAAGCAAAAAATGTTTAAACTCCAATCGTCACTGGGGCCAAAATTTTATTTGTCTGGATCTACAAATATAAAATATACAGTTTCGACTTACATACAAATTCAACTTAAGAACAAACCTCCGGACCCTTTCTTGTACGAAACCTGGGGACTGCCTGTATACTCAAAAACATAGAAATTTGGTATCTCCATAATCGGAGAATAAATATAACATGTTACTTTGGGTATATGGTGAATGCCAAAAAAATCTAAATCAATTACAGAATTGATGTTTTTTCCCCTCCACTAAAAAAGTTAATACCTTTTTATCAATAGAGCATAGCCACCCGCAAAAAATAAGCCCTTAAATGGCAACGTTAACGGAAAATTAAATATTTTATAGATCACAAAAGTGTGCACATGATTCAGCTAAAAACACTAAATTCTGTAGGGCAAAACTGCTTAATGCATGATCCTCCTTCCCTTCTGCACCTCGCTGTGCGCCCATATGACATGTGACGTCTACATGTGGGCTGTCTTTGTTCTCGGAAGAAGTTGCTTAACAAATTTTTTTTAAATCTTTTTTTGAATATGTACCATATATACTCGAGTATTAATAATTTTACCACCAAAAACTGGGAAAACCTATCGACTCAAGTATAAGCCACCCCCCTTGTTAGTTCGTATAGTAAAGCCAGCCAGCCATCCCCCCCCCCCCGTAGTTATGAGCCAGCCTTCCCCCCCCCCTGTAGTATATAGCAGCAAGAGATGTTCATCCTGTGAGACTTTTGGGCTCCGAAATTGTCTCATTCTTGCACCTAACAAGTCCCAAAACAGAGCATGCTAGAGCCAAACTTACTTTACTTACTTTTAGTCTATTTTGGACTAAAAAGTTGCATACCACAAAAAGTTGCAAAAGTTACACTAAACAGGCAACTCATCACATGCATCACAAAGGAGAAACACTTAAAGGGAACCTGTCACCAGGAGACCCATTTTAAGCACTCCCCCAGTCCCCACAGAGCATAGTACATACACTGCCAAAGTATTTTTGTATAAGAAATAGGTTTTACAGAAAAAAAGATATGTTATATTGTACCTTTTATTAGCATCTGCTATGTGACTAGGAACTTGTCACCTGGGAGTGGCTGGAAAGGAGCAGTCCCCCTCCTTGGGAAACTGCTCCTCCATGTGTCCTTTTCAAATATATGAATAACTCCCCTCACTCGGGATTGGCTGTAGAGCAGGGGGCGTCGCTAAGCCAAGTGATGGGAAACTGCTCCTCCATGTGTCCTTTTCAAATATATGAAAACACCCAAGGGTGGGGGGAGGGCGATGGGACTGTTGCTTTCCAGCCACTCCCAGGGGACGAGTGCCTCGTCACACAGCACATGGTATTGAAAGGCGCTATATAACATATCTTTTTTTCTGTAAAACCTATTTTTTTTATACAAAAACACTTTGGCAGTGTATGTACTATGCTCTGTGGGGACTAGGGGAGTGCTGAAATGGGTCTCCTGGTGACAGGTTCCCTTTAAGATACATTGCAATGATTAAGTAGGCCAACTTCAGGAAACCTGAAAAAGGGGAAGCCGAAAACTATGATACATGTGCCCGGATATGTTTCCAGCCAATAGCAGTCCAGGTTTCTTGAGCACATGAAAATGGTCCAGCCAGTAACAGTGGTGCTTAATGAGCTACTCTGTGGTCCAAACAATCTCCTACTGATGACCCGTTTGGGCTGCCGCTTCCAGCACTTTCTTACAGAAAGGTCACAACAAAAGTAGAGGGTGGGCAGTTCGTCAAGGTGACTTCTTCTCTAGAAGATCAAGACCTAAATAGTCACTTGTTTACATGGGGGTTAGAGGAACTAGACAGAAATTCTAGTTCCATTGGGTGAAACCTTACTCTTGTCCATTCCTGTGGACTGTGATAGCATTACTCTCATAAGGCTTTTCTGGGCAAGTTAAGTTCCTATGATAAACGCCTTGGAGTCAAAATTCAATGGATTTCATTGTTTAGTCACTGTAGCTTACACAGCGAAAAAAAAAAAAATTGTGCTCACATTTACTAGTTTCTTTACCCTCCAGAATGTATTGGCGAGGTCTTCTAGCTCATAGAATGGCTCCGGTATTCAATCCCCGGTGATAAGTGGTGACCGATCCTTTTTAATGGTGATGGGTTTGTTGCAATTTTATTTTCTCATTATCTCTTTATCTTTTCACATGAAACGCAGGCAGAAAAACATGCAGACCAGGGAGAGCAGACAGAAATGGAAGCGATTACTTTTTCCAAAGACACGGTCTTATCAGACATCCACCTCCGCATCCAGCAGAAAAGGCAGCTCATGGTCAGACTGAATGCTGTCGGACAGCCAGGTAAAGGGTTTGATGAAGCTGTCGCATGTCTGGTTATCGCTATGTTATTGAAGTTATCTCATCCTCGGTACAGCCATCCAAGATCTGCACTGCTGAGGATTTACCTGGCGTATCTGATGTGTCTCCTTGATATAGAAACAATATGCACAATATGAAGAGTCCAATTTTTAAGATATTTGATTTGTCTAGTTGTACATTACTGATGCTGTTTGAATTGACTTTTACTATTGCTGCTTTAAATAATTAAACAAAATTGTTGTACCACTATTAATCTTCCTAATCCAGTATTTTGTTCAAATAGTACATCAAATTAAATTGACAATAAATGACCATGTTTTTTTCTTTTTTGTTGATAAAGTGATTAACATCAGTTTCTCTTATATGTAATATGTCATAAATGCATTTAAAGCACACCTGTCACCAGGAATCTCATTTTTAGCTGGTGGCATGTTCCAATAGCCTATGCTATGCTGATTTTAAAAATGCCTTTGTCAGCATTCTGAATCTGTTAAGTACTTTGTAATGGTTTATTTTACATTTACCTGGCAGCAGTGTGTGGCGATTCCCGGGATCCGCTGCAGCTGTGTGTCTAAGTCAGCTTTCTCCACAATGGGGGTCATTTACTAAGGGCCCGATTCGCGTTTTCCCGACGTGTTACACGAATATTTCCGATTTGCGCTGATTTTCCCTGTATTGCCCCGGGATTTTGGCGCACGCGACGGAAATCGGGGGGGCGTGGCCGAATGAAAACCCGACGGATTCGGAAAAACCAAAAAATTGTGTCGCAAAAATTTCACTCACCTTCATCCAGGATAGGCCGGTGTATTTCGAGGCATTCCAGCGGACTTCAGCGCAGCGGCGCCATCTGGTGGACGGCGGAGGAACTACCATCATAAATCCCGGCCGGACCCGAATCCAGCGCAGAGAACGCGCTGCTGGATCGCGAACGGACCGGGTAAGTAAATCTGCCCCAATGTTGTCGGCAAACTAAATACTACAGTACTTTATAAAACTTTTTTTCACATTACCTGGCTCCCTGCCAACATTGTGGAGGAGAGCTGACTTAGACACAAACACACAGCTGCAGCGGATCCGGGGAATCACCACACACTGCTGCCAGGTAATGTAAAATAAACCATCACAAAGTACTGAACAGATTCAGAATGCTGACAAAGGCTTTTTTAAAATCAATATAGCATAGGCTATTGGAACCTGTTACCAGGTTAAAAATTACATTCCTGGTGACAGGTTAGCTTTAAGCCAACTCTCAGAGGTCGCACTAAAATTTTTCCAGAAGGGTAATGATACTCCTCTCACCATTTTTGAGGAGTAATTTCAGCCTAGGAGGAGTATGAAATTTTCAGTAATACACATATATAACTCCTAGACGTATACTGTATAGTGTTAATAGACTATTGTTCCATATGACTGTTTTTACTCTGCAATGTCTTATTTTATTTGTAGATGTCCCCTATGATTGGTAAAGTGCTACGGAATATGATGGCGCTATATAAGTAAAGTTTATTATTATAGATGTCTATTTATAGAATAAAATTGTTACAGCCCCTGTAGCTACTTGAAACAATTATAGTACTGTATGTGCTTATGCCCACCCACAGAGAGGACCAGGGCTAACGCCAGCCCCAGACCCCCCCACCCACAGAGAGGACCAGGGCTAACGCCAGCCCCAGACCCCCCCACCCACAGAGCGTACCAGGGCTAACGCCAGCCCCAGACCCCCCCCCACCCCCCCACTGAGCGGACCAGGCTGACGCCCAGCCCGACCCCCCCCCCCCCACCCCCACCCACAGAGCTTACCAGGGCTGACGCCAGGCCCCCCCCACCCACAGAGCTTACCAGGGCTAAGACAGCCCCAGACCCCCCACACCACAGAGGGGGACCAGGGCTAACGCCAGCCCCAGACCCCCCCCACCCACTGAGCGGACCAGGGCTGATGCCGGCCTCAGATGGTAGACTTTGATGGTAGATTTCCTTTAAATGGCCTAATGCAATATTTTATATTGAATTCTGTTATACAGAAAAAAATGTTTGTTTTTTTTTTAAGTAAAGAAAGTAGCTCTCTCCAAGTGGCATGATGCATAGTCCGTGCAGATCTTTTTTTGAGTGCTTGTTGTTCAGAACAATTATGTGCCTACGAATAAGGGCGGCCAGTACTGTGCCTAGCACTTACACGGGAAGGCCTGTATTGTATGTAGAACATTTTGCCTGGTAATTGTCCTGGCAGCTGCCTATTTCCATCTGGTTACAGAACACACATCTCTCATTACTGGCAGGTAGGAGTTGTGACCTGGAGAACTTGGTACAGTTAATTAATAGTAAGATGGTTTTGGTTATTCTACTTTGTTTTGTGCTGTTTTCTTTTTTAGAGGGGTCCACATGTTTAGAGTTGAACTACATTAGATGGGGGCTAGTTTCCTACAAGTTCAGGACTATGAAGCTAGTTCTGATTTCACTTTTACGTCTCTATTCTAGACAAGGGATCCATACACAACTGATCTATTTCTGCTTCTTGTTTGCCTTGACCTTTAGTTTACGCACATCATCCACATAAACCGTTATACTGTTTATCCTTTTATTTATTTTTTGGTTAAACGAATCCACTACTGTACTAATCAGTGCTATACTGACACGCCATAGTAATCCCTGTTGCAGTTACAAATAGGTGATCCTGCCTTCTCTTACTCTTTAATGATGGAATATATCGCATGCATCTATCATCTGTGGGGTTTTCTGAAAAGCAATTCAACCAAATAGACAGCACATTATCAATCACATTGTGCTGGGTGGTTTATCTCTGCTGATCTATATATACGCTGCTTGAGGCAATATGACAATTTTCGTTTTAAGCCTATTAATGAAACTACACATTATGTTGTAAAAGTGCTATGTTTAAGTCAAAAACCAAATTTAAAAAATATTTTAACTGAAATAACTCAGATTTTATTCCATTTCCCAATTTCTCAAATAATTTAGTACCATAACCTGAAAGCTGGTTGGCATCTGTAGATGTGCAGATTAAATGGGTTTAGGAGCCATAATAGTGATTGTTTAATGCAGAAATCATAATATCATAAACGTTTAGTGATTAAAGGTAACGGGTCGCCACATTTTCACAAATACAGCTATTGACAGGTTCCCATAGAGACCTATTAACTAACTGACACCCTTCTTTGTAGCTAAAAATGGTTTCCCTTACATCCACATAACTCAACTTTATCTTGCTTTACTTGGCATCAGAAAGGGTGTGTCCTGGTTGACCGGCCCCTCCCATTTACTCCTGCCAATGTCCCATGCCACTTCTCAGCATGTCATGTGACCAGGGTGATGTCATCTAAGATTTTCTACCCAGTTACATTTGCAACATTTGTATCTGATCACATGGAGGGGTGCTGTGATTTCATGTGATCAGATACATACCTGGGGTATATTTTGCAAATGTAACAGGTCCTTAGATGACATCACCCTGGTCACATGACTTGAATTGCCCAATGATGTAACAGAGCTCTTTCTCTCAATGTTCCACACAGCAGAATATCCTAACAGAGACCAGTCGATCAGAAACAAGGAGGCAGGGCAATGCAAGTAAAATTTACTATGCAGTACTCACTTAGTGTCATTGGACTCACATTGTTAAAAATTTTTTTTTTTTTTTTTTAACTTTGCAGCCATGGAAAGGAAACATTTATGGATAAGGAAATGCTTTTTAATCATAGTTTAATTAAGCATTTATTTTGGGTGGATTTATTGAAATGGCAGGTTTTTTTTATTTAAAAAGGGAAAAAAAAGGATGTGTTTCAACATCAAATTGTTGCGTGAAGAGATATAGGAAGGCTGCAAGTAGAGACACCATGCAGCCTACCACCCAAGGGGGGAACCAGTTATACAAGTAAGATTCCTAAGGAAAGACATGATATCTACCTACATTACTCAGTAGATGGATACGGTATATGTTTACTTGCATCCAAGATTAAGTACAAAGTATCTTGTTCTATCCCACTTTTCTAATTCCACTCCCAAAATCTGTGGTGTATCGGCATGTGATACTTGTGGATTCCTTGCTGATTTTGGCCGCATTTTGCAGCAGAAGAGAGAGCAGAAAATCCACTATGTACCCTGATTGTGTGCATATACCCTAAATGAGTCCTAACAGGAACTAGTACAAGCACGTGTTGCATGGTCATATTTACAGGGGCTGGAAAAACAAAAAGTTAGGGCTTGGGAGTGACTGCTCTACACCCAACAGAAAACTGAGAGGAGAGTTATGACGAGAATCACTTAAAGAGCATCTACCACCAGGATGAAAGACTGTATGCAAATTAACACCATTAACAATCCATTAACACCTATGGACGCTAGAGCCCCTCAGGCTCATTTGCTTACAGCCCTTTATTCTGGTGGTACATGCCCTTTTAAGTCTATTGAAAAGAGGCAAGGTGTTTCAACGCTGTATAAGCGTCTTCATCAGGCCAAAAGCAACTCAAACTCAGCCACAGATTTGCCAAAAGTTATCGACTCCACCGTAATCACCTACTGCAGTCCCCTGGCCTCTTAGTTGCTTTTGGCCTGATGAGGATGCCAATACGGCAATGAAATGCGTTCCCTCGTTTCAATAAACTAAAGTGATTCTCATCATCTCATCCTCGCTGTTTTCTCTTGGGTGTCGAGTGCGTCACCCCTTAGCCTTAACTTTTTGTTTTATCATCCCTTGTAGCCGCTCACTGGAATGCCTACAGACAAGTGCTTAACACAGCACCTCCCCCTCCCCCCTACACAACCCTCACACGACCAGTCGGTTACCACTGCACAGAACTTGGCTCCGTAGCTCGCAAACCTCTCTATCTGGAAGAAAGTTTTCTGGCACCACTTGCCTTCCTCTTCATGTGGTCATATTTACATACTTATATATGAACCAACATTTTCCATGTTTTTATTTTTGTCTACAGTTTTCCAAACGCAATTTAAAATCCTTTGGGGGAAAAATGTATTAGAAGCTGCAAGTAACAGGGATGAGAAGATCGCTACTGATTGGGAATCAACACCTAGCGATGTTCAGGAATTAGAAGCTTTGCTTGATGATGATGGTGATCTGGAAGTCCAGAGACGACCACCAACTCCTTTCGATCGGCCTGAATCGCCAATTTCTACTCGGGATGTTGTGTGTCCAACTATTCTTACTATAGGGAATGAAGAATACTCCAGAGAAGAGGATTCTTGTAATGCTGAAGATGTGATTAAAATAGGTAAGGAGTGGATTGTAGACATGCATTTTATATATTACATAAAGTATATATACATGTACTTGTGCGCCTCTGATCTATTTGGTGTGTATTCACCTATTCAAGGGTTATGGCCCCCAGAAGTTAATATGTGAATAAGCATATTCTGGCCAAGGAGGTGGTGTCCTTTTTTGTTTTCTAGGCTTTATTCCCTGCTGTATTAAAACCATTGTCAAGTTGAGAAAACCTAAAGGGAATTTACTTTTGGGAATTATTTGAATGGGCACTATATAAAGCAGTGATGGCTAACCTATGACACGCGTAGCCATTTTCACTGACAAGCGGCTGCCTGAGAGTTAAGTTTCATCCTACATGATCAGGTGCAGTAGCCGGGAGGCTGAGAGATTGCACTGAGCTTCCAGCACTCCCCCCTCCTCCCCCGGGCCGGCCCCTCCCCATGTGTGAGCTGTGCCTACTGTCTCCAGCCAGCACAGGTATCAGCACAGGGCACAGCAGGAGAGGTGACCCGGCCATACACCCAGGAGGCTCCTCTGCAGCTCCTGATAGTTGTGGTGGGGGTAGGATGGCAACACAGTCAGAGGCCACATTGCTGCTGCCTTGTGTCATGTCCCAGCAGCTGCCACCTCTACACTGACCAGCTCCAGAGCAGGGATGAGGGAGGACAACCACTCCCATCATACAGTGAGTAAGGTCAGTGACTGTATGATAGAAGACATTTATCAGGGCTTGTGTGTCAGTTTTGTGACATACAAGCCCTGAAATAATCGCAACGCCTTGCAAATCTCCAGACATTGCGATTATTTTGCTCCGCACATCTTCTCCATGCCAAGAGGGCATGAAGGAAATGCGGACTGCGGTGCCTGCGGACTCACTATAACCTGTGAACTTTCATGACTGAAAGTTTGCAGGTTACTAAGCAATTTCACACCTGTCTGATTGTATGGCAGTACATGGTAGGATCAATCAGACAATCCACGGTTAAAGTACCCTAGAAGTTAAATAGTATACATATTTGTTATTTAAACTATAAATATCAAAAAAATGTTTTTTTTTGTCAAGGTGACACACCACCTGAGTTATGCTCGGTTTTTTGGCGAATTTTGACACACCAAGCTCAAAAGGTTGCCCATCACTGATATAAAGGTTACTGTGGCGTTCCCATCTAAAGTGTCTATGATACTTTGTCGTAAGTCAGGTGTCCTGAAGTCAGGGACTGTCTGTATTTGATATATCCTCTTAATATGGATTTGGAGATGGGAATTTTTTTTTAAATTTCTGTTTTATTAAATGGAACTGCAATAACAGTTTCTGTTTCGTGGAAGTGTACTAGCCCTCTTAATTTTGGGAGATCCTTCAAGCACTTGGGGATCATCCAAAGCAGAAAACCCCTGTAAAGAGGACCTTTCACCACCTCACACATGTGGAAATTAGCATAGCATTCTATAGCGGATGCTAGTTGGAGTGGGAGAGAAAAGCGATGCTGTCATTTAGTTTTGCATGATAAACTATTTTTTTTTTGTCCGTGTTCGAAGACCCATCAGTGAAGCTGAGAGGGTATTTCTATTCTTTGCAGTTTTTAATATTGTCTTTTTTACTTTTTGTTCTTTCTAAGAGACGGGTTAACCAAAAACCGCAATTTTAAAAATGTTTTTTCATGTGGTTTACTATGTGGGTAAAATAATGGGATCATTTGGAACCTTTCTGAAAAGAAATACTATGATGGTAACAATAGGGTCCGATATTTGGTCCACAGCTGTCCATCATAACCGCATGTACCATTTTACAGGGTGGCATTAAAGGGAGCCTGTCACCAGGGACTTCTCCCCCCAACCCCCATAAACCAGACACAGAACCCTTTAGATGTCTTTATACATGTTCCAATGATGCCTTTATCCATGGAATTAGAGCCACCATTCTTCTAAAAAGACTATTATTGATGTCTTCTGTTCTAGTCATGACTCTCTGAAGACAATTCCTGAGGGCAGCATGAGGTCAATTACTCTTCATATAGCCAGACCTCTTTCAGCCCCACCTTACTGAGGGAGTGGCTAATGATGTAGCAGTACTGAGTCACACACAGCCCCTGTTCCAGCAAGGGATTGTATAAAATTTCCTACAGCCCCTGCAGGCAAAAGTAAAGGATACTGTATATGTCTGTCAGTCTGTAACCGGGAGCCCATTAATATAATATTAATATTGGACTCCTATCAGGTGAGTTGTATTTAATTTTACAACTGATTTTTTTGAACATTGCAGCCATGCAATGAACCATGTAGGAATAAATGCTTTTTAATCATAGTTATTAATGAAGTATTCTTGGGCGGGTTAATTTGAATGACCGGTTCCTTTTTAAGCTTTAATAGTGCTTTCAGTGCAGCAGGCACTATTTGGGTTAAACAGCTAGGTTTGGTCGCTCAGAAGCTATGCTCAAATGAAAGCCATTACCTACATATATTTTGGGTAGTGCTTATTGAGTGAATTCTTTGTATGTTCTATATTTTTATTATGCTAAATTCTGCTGCAGTATTCCATTCTTCTATATATTAATGTACAACTTTCTTTCTTGGGAAGGCTTCAGTACATTCTTACTCATTTCAGCTGTCTCCATACAGCCCCCCGATCTTCCTCTCTGCACTTTTACTCTAGTAACCATAAGGTTTTGTCTCTTGGTATCTCTCTATTATTATCATACTGTGTTCGCTCCATTCCATTTTGGAACCCTTAACCTATGTATTCCTATATAAGTAGGCCCTGCCATTATCTCCTTGAAGTAGGCTATAAGTATGTATCTTTAGTAGCTGTAATTCAGCATGCCTTCACCATTGTGTATATAAAGGAGTAAAATTACACATTATTTCCGTTTTCCCTTACTTATTCCATAATAATTATGATAGATGTCTCCATTGTGCTTCTGAAACATTTCATACATGTGACTGGCTACTACAGAGAGGAAGCTTGTATGAGTAGTCCACTGCAGAGCAATGCTAAAACAAATGCGACTTTCTCTATTTTAGTTTTTCTTTGGTAAATTTTGGACAAATAAAAAGAAAACTCTCTCTCTCTCTCTCCCTAAATATATAATAATATAAATATATATATGCAGCTGCTTTGCTCTGGACATAGAACACAGCATGATCTTGCGAGCAAGAGACGGAGTAGCAGTGAGGTAAGTATACATTTGTTAAAACCTCTATGCAATGAGCAAATTAATACTAATACTACCTTTGCAACAAGCATTTTACAACTCAGTGCCCCCCACCTCCAGGCAATAAGCATTATACCTCATTGAACCCCCACTTGCGCAACAACCATTGTAGTATCTAGTATTAGCCCGTAAGCAACGAGCATGTAATTTTTTTTTTTTCTTACAAGTCAGTTTTTGACGTTCTGCGTTATATAGCCATATGGCTGTTGTGAAGGGGTTAAATAAAATATAAGAAATAATAAAAAATTGGTGTTCACTACTTCACTACAGCAAATTGTAAGTCATCGGCACTTGTCGCGGGTGCACATCTGTCATCTCTTAGTGGACACACTCATCGTCATTTTTAGTATTCTTTCTTTCCTTACACTCTTTATTATCAATCTATTTTACCACTTAAAATAAGGGCTGTTTTGCAACAGTTTTTGCTGCTCATATTGTGCTAGACCCGTGTGTCAGGACCAGTTTTTGTTGCATAGAAAGGGAAACTCTCTAATCGTCTTACACTCACGTCAGGTCTAACCAGAAGTAGTCCGGCTTTTGAAAGTGTGGAACGGATGCATGACACACATTCATACCGGAAGGGGCGGCTCGGCAACGGCGTTCGCGCCTTAATGGGAATGGCAACTATAGTTTTAAGAGCAGCTAACACCGCTCCCCCGATATCCCTGGAGATCCCCCATTATATGCTATATTAAATTCATTGCTGTTTGTGTATCAACCTTGTTGACCATTTATTTGTAGCCCTAGTTTTTTCTACCTAATTAGTACTGTGACAATCTGTATATTCAATATTACTATTTGTGTGGAAACTCTTTATGTTCTTATCCCCTTTTTTTTGGGGGTGGAGGGGTTAAATGTTTTTATCTATCCTTTGTGTACTAATAAAATGTATTCATTATGTTTACACATCTGCTTTTACTTTACTTGTAATGTCCAAATCAAAAATTGGTATGTCCTTTGATTTAGCTTGAATTTTATTTTAGTAATGGTACTGTCAAATAGACCCTTACTAAAGGCAAAGGTTATTGTTCTTCAGTAAAAGAGGATAAGACTAAGCCCCTTACCATTACCCCCTTAGAGTCCTGTGCTGCACCATCTATAAAGCAGGCTGGTATTGTTGCCAGCCAAAAGGCCAAAAACTGCGGCATTTCTTAGTAATGTCCGGTTGCTGCTTTTTTGTATCTGGCTGTTTACATCGAGTGCAACCCTTTTTTCTATATATTTTTATAAAATTTATATATAAGTGATAGCCACCAATGTGAGGGTCCCCACTCTTTTTCTATTAGTAGCCAAGTACAATAAAGATGCAGCCTGTAATTACTGGGGCTGGAGAAACCAAATCCAGGTCAACATCTGCGAAGAGTTCATATGTTCTTTCCGTGTTTGCGTGGGTCTCCTCCGGGCCCTCCGGTTTTCTCCCACACTTCCAAAAATACTGATATGTAGATTGTGAGCCCCATGGGGACAAAGACTGATTTGACAAGCTCTGTGCAGCGCTGCAGAATACGTTGGTGCTTTATAAATAACGGAAATAAAGGAATTATTGTAATGGAAAATACTACCAGCCTGCAGCCAGCCTAGTACTTACTCAACTATAGACGGCTGGGAACCGGTACTCCCCCGGCACTCCTGGTGAGTACTGGGGTAATGGTAAAGCAGTTGGTGTTAACTTTTGTCAATGGCTAACACTGGGCTCTGTCCTTTGTAGTGGAAGCCGACTATTAGACAGCACCATTACTAAGGTAATATTCATGTTAAAAAAAAAAAAACACACACATACTTTTTTTTTTTAATTCTATTTTTAAAACAATCTTAAAACCGCTAGTCATTGAGGTAGTTTGCTGCAGCCCACCACATACAATACATGGTTATAAAACACAAAACAAAGTTAAAGGGTTCATGAAAACAAAACAAAAAAAAATTAAGTTCACCTGCTCACCTTCCGGTAACTCCCTGTATGGGACAACAGCACCAATACAGGGAGTAAGCACGGTAAGTGCCTAGGGCAGCACTAAACTCGAAACAACAATTATCTTTACTAGGCAACAAGCATGCAAACATAGCAATGGTTTCAAGGCATTCAGCATACTTCATACACAACAATCATGTTATGTATTGGTGACTCCAATACACAGAATTTCACATTAACCACAAGCAATAAATTATAGCAACTGTGCAAAAATCCTTCGGGTTGAGTCCATTCCCTATGACCTGCATCCTGCGTTCATGAGCTGTCTGTTGGGCCGAGCCCATTGACCTTGGGTCACAAGCTGTTCTTTTTGGCGGTTATGGGATTAATATTAGGCAAAGCCCCTTAGGCTATTTCCAAATAGCCAAACAATAGGTGTGAAGATACTGGTACCCCCAGGTCCAAGTGCAATCCAGGCAGAAAAGGTGAGCACCCAATGTGGATTTAATATACTCTTTATAGGTTTACTGTTTATTTCAATATTTCAACAGCTGAAAATGAGACTGCAATCAAAGTTTGGAACGTTGAATGATGTTAGCAATTGCCTTCTAACAAGTACTTTAAAAAAGGATACTGAAGTTGAAAATGAATCAGAAGAAGAGATAAGATTGGGAAATACCAGCTGGTGCTCATGTGGAAAATGTATCCACTTGCCAAACTCAATAGAATCAATCTGTTGTAGAGAAATATCTAATATTGAGCCCTATCTTGAAAGCATAACTTGTATTACTGGTCATGATTATTTTAAAGAATTCTGTCATGACAGAGATACTGTCCATGTCTCTACATGCACTACTGGACAAACTAGAAAACCTTCCCCTGACAAGGATTTGAACAGGTAAGTGATCTTCTCCATGTCTACCAATATATTAATAGGTAGTCCTTATTGACAAAGTACAACTGTTGTTGAAATTGTTTTATTTACGGTCAATTTTATTTTTTAGGTTTCTTTGTAAAACAGCATACCCGTATTCGAGAAAAATTGCCAGATTCTGAAAAAGATTATTTTGGGTTTTTAACGTTTGACAAAGAACCAGCAGAATATTTCACAATGGAATAATACTAAAAAAAAAACCTCAGCATCCTTTGTCATGTTACATTATTCTTTACATGTTGAGAGTCTAAATAATACCCAACTAAAATAAATTTATTTATGTGTTCTTTATGTATTATAATACATAATAACTAAAACAACCATAATACTGATAATAAATTCCATTGTACATAACAGTAAGGCCGAATTCACACAACCGTATGGGGAATGGCCCGGCGGGGGGCAAACGTTTGTGTGTATCCAGCCTAAGGCTATATTCAAACTGCTGTATGCTGGACGTATATACGGCCGATAGAGATATATATATACATAGCAATGGGCGCATGGCGCCCTACAGAAGCAGTACGGTGCAGCACACGTGCAACACCATACCGCTCAGTACCCTGTGAAAAGAAAGGACAAATCCAAACCAGGATTAGTTGACTGTAAACTATTAATTTGAAAAACATAATTAATAAAGATAAATGTTTTTATATGAGAACATGACCAATGACGAGCCACAATTTCATTCTTATTGAGTTTATTTTCTATGAATGATGGAAGGGTTTTGCGCTCTACTATACCAAGCATGATTTGATATCTCCTTTGGCTATCTTCAAACAATCAACTCCAATATCTTCCACATGTTCAATGCTCATCTGCTTGCAGAAATGTTTCACTCTCCACCTTTTTTCCTTTAGGGACTATCAATTTAGTTTTTGTGGTCCCAACCAATGCTGTATTTTTCATCTCCACTTGAACAACTGCATGCTGCTTTCTCACATTTTTATTATGGGCAAGAACAGCTATTTTTCCACAGGCTTCCATTCCATCCATACCAAAATGGACTTGTTTGCTACAGTATTTTAGCACTATACTGTAGAAGGTACAGTGTGACAATTTCATACAAGATGTGGAATGTCAATGATCAGTTCTTTACAGTCTTTTCAATTCTCCAGTAAGCTGCACTCCCTTTCTTCAACCACCGTACAGCTCTTTTGTCTGATGCTGTTAATTCTTCATGGACACACTTTGTACAGTGTTCACCTTCTTCCCATGCATGGATATGGATGATATAATTAACCCCTTACTGACATGTGACGCAATAGTACGTCACGCGCCGAGTGCAGGTGCATGGAGTGGGCTCACGGGCTGAGTCATCTCCATAGCCAGTAAGTGTTTGCTGTAGTATGTGGGGAAATAAAGTATTTAGTCAGCCACCAACTGTGCAAGTTCCCCCACTTAAAAAGAAAAGAGAGGCCTCTAATTGATCATAGGTAGACCTCAACAAAAAAAAATTATTTGTAAATTATGGTGGGAAAAAAGGATTTGGTCATCTACAATCAAGGAATGATGCCATGTATGATGTTATTTCCTGTGGGTATGAAGACACACCCGGTTTGTATGTTTGAAAATGGCTCTGATGAGCTGAAATGTTGCACTTTTTATTGTTATGGGTGAATAAAAATCACTTTGAATTCACCGGAGTGCTGCCTCATTGTATGTTCTTTGGATATTGATTGTGTAAACCTGTGGATTGGGTTTGTTGTAGGCATGCAGCTTGATCCAATACGCTCACTGTGCTGCTCCACAATTGGACTATGTACAATCAAGGAAGATATCTGTCTCTCATAGACCTGTATCATCTTCTTTAAGATGTTCATCTGTCCTTCGGCATTAATGGCTCCTGTTTGAACTTGTTATCAGTATAAAAGACATCTGTCCACAACAGTCACTCTACAAACGCCACTATGGTGAAGACCAAATAGCTGTCAAAGGACACCAGAAGCAAAATTGTAGACCTACATTAGGCTGGGAAGACTGAATCTGCAATAGGCCAGCAGCTTGGTGTGAGAAATCAACTGTGGGAGCAATAATTAGGAAATATAAGACATACAAGACCACTGATAATCTTCATATCGATCAATGACTCCATGCAAGATCTCACCCGTGGGGTCAAAATGATCACAAGAATGGCGAGCAAAAATTCCAGAACCACACGGGGGAACAAGTGAATGACCTGCAGAAAGTTGGAAAGTTCGTCATCCTCTGACGAAGCCCGCGAGCCGGGCGATACGCGTGGGGCATCCCCAGCTCTACATCCACCACACAGTAATAACATCTCTCTTGCTTGTACCTCTATATATGTTGGGCACTCTCTTGATTGTATATTGTTACTAGACTACTACCATACACTTCTGTGTCCCGACTGGTTGACATTATTGTTTTGTACAGTTGTTGCCGTGTTTGTATGTATGTGTATTATCTCTATACTTGTGTTTCCTGTACTACACAACTGATTCTTCTATGCTGGGGAGAACCTTTATTATGTCACCCTCCCATGTAGGGTTTTTAATTGTTTTTATGATTCACATTTATCTCAATTTGATACTTTTTCACCCGCATACATCTGCCTTTCTTCTTTCTTGTGCTTATATACATATTTCAAATGTGGGATCTACTTTTTCAGTCAATACATTACCCCAACCCAATATATATAAGTTGGAACCAACGTAACAAATGCTAGCATCATTAACACTACGCCGCCAGTGACTCAGATCCTGCAGTGCCAGACGCATCCCCCTGCTTAAAGGGGTATTCCCACTGAGAAATTTTCTTATATGTACTCAGGATAACAAAATAACACATTCTCTAATTCAATGTTAAAAAAAAAAAAACGCATTTCAGATACTAATTCCAACCTGTCTCTATCAGTCCTGGTGAACACAATTTTGGTTGCCCCTAGACCGGACGCTGTATCTTCTTACTTTAGGGTACGCAGCTATCTTGTTTAATGCTTCACTGAGCTTCTCTCCCCCTCTGCTCCCTGCAGGGACCCCTCCCATTGCATTCCAGGATGAGCTCTCACACACAGACACTGACTTCCCGCTGGCATGTCACGGCGTGAGGAGAGCTACAGGCAAATAAGTTCTTTATCCAGGGCAGAAGGAGGGAGGTATATAGTAGAGCTGACAGTTTGATAGAGCTGTGGTAAGAGGGGAGAAAGTCATGTGTAATATGCATCTCATGGATCTCATAATTTCTCATCTCTGATCTGTCTCCTCTCTCTTTCCAAGTGTCAGATACTAGTACAATGTTCAAAAACTAAATGAAAGTGTATATAAACCTGTACCATGATAATGTAACCATATTATCACCACACAGCTAACTGGAGGTATCATGAAGTTTCTGCTAAGAGTCCCCGCCCACACCCTGGAATTTTACACTGAGGGATAGGAGCTAAAACAGCAATAAAACTGAAAAAAACTGAGTAAAATTGTAAAGTAATGGGTTAAAAGTTATCTTGTGTTATACTTTGTAAACATTGCTAGGGGATTGACATTTTAAGAATGTTTCTTCCATGGGCAAACCCATTTAAGCCAGTACAGTCCAGGCCTGTCCCAAGTTTACTAGAGAGCATTTGAATGTTCCAGAACAGTATTGGGAGAATGTCAGATTAAACCAAATTAGTACTGTTTGGTAGAAACACAACTCCTTCTGTTTGGAGGAGAGTGAATGCTGAGGTGCATCCCAAGAATACCAGACCTATTGTGGGGCTGTTCTCTGCAAAGGGATCATTAAGATTGATCAGTGTACATGAAAGAATGAATGGGACATGTATTGTGAGATTGTAAGTGCAAACCTCCTTCCATCAGCAAAGGCATTGAAGATGAAGTGTGGCATGACAATGATTTCACCATGACACTGATGCCAAGCACACCACCAGGGCATCGAAGACGTGGCTTCATAAGAAACGTTTCAAGGACCTGGAGTGGCCTAGCCAGTCTCCAGATCTCAACCCCATAGAAAACCTTTGGATGGAGTTGAAAGACTGTGTTGTCCAGCGACAGACCCAAATAATCACTGCTCTAGAAGAGATCTCCATGGAGGAATGGGCCATTATACCAGGAACAGTGTGTGCCAACCTTGTGAAAACTTACAGAAAATGTTTGACCTCTGTTATGTATGATTAGTTGGCAATGACAACGTATTGAGATTAACTTTTGTTATTGACCAAATACTGATTTTTCCACCATAATTTACAAATAAATTATTTAAAAATCAGGCAATGGGATTTTCTGTATTTGTTTATTAATTTTGTCTCTCATAGTTGAGGTCTACCAATGATAGTTACAGGCCCCTCTCATCTTTTTAAGTGGGAGAACTTACACAATTGGTGGTTGACTAAATACTTTTTTAACACGCTGTACATGATTGTTGTTAGGGGCAAGGCTGTGTTTCAGTGTTGATTCTGCCCTAGGCACTTACAGGGCTTACCCCTCCCTCCCCTATTTTTGCTTACCCGCCCCTTTGCCTGTCTGACCATAACCCCAGCATGTTAATAGAAGAGAGTATGCCCTGACCCAGGAGCAGGTGAGAATTAAATGTCTTTTGTTTTAATGAACCCTTTAAAGGGTTTTGCTGTTTTAGCTCCTATAACTCGGTGATGGTCAGTGTAAAATTCCTGAGTATGGGCTGGGATTCTCTAAGCAGACACATAATAATTCCTTTAGTACTATGAGATGCTGTGTGCTGACAATGTGCTTATATTTATATACTGGTTTATATACACTTTTTTTATTTAGCTTTTGAACATTCTACCAGTATCCTACACAGAGGAAAAAAATGAGATGAGACAGGTCAGAGATGAGATGCAAATAACACCCAATGCGAGACTTCAGCACTGCTAAGCTATGACAAACACCGTCAGCTTTGCTTCATCTGTGCTATAACACACACAGAGTGCATCCCTTTCATGGATTAAGATCTTATCTTGCCTGTAGCTTGTAGAGCAAGCCTCGGCAAACTGCTGCTTGCTGGCAGGAAGTGTCTGTGTGTGAGCTGGTCTTGTAATGGAGGGGGAGGGGCTGGAAGCCACAAGGAGAAGCAGACTGGGAACTCTATTCATGAGACAGGTTGGAATTATATCTGTGAAATCCTGTATTTTTGTCAATAACAGTGAATTAGAGAATGTGTGTTATTTTGTTATCCTGAGTATATCTAAGAATCTTGTCTTTGTGGGAATATACCTTTTAACATTTCTTTGAGTTTTATAATCTTTTGTATGTGGTGGGCTGCAGTGGACTACATTGACAACTAAAAAAAAATATAAGTTTATTTATACATATCATATTTTAAAAAATGTGGTTTTTTTTTTTGCCCTAAGTGCTAATAACATTGCCTTAGTAACGTTTCTATCTAACAGTTGGTGTCCACTACTAAGAACAAGGCTTAGTGTTGGTGAAAGCTTTTGCCACTAGCTAAGTACTAGACTGGCTGCAGGCTGGTGGTATTGTGGGTTTGGGTTCTTCAACCCCAGAAATTAAAGGCTGCATCTGTACATGAGCATGGTGTACAATGCCTGTTGCCTTAGAAGTGGGGCTAATGTGGTTGCATGTGTGTTCTTGTTGTCTAGGGGAGGGCTACACAATGCTCGTTGCCTAACAGGACTTATGAGGTATGCAATGCTCGTTGCCTGGGTGGCTATTGAGGTATACACTGTTCATTGTCTAGGGTGCCAGAGAGGTGTACAATGCTCTTTGTAATATTAGTGCCACATTTATTTTATTAATTTGCTCATTACTTAGGGGTTTTAAAAAATTTATATTTGCCTCACTTCTGCTCTGTCAGCTTGACCTGTAGGTGTCGTGTCAGAAAACAGTATGATCTCACGTTCTACATGAAGCAGCAGTGTGCACCTGGCAGAGTGATCTCGCTAGCTAGAGCTCGGTGAGATCCATGTAACAGCAGCAAGCAGAGTGATCTCTCTCGCTGTGGCATAGTCAGATCATGAGAAGCTCCCAGCGTTGAATGGACAGTGTTAGCGAAGATTAGCATACACACTCGCCCCCACTCTTGCTGAAGCAACAGCTTTTTAGAAGATAAGAATGGTCAGACATCGGGGCTGATATCTGGTGGGGCCTTGGAGAAAATGAAAATGCCCCTGAATCCATGTATAAGCTCCTACATTATGATATGTGGAGTTTCTTAGGTATGGGATGGTGAAAGGCCATCTTTAAATGTGGCTCACACTTCAGTTCTTAAGTGTATATAGTCCATGTCCACATATGGGTAGTTGGTTAACTGATCGTATACAGTAAGTATAGATGTCATTTATTTGTTGCACTATTATTGATATTGCTATTTTATACATTTAGCTGGTAAAATTTAGTTACCATTAACAATTGTACTAGTGTGGTATTTGTATAAATAAAAAGTATGTAGTAAATGCATACACATATATATAATATACATATATATTAATGAAAACGCAGGCAGCACTGTAGCTTGGAGTGCTGGCTATGTTTCCATTTCTATACCTAGAGGGGTTTATTTGCCAAGACTCGCAGATCATGCAGCCTCCCTTATTGGGTTTAAATGGACTTTCATTGTGTGTGTATATATAAATAAATATATAAATTACATCTCTACATATATCTCTCAGCATTCCAAGTTTCCCAGGTAGATACATACTCTCTTTATATCGGCAAAGTCTCTCCAGTTGATGATGGTTTTATATAGATTGGGGCAGTATGAGATCAAGTTACTCACGCCTCTGCATTGCCAGTATACATACACCATCTGCATATGACTGATAAAGCCATGGGCTCGGAAATGAATGAGCAGGGCTGAATGATTTCTAGAGGCTGTTGGGGTATCAAATCCCCGCAATAGCTTAGTATAGACGTCAGTGATAAGCTTCAGCTATCCTGTGCATTATCATGGACACGACATGAAACGAAGCTAGATAAAGTTATCTGGTTTTAAAAGGAAAAATAGAAAAATTGCATCACATTCCATTTAATAACCCGAAAAGGTCACTTGATAGATATAATATATATGTGTGTGTGTGTAATATAATATATATAATATATAAATTTATTTATTTTTTTTTTGAAGTGCACTAAATTTCTTCTGTGGTTGCTGAAGTTCAGTGAATTCTTTCACTTCAAGTACAAACTTTTTGTACTCCTTGTCCGATTTTCCTACTTGTTTTTTTTAAGACATGGTTATCGATTCCTAGGGCAGAACATTTTAACCTCAGATTCACAAGGCAGCATAGGATTATCTCAGAACATGAAGGTAAAAGCTTGTGGAAAATATATGAAAGGCATGTTTTATGTCACTTTTCATGTTTTTTAAAATTATTATTAGTAAAGTTGATGAAAAAAACCAAGGAAAAAATATACTTTCAGTGCCTTAAAAGTATTGGCTCCCCTTGACCTTTTCTACCTTTTGCCACATTTCTGGTGTCAAATTTAAAGATATAAAATTGTCATTTTTTTGGTAAAGCATCAACAACAAGTGGGACACAGTTGTGAATTGGAACACAATTTATTGCAGATTTTGAACTTTTGTAAAAAAAATAATCAGAATAGTGGGGTGTGCAATATTATTCGTCCCCCTTAAGTTAATACTTTGTAGCGCCACCTTTTGCTGCATTTACAGCTGCAGGTCGCTTGGGGTATCGAGTCTCTATCAGTTTTACACATCAATAGACTGAAATTCTTGCCCATTCTTCTTTGGAAAACAGCTCTAGCTCAGTGATATTGGATGGAGAGCGTTTTGTGAACAGCAGTTTTGCATGGTGTGTTCCTTGGTCTTCATGATGCTCTCTGCGCTTTAAACAGAACCCTGATACTGTCACAGAACAGGTGTATTTATACGGAGATTACACACAGGTGGATTATATTGTTATCCTCAGTCATTTAGGAAAACATTGGATAATTCAGAGATCCTCATTGAACTTCTGGAGATAGTTTGCTGGACTCTGTCACAGGTGCCCCTGCGATCCATGTCACAGATCGTGGGCACACCCGTGCTCCTCTCCGTGGTGCTTCCCCAGTCCGAACTCATCTCTCCATGCTCCTGCTCCTGTCCGGCCTAGGCGGTGCACACGCCAGCACTCGGAATATTAAATGGCCAGCGCACCACTGATTGGTGCTGCTACTTACGGGTTTGCTATTTAATGTGGCGGTTGCCATCACTCCCCACCATTTTGCATGAAGAGAAAGCTCCCTGTGTATTCCTGCATTCGTGTTCCTGCTTTCCCGTGTGTTCCTGCTTTCTCATGTGTTCCTGCTTTCCCGTGCTCCAGTGTTCCCGTTCCCATCTGCTCTGATCTCCCGTTGCTGACCCCGGATTTGGACTTTGACCTTGCACCTCTACCGCCTGCAATGGCTCTCTGTCTGAACCTTACTATGAGACTCCCCTCTGTATTTGTACTTCAACCTTGGCTGCCACCGCGGGCTATTCACACCTGTGGAACGACCTAGTGGCATGCCGCCGCAGCAAGACCATCCCGCTTTGCGGGAGGCTCTGGTGAAGATCAGGTGCCACTTAGATTCCGGTCCTAGGTGTCGGCTTGTACCATCTCCCGCGGTAGTCCACTGATCCCGAACCCTGACAACTCAAAGTAAAGGGACAAATAAATATTGCATGCCCCACTTTTCAGTTTATTATTTTTTACAAAAGTTGAAACTATCCAGTAAATTTCATTCCACTGCACAATTGTCTCCCACTTGTTGATTCTACACAAAAAAAAATAAAATTTTATATATCTTTGTTTGAAGCCTGAAATGCAGCAAAAGGTAGAGAATTCAATGGGGCCGAATACTTTCGCACAGCACTGTAAATAATGAATTGTTTTTGTAAATTTCATATTTTCCCCTTGGCCCTTAGTTAAAACCTGATGGCTAACAATAAAGAGAGGGATGAAATATAGGATATAGGCTGAGCAGAGTTTTTACAGCACTCTACAGTAAGTAAGGTGAAAACTGCACTGCTAAGTCACAATGACCTGTCCACTTTCCAATAATTGTGAAAGTACTTGCGTATTATATGAGGAAAGCCAAGGACTCTTTATTCCATAATAGAAAAAATAGCTTGGTTTGAAAGCCATGTCCCCAATTACAAATGTGCAACCAATGAGGGCAAAATCTATTGCGGTTCTTGCTGAAGGCTGTCACTGCTTGATGAGAGTTGTGGTTTCGCAATAGTTTTAGACCCCTGCTTTTGTCATATGTTTTGAAAAAAAATAAACTATTTAAATTGGTGGTTACCTTCATTGGCTGAACTTGATGAACAAAATGTGTGTTAGTTGTTAAACTATACAGTATAATCATACCTCACTATTTAAGTATTGTGATGATGATATACGCCTACATGTTTTCCCTATTAAAGAAGATGCTGTTATTTTATCCATAATTACAACTCTGATTTCTTAATGATTCTTTTGCCAATTTATTGAATTTGATTCCCTCTTTAAAAAGAAACAAGACTATGCTGCTCACCTATTTTTCTAGAATTATGGCATTTCTGTGAAGTTTTGTGGGAGACTAACTTCCTTCCTGTCTTAGCCCTAAAGCTTAGTCAATTATAAGCTGCCTTCATGTCCCATGATGCTTTTGTCCTCTCATGAAGTAATTTAGCAGCAAATCCAGTGAGTTTCCTACAAGCTTATCCACTGCACAGTTTTCATCACATGGAGGAGGATGGAATAAGTAGTAGAAACCAGCAGTAAAACAGTTTACATGAAGTGTATAATCTTTGTGTGATCACTAAGGGCTAACAGCTTTCCTGCTTTGTAGATAGTGTCCAGAGAGCTGTGGCAGGGGAGGGTTGCAGCAGTGGAGTATATGAAAGAAAAAGTGCTACAAATTCACAGACAGGGATGGAGGGACCAATAGGCAAAAGGGGAGCCCTTCAACATCTATATTCTGTGCTGGAGACTTGTGTGCCCACAGATCTGCACAGACTCAAAGCTTTCAGCTAGCCACACACACACACAGCATCCCATGACCACCCCCTCTCTCCAGAATGAGCGGGGAGCAGCAGTCCCCCCTTCTAGTAGTAAGATTCCATCCAGTTTGTGTAAATACTGCAAAGAAACTGCTGGACATAGGCAGGTGATATGCAAGTTGTCTTAAATCACAGAAGCTATTGATTTGTGTTGTGCTTTAAATATTATATTGGGCCACTTCCATCATATTCTTCAACAGAAAGTATTTCCCAGATTAGTTGGCTGCAGATCAGAAGATGCATTCTGCTTCCATATGCTACACTGTATAACCGAGGCTTATGATGAAAGATGACATATTCCAATGTAAACTCCTACCTCCTCAAGTGAAGATGTTTGGCCGTATCTTAAAGTGTAACTAAATATATTGGACAAATACAATTTTCAGTTGTTTACATATAAATAGAAATTACAGCCGTTTTTCAGTTGTGGTCCAATATGTCCCTCATTCACCGGTTTATAGCTGCAATATCTTTGATTTTCCTTTAACAAGCTGCAATATATTGGGAAGCTTTCCTGTGCTCAAACAATTTACCATCTGGAGGTTTGTCCGAAGAACCCTAGCAAAATCTTATGGTATGGCAGATGCCCTCAGTTTGTGACATCGGGGAAACCCACTGCTAATGGCTTACAAAAATATATTCCAAATGAATTACAATATCTAAATGTTGAGTTTGAGAATTTGTTGTTGACTATATCAGTAAGAGTCTGAATTAGTGATGCTCTGCAGAATGTGCACATATTTACTTTACTTCATTTATTAGTGTAATGTTCTCCACCCCTGAAATTTAATACGGGTACAATTCATGGTACAGAATAAAATTAAAATAGTAAAGTGTTCCATTAACTCCATCTTATAACTCTACAGTTTCATTGAGAGGGAGGCAAACAAATCCTATGAGACAGTACCAGTTACTGTTTAGTGAAAGAAGAGTTCATAACTCTAACTATGATGATATTAAATCCCTAAAGATCTGGTCTTGAGTGCTGGTATCTTGAAATCAGGGCTGTGGAGTCAGTATGTCAAACTTATAACTCCGACTCCGCTTTTCCCTTACTCCCACTCCAGCTGCACCAAAGTGGTCACAGACTCCACAACTCCATAGCGTGCTTTCGCTCTAGCAATCCTTCCCAGTGCCTTTTTGCTCTGAACTGTTGCGAAGATTCTTCACTACTGAGCATGTACATAAAGTGCAGCCCACATGAAAGAGAGAGTATCTCTTTGTATTCATTTATGAAAACAATGATAACTTTCAAGTAATGATATCCATGAAAGCATCTACAGCACCATACATGGATTACAGAAAAGAAACGCCCAACTACAAAAGACCTTCATAAATATTTAATAATGATTATTATAAACACTTGATTCCAATCACTGTTAATGTGTGTTAAGAGAGAACCTAACACTATAAAAAGAGCAAACACCCTTCACATATAAATGACAAGTGTCTCACCCATAGTACTGCGTGAGTCCCTAGGCACCTCGAAGTGTGTATCACACATACTGCTTCCTCAGGGGGTGTTACTTGTAAATTAATCTTTTTCTTTTTGGTTATCAGTAGTTTGCACTTTCTAATAATTATCGGTATATCTTTGCTGTGATAAGAATCAGTTTACTCACTGACATCCTGCTGATCTACAGAGGGAGAGAGCCCAAGCCAAATACTGAAGGAAAAACCAGGGGCACTTACTCATAGATACAGGCATTGTGACTGTGGTAATCTTCTTATGTGTTATCCATGGCCTCATTCCTTCTAAAAACAACTTTTACAATTATGCTAATGAGCCTGGTGTTCCAATGGTTATAAGTCTCCACATGCCTACAAGGCAGCCTTAATTGGCAAAGTCTCAGTAAGGAGAACTCTTACTTCCTGAACCTAATCAAAAGCCTCTCACTCAGCCAAACCAGTTCCCTGCACTCTACAGAAGAGACCCAACCACATTGAAAGCGCTGTCTACAGTAGGGAATCTGTTCCTTCTAGATACAATGGTTTGGCTTAATCCTACATCATGTGATTAGGCTACTTGGTGTTAGTAAGGTTGCCTTGCATGGTAGCAAATAGAGGCATTGATTGCCTTGTCTCATCCTGGAAAACCTATTTGCATATTTCCCTAAGGCCCAATTAACTGATGAACT
This sequence comes from Engystomops pustulosus, assembly GCA_019512145.1. Taxonomy (NCBI): domain Eukaryota; kingdom Metazoa; phylum Chordata; class Amphibia; order Anura; family Leptodactylidae; genus Engystomops; species Engystomops pustulosus. Next base: position 29,313,215 of record CM033648.1, on the reverse strand, counting down.
AATGGAAATATTATCTGTACGAAAGACCTGCACCTTTTCTGTGTGTTCCAGCACACATGAATTAGGCTCAAAATAACTTATGCAAATAACTGAAGATTTATCAAAAAAGTTAATTTTGCCTAAGAGACCTGCTGCCCGGGGGTCACGTAACCTATGCCTCCTGCACACTACAGACCACCTTTGAAGGGAACCTGTCACCAGGGGCCTCATTTTCACTAAAGACAGGCTGTAGAAGCCCATCACACCTGCAGTGCAAATCTGCCTTTCTGCCTTTTATAAGCATTTGCATTACAATATAATTGTGTGTTATAACTTACCTTGCACCCTGACAAAATCCTGGGGAAGTCACAGGGGCTTGGCTTTGGTTTGGATGCATTTAAAAAAACATGTGACTTGTCTGTGTTACTCACTCCTCAGATCTTAGCCCCCACCTTTGTGCTCCTATACTGCTCATCCCTCCTGCTCTTTCACAGAGTTCACTGTCTGGTGAGATGACATCAGTGGGGGTGGGAGGAGCTGTACAGGAGCACAAGGGTGGGAGCTAAGATCTGAGGAGTAAGTAACACAAGTCACATGTTGTTTTTTGAAATGCATCCAAACTAAAGCCAGGCCCCTGTGACTTACCCAGGATTTTGTCAGGGTGCAAGGTAAGTTATAACACACAATTATATATGGTAATGCAAATGCTTATAAAAGGCAAAGAGGCATTTTTGCACTGCATGTGTGATGGGCTTCTGCAACCTGTCTTTAGTGAAAATGAGGTCACTGGTGATAGGTTCCCTTTGACTCGTATAATATGAGTGACCCAATTAGTGGCCAACCCCTTTTACATAAAAATGGAATAAATTACTGTGCCTGGAAAAAGATTTAAAAAATGTAATAAAATGGTGTTGAATATTGTAGTATGCTTTAATTTCCAAAAAATAAGTTTTTTGTTTTCATTTTTTGGAATAATGGAAGGTTTTTAACAATGTCTCTTGTTTCAACATCGTAATTGCAGAAAACCTTCTGTGAATTTACTTTCTGTAAATCATGTGAATTGTTAGTAAGTTAAATCTAAAAAGCCAAAGTACTGCAGTACCTTACAGCAGGAACATCACACAGAATATTTCCTCTAAATATCTGCCATTGCAGTATATGATGACTGGATATTTTTACCTCGGTGCGTGCCCTTTGCAACTTGCAGAATGATGGGTTGAAATAATTATTGTTATTATACTTTACCCTTGTAAGTCAGGCTCCAGTATTTGCCATGTGAAAGCTTTTGTATAAATGATCTGTGGTAAATCTACTAGTAGTGGATATTAATGAAGATGTTACATTTGTATTGGTGGTACTTTAGGCTTAAAATGTATAATAATTGTTTTACCGTATATACTCTAGTATAAGCCGACCCAAGTATAAGCCGAGACCGCTAATTTTACCACAGAAAACTGGCAAAACCTTTTGACTCGAGTATAAGCCGAGGGTGTAGTATACAGCCATCCTGCCCCCATGTAGCATACAGCCTGCCCCCATGTATCATACAGCTGTCGCCATGTAGCATACAGCCTGTCGCCATGTAGCATACAGCCTGCCCCCATGTAGCATACAGCCTGCCCGCCGCCATGTAGCATACAGCCTGCCGCCATGTAGTCCTACAGCCTGCCTCCATTACATACACCTGCCCCCATGTAGCATACAGCCCTGCCGCCATGTAGCATACGCTGCCCATGTAGCATACAGCCTGCCCCCATGTAGCATACCAGCCTGCCCCCATGTAGCATACAGCCTGCCCCCATGTAGCATACAGCCTGCCCCCATGTAGCATACAGCCTGCCCCCATGTAGCATACAGCCTGCCCCCATGTAGCATACAGCCTGCCCCCCATGTAGCATACGCCTGCCCCCTTGTAGCATACAGCCTGCCCCTTGTAGCATACAGCCCTGCCCCCTTGTAGCATACAGCCTGCCCCCTTGTAATACAGCCTGCCCCCCTGTAGCATACTCCTGCCCCTTGTAGCATACAGCCTTCCCCGTGCAGCATACAGCCTGCCCCCTGTGTAGCATACAGCCTGCCCCCTGTGTAGCATACAGCCTGCCCCCTGTGTAGCATACAGCCTGCCCCCTGTGTAGCATACAGCCTGCCCCCTGTGTAGCATACACCTGCCCCCGTGTAGCATACAGATTAAAAAAAAAAAAACATAATACTCACCCTCCGGTTGTCCCCCGATGTTCCTCGCGGCTCCCGATCCCCATTGCGGCTCCCGGCGGCTTCTTCACTCTTCTATCTTCTCTAGCCGGCAGAGTCGCGTCCATTCTATCTGCCGGCCGTCGCATACTGTGATGCGCCGCTGATGACGTCATCAGCGGTGACAGCGCTGCATCATAGTGTGCGACGGCCGGCTAGAGAAGACAAAAGAGGAGACACGGGGAGCTGCCGGGAGCGGCGACAGAGATCGGGAGCCGCGAGGACCACGGGACACCAGAGGGTGAGTATTAAGGTTTTTTTTTATCATTGACTCGTGTATAATCCGAGGTGAGGTTTTTCAGCACATTTTTTGTGCTGAAAAACTCGGCTTATACACGAGTATATATACCGTACAACTCACATCAGATGATAAGAATATTCAATACCAATCAGCCCCCCCTCATTGCAAATTGGAAAGTTTGGGGCTCCATTACTTGTCCCTCTATTAGATGGGTTCTCCGGGGACAACGATTGACTTCACTACACCATCTCCCCACACTTATCACTTCACTAATTCAGTGTCATTAAATCTTCTGCCCCCTTTTCATGAAATCAAAGTCATTCTTATGCACTGCCAGCTCTTGCTACACTTACAGTTTCCATAGTAACGACCTGTATACGGTCTCTGCTTTACAGTCGCACATGTGCAATCAGCTCTCTGTTCCCTGCTGTGGGAGTGTGACTGCACCTTCCTCTGTATGAAGAGGTTATGCTGACCAGAGGGATTCTGGGACATGTTATCTTTTTGCAATAAGGGGGCAGCCATCTTGGAGTGATGAAGCTGCAGCAGGAAGCTGTGAAGGGACAAGTCCAGGAAACCAAAGTATACAGCCCAGGGTGGTGAGGTATAATATATGCAAAACAATTAGTCAGTTTAAAAAAAAAATTACATATAGTGACCGGAGAACACCTTTAACAGGACAAGTAACTTTGAGGTCTCCAGAGGCAAGTCTTGGACACTTCTACTTAGACTCCTATTCAGTAGTGGATTATAAATGGGCTGATTGGGCAGAAGCCTGAGGCCTAAGCCTTCCCTGGCCACCCAAAGCACCAATCAAATTTCATACTGAAAAGGACCTTCATCTATGAAGTCCTTCTACATCTGTTCTTGCTCTCAATACACACGTACACAGGAACCATTTCAGGACCTCTTGAAAGTCCTCCAAACGTCCGGACACCACATATTTGAAAACAGACAGAAGGGATGCATTCTCCATTTTCCTAGCAGCTGGAGTCTAGTAACATATGTAGACATATACTTTCTGTGACTTCATTTAACCCTTTAACGACTCGTGACCTAATAGCACGTCACAGGTCGGCTGCGGGTGCATGGAGAGGGCTCACTGGCATATTGCAACAAAGACTTATTCGTTAACACTCGCGATTGGTGCTAGAACTGATCGGGGGTGATAACCCACACATCGCCGGCTTCAAAAAGTTGGCTGCGCGTGGGCCCCGTTGCCATGACATCCTTTGGTCTTCCGAAGAACCAAGGCTGACTCGTTCTAATTCATTGATTACAATGTGCTATTTGCACATTTTAATGAATGAGGAGAAAAATTCCCATATACTGACATACAGTATTATGGAAGTATATGGTAGGATCAATTGGACAACCAAGCGTTAAAGTACCTTAGGGGGTCTGAAAAATAAAAGTAAAAATTTAAAAAAGTAAAAAAAAAAAATTATAATAAAAAACCCTAAAAATTCAAATCACTCCCCTTTCCCTAAAACTGATATAAATAAAAATAAACTGTAAAAATCACAAACACATTAGGTGCCTGATCTATCAAAATATAACTTTTTGAAAAATTTAAAAAATTATATAAAAAGTGATCAAAATCAATATTTTTTGTAAGTGTATGAAAACATTCTAAAACCTATACAAATTTGTTATCCCCGTGATCGTACTGACCCAAAGAACAAAGTAGTCATGTAATTTGTGGCGCACAGTGAAAGCCGTAAAATCCAAGAAAATGGTGCAAATGCGTTTTTTAACCAATTTCACTGCATTTGGAATTTTTTCCCAGTACACGGCGTGGAATATTAAAGGAAACCCACCATTTCAAATGGTCGGTGTAAGCTGTAAGTACCGAGCACCAGCTCAGGGTGAGCTGGTGCCAGTATCGCGGTTTTAACACTTTTTAAACTTTATAGCAGAAGCTGCTTCGGCGCTGCGCGTGACCGTGCGCGCGCGACGCCTGCGGCATTTCCTATGTAGGCGCGCACACGATCGTGCGCACGCAGCGGCGAAGCAGTTTCTGCTATAAACCGCGATACCGCGGTTTTAACACTAACGAAACTAAGCACCGGCACCAGCTCACCCTGAGCTGGTGCTCGGTGTTTACAGCTTACACCTACCATTTGAAATGGTAGGTTTCCTTTAAATACCATCACTATGAAGTGCAATTTGTTACGCAGAAAACAAGCCCAAACAGAGCTCTTTACGTTATAAGTTATAGATTTTTGATTGTGGGGAATTAAAAATAAAAATGAAAAAACAAAAAAGGGCCAGGTCTTTAAAGGTTTAAGTGGATGGAAAGGTTGGACTACAATTACAAGGTTTAGCCCTAAGGAACATTTTCAGGAACCTGAGAACATGCTGATAGTTTTTGTGTCCAAGATCTGTTGACAGAGGTCTATTTACAGCAATAATTGTATGTATACAGTAATACATTTATTATTTGTCTTTCAGAGCATACAATGGCCACACCACTAGAAGATGTTGGCAAACAGGTAGGAAAAGAGATTAAGTTTTATTATTGAAAGTCAATATGTTTTAAAAAAATTGATTTTGTGCTTTACAATCTGAATACCGTATATCCTCGTGTATAAGCAGTTTTATAAGAGTTTTTCAACACAACAAATGTCAATTAAAAAAACCTCATATACTCACCCTCCGACGGCCCCGATGCTCAACGCGGCTCCCCAGTGTCGGCACGGGTCCTCTTCTGTCTTCCCCGCGGCTCCTCTTTTTTTCTTCGGTTTTCTGTAACACCCGACAGACACACGCCCATGTCATCATACTATGACGTCAGCAGCGGCCGCATCATGTTCTGCATTGGCCGGCAGAGCACATAGCCATGTCTCTGCCGGCTGTTACAGATGAGAGAAGAGGAGCTGTGCAGAAGACATCAGGGAGCTGCGCTGAGCATCGGGGCCACAGGAGGGTGAGCATATAAGTTGTTTTTTTTTAGGTTTTTTTTTTTTTTTTTGCTGGCTGTATACTACAGGGGCAGGGTGGGCTGGCTGTATTGTACAGGGGCAGGTGGGCTGGCTTTATTGTACAGGGGGCGGGTGGGCTGGCTGTATTGTACAGGAGGCAGGGTGGACTGGCTGTATTGTACAGGGGGCAGGCTGGGCTGGCTGTATTCTACAGGGGGCTGGGTGGGCCGGCTGTATACTACAGGGGGCTGGGTGGGCCGGCTGTATTCTACAGGGGGCTGGGTGGGCCGGCTGTATACTGCAGGGGGCTGGGTGGGCCGGCTGTATACTCAGGGGCTGGGTGGGCCGGCTGTATACTACAGGGGGCTGGTGGGCCGGCTGACACTACAGGGGGCTGGGTGGGCCGGCTGTAATACACTGGGGGCAGGGTGGGCCGGCTGTATACTACTGGGGGTAGGATGGGCCGGCTGTATACTAACTGTAGGCAGGATGGGCCACTGTATACTACAGGGGCAGGATGGGCCGGCTGTATACTACGGGGGCAGGAATGGGCCCGGCTGTATACTACAGGGGGCAGGATGGACCGCTGTATACTACAGGGGGCTGGCTGGCTGTATACTACAGTGGGCAGGCTGGCTGTATACTACAGTGGGCAGGCTGGCTTTATACTACAGGAGGCTGGCTGGCTGTATACTACATGGGGACAGGCTGGCTGTATACTACTGGGGGCTTGCTGGCTGTATACTGGGAGACTGTGACCAATGCATTTCCCACCCTCAGCTTGTACTCAAGTCAATAGATTTTCCCAGTTTTTGGTGGTAAAATTAGGGGTCTCTGCTTATACTCGGTCAGCTTATACTCAAGCATATACAGTATGTGAAAATTCGCGAAAGCAATTTTTCTTCATACTTTAATATTGGATCCTTCTTTGTTGACGTGGCGGATGTGAATGTTTTGTCTATATTAAAAAAAAAAATAAAAAAAAGTCAAGAAGTTTTCTCATGTTGGACATCCTTGTCTTATTGATGCATGTTTCATTTTCAGGACCCACACTTCTTTTCGTGGGGAAGTGTTGTTGGATCAGGTTCTGTGGGTGGTATAATGGAAGGATTGGGGGAATTTGAACTTTAACCCCTTAAGGACGCAGCCTGTTTGCAGGTTAAGGCTCGCAACGTTTCCCCACCAGAATATACCCTCCCGTGATTATAATAATGGCTGTGGCCAATAACAAAAAATTGCTTCTATGCAGGAGGACACAGGTGGAATGTGATGATGTCACACTGCCTGTGTCCTCCATTCCTGCCAGAGTGTACAGAGCAGCTCAGAGTAGATACTCTGTGATGCTCAGCACATCAATCGTATCTGTATAAATAAAATTGATTCTTCTGGTGGGCGATTGGGACAACAATGGGCGCCTGAATCGCTCACATTATAATCGGCCATTCTTCCACCGGGGACCGGATAAATGGCCTCAGCTGGCCACAGTTTGGGGACTCCTGCTCTAGGATGTCATGTCACTCCACGATGGCGTGACAGGGAGTAACAATCCCAGACAAAATGGCCGGCGGTTTTGCTGGTGAAGATTAAGGGTTAAAGGGATATTCCCGCAAAGAAACTTGATCTGTCTCCTCTCTCTCTTTTTCTAGGTGTCAGATACTAGTAGAATGTTCAAAAGCTAAATAAGAGTGAAGATAAACCCTGAAATCTGATAAACCTAGCACATGGTCAGCACAGGGCATCTCATAGCAGAGAGGAATCATGAAGTGTCTGCTTAGAGAGTTCCTGCCCACACTTTTACAATGACCATTATTGAGTCATAGGAGCTAAAAAAGCAATGAAACAAAATTGAAAAGTAAGGGGTTAAAGTGATTTTTATTGTGTAATTTATTAAGGGGATTAAATTTTGAGAACTTTCTTAATTGGGCAAACCTGCTTTAACACCTGTGATCGGTACCAAGCACCAATCATGCGGTTTGCTGCATATTGCATTAAACTCCAGATATGTTTGAAGCATTCTTAACTGTACTGTGAAGTCCTATTACATCACATCATTAAGGGGTTAATTCCATGGGTTATATTATGAGAAGTTCGGAAGTTTTCTTTATTTGTAGAAAAACAAGGATTAAAATGGCATTTATTAGTAGTTATTTGGCAGAGCTGGGACCCCCATCACTCCCACTGATCACCTCTTTCCAGTGAGGAGACTGGTGTCCAGTGCAGAACAACGCTAACACAGCGCACTGAAAAGTGCGTTTGGGTTCAGAAGGGACAGACAGGGAAAAACGGAAGACACGTGGGATCACACAAGGCGATCACACAGGGAACACACAGGACACAGGAAAAAACAGATAGGGATGGGAATTTGTAGGGAACAATAGGGATCAGATAAGGATCAGAACACTATTTATAGTGTAAAAGTGTATTTTGGTGCACACAGTAACGCTTTCTCCTCTCTCCAGCGATACCAAACCAAAATGGTGCCGCTGGAGGAAGAGGAAAGTGCTAAAAGCACGTTTTTTAGCCTAAAATCGCTGTAATTGGCCAGTCAGGTTTGACTGGCCAATCACGGCGATCGGCGGGCGGGACCGATTTGATTGGTCGGGTGACGGAGACAGGAACTCCTCCTGCCTCTGTCACCCAAATCTCAGCCCGATGTCGCCACGTCTCGCGACGTGGTGACAATTCTAAAATAGTATGCGCTCGCGCAGTAGCTGTACTGCGCTGAGCGCCAATAGTGGGAAGCTGCGCAGTACAGCTACGGCGCGGAGCGCTAAGGGGTTAAAGCCTAGTTTGTTTACTCAACTGTTTTTAGATACATGTTATATACATAGACCAATTATTTTGGATATATATATATATATATTTTATGACTGGAAGTGCTGAGGGAGACAGTCTAAAAGTCTGTGACGTTGTAGCACAAAGGTGCCCTGGTAATACCCCCAGGAGCTCTTCTCATACTTATATCTATTAGTATGAGTTGATTTTTGAAGGAAGGAGACCATGGATAATAAATATTACCTTAGTCACAGTGCCTAGATATATGAGTGTTCTTGGTTTCTCATGTTTGATTTTGATGCTTGATTTCCTTTCCTTGATTTCCAAAAAGTTGTCCAGGATATGAAAACTACTTTCTTTTAGTAATGCCTCATGCACACAATCTTTTTTTTTTTTTTTTTTTTCCATCTACAAAACAGCCCATTGACTTTAACAGTCCATAACGGAACCCTTTTTTAAAAATGTTTTCTCTCCATAGAAGTTTATAGGCGTACAAAAAACATCCTATATACAGTGTTGTCGACCGAATATGGCCCATTTTTTGCGGTGGGTTGTATGTTTTTTGTGGATACGAACAGTTTACGGCATTTTGTTTACATATGGGTGACACACGGCCTGTTTTTGGGGCCACGAGACTGCAAAATGCGTGCAGTTGTGTGCATGAGCCCTAACCAGCCTCTTCTTTCATGGACTGTGTCTGATATTGATATGACATTAATAGTGCAACACCACAGACAACTTGTGGACAGGTCTTGGCAGCCATGTTTTTCTAATCTTGGTCGACCCCTTTAACCATGCCAGTTTTTATACTGTTACTGCAGTAGTAACAAATGATAGGACAAAAGCTACATGTAATACGCTGGTCTATATTGTCTATAGCGCTTTAAATTATATAACTTTTTTATGCTGAAGATTAATTGCAGTTTATTCATTAAAAACAGAGTAAGCTTGACTATAACATGTAGTGATCTGTCTCTAGATCTGGCGTGGAGCGTTTCTCTTGGCGGATTATATTCTCTGGCAGCAGGATCTCTTCAGAGGGTGCACAGCGTTGGAGCTTGGGGCCGGCACCGGTTTCACAAGTATCATCATGGCAACGGTTGCGAAGACTGTCTACTGCACCGGTACGGTATATCATTTCATTATAATATTATCCTGTCATGCTCCGAGTGATGTGTGACCAGAGTCCACCGTAATAACAGTAATCTCTGCTACTAATCCAGGCTGACCTTGTCTGACCTACGACATTCTGTGCAAGCTTCAAATTATTACTTTAAGTGTGTCATTAAATGACAGGCTTGAAAACCATTAAAGTATTGGGGGACATTTATCAGAAGTGTCTGGGAGCAGAACTGTTCTAGTTGCCTATGGAAGCCAATCAGCGCTCATCTTACATATTCCCACAGCTGTTTATAAAATTACAGCTAAGCTATGATTGGTTTCCATGGGTAAGTAGAACACATGGGTTAATAAACACTGTTTAGTCTCCCATTGTGTTTATTGTGTTTATGTACAGCATGGTTAAAAGCAGAAAAAACTTCATTGTACAGGAATGGACAAAGTGGGATTACTGGGTAAATAATATTAATAATAATTCTTTATTTATATAGCGCACACAGATTACACAGCGTTGCACAAAGCATGACAAATCAGTCTCTGTCCCCATATGGCTCCCAATCTAATCAACCTACCGGGGGGTGGGAGGAAACCGGAGGACCTCCACGCAAACACGGGGAGAACATACAAACTCTTTGCAGATGTTGACCTGGGTGGGAATCGAACCCAGGACCCCAGCGCTGCAAATGATAAGGTTATATATTTTAAAGGGGTTATGGCACAAAAAAAATTACTTCAAAAAGCTCCAAAATAGGTTAAAATATTTCAAACAGCTATTCATAATGTTTACCCAGAATTAAAAATATTTTTTATTTGTTATTGTGATGTGTGTTCAGCCTCTATTCTGTTCCACACAGAAGCAGATGTGGGAGGGGCCTAGCTGGGCACATGTATAGCCCTGACAGAGGCAGTTATACCAGAACTCACCTCTGTCACCACATGCAGAGCCTCCTTCCACCTGCTGTGTGAACTTACTGATCCCCAGCACAGCAGGATTCTGCTATAGATGCTTTATGTCACCTACCAAGGCCCCTGGGATTTGCACCCAATGTTATTATATTTGTTGTACTGCTTTCCTTCTCTTTACTGTATGCGTGTAAATATAGATGCTTTATATACTCGAGTATAAGCCAATGCTTCTTGCTTCCGATGCTCATCTATTGTCAGTAGTGATGTAATGATGGGTCAGTGTTATCTACATAGTAGTGATGTAATGATAGGGCAATGGTATTATCTATGTAGAGGTCAGTGTACGGGACCACTGAGGAGATAAGCTGTGACATCATCTATTGTCAGTAGTGATGCAATGATGGGTCAGTGTTATCTATATAGAGGTCATTGTACAGGAGGGGGAGGAGATAAGCTGTGACATCTATTGTCAGTAGAGATGTAATGATGGGTCAGTGTTATCTATATAGAGGTCATTGTACAGGGAGGGGGAGGATATAAGCTGTGACATCATCTATTGTCAGTAGCGATGTAATGATGGCTCAGTGTTATCTATATAGAGGTCATTGTGCAGAGAGGGGGAGGAGATAAGCTGTGACATCATCTATTGTCAGTAGTGATGTAATGATGGGTCAGTGTTATCTATATAGAGGACATTGTACAGGGAGTGGGAGGAGATAAGCTGTGACATCATCTATTGTCAGTAGTGATGTAATGATGGGTCAGTGTTATCTATATAGAGGTCATGTATACTGAAAAATGGGGTGTAAGATTATGTACTACATCTGAAATAAGGTAATCTTATATTGAAGAGAGAAGGCAGATGCAATTTTCCAAAATTACAAATAAATTTTATTAAGGTCAACAATACTTACATGAAAACATAAAAACATTTAAAAACCCACAAAACGGGTCAAAGCTCAGGTCCCCCAGGTTTGTACTCAGATATCACCAAAAAATTTTTTTCAATACATATTTTATCCTGCTACAGCGTGTATAGGTCAATAAAGTGCAATAAGTCATATGAAGTGTCACATAGAAAGCTAAGGTGCAAGGTAAGTTGATACAGCAGTTTAAGTGCAAAAATGGACCATAAAGTGCAATAGCAAGGAAAGAGGTATTACAAAGGGGTATTACCAGTAGACCGAGTCCTGGGGGAGAAGGTAGGAATGCCCCACGCGTATCGCCCGCTGAACGGGCTTCCTCAGGGGATACAGGTATATAGAGGTCATTGTGCAGAGAGGGGGAGGAGATAAGCTGTGACATCATCTATTGTCATTAGTGATGTAATGATGTGGTATTAGAGAGGTCATTATACAGGGAGATGGTCAGTGGTGTTAGCTATAGGGAGGTTATTGTAGCTTTTGGCCACATTAAGTGTAGTTTCCATCAAAAATATTATACATAGCATTACACACAGCAGATCTGATACAAGCTATATATTACATATTATTCGAAGTAATATAGGGAGTATTTTTTCAGATTTGGTTGCCATGGAATACAACCATAAACTCGGTCTTGATTATGGTCGCCAGGTCTTACTGAACACCCCCCGCACCCAGATGTGCTGCAGAAGCAGGGTCGAGGGGGAAGAAGTAAATAGCAGCAGAGCCACAGGCTCTTCCTGTCCAGCAGCGAGTGGAGGAGAGCCGCTCCACAAACAACATCAGCATCTTGATCTGAGAGAGGAGTAGAAGCATAGTAATGCTGAGTGTTTGATATGTTAGGTGACATAGTGAGAGCTGAGTGTGTTATTAGCAATATTATATCAATCACATGCCTCTGATCTGTCTCATTGCTCTTTTTCTAATTTCAGATATTACTAGAATACTCAGAAGCTAAATGAAAGTGTAGCTAAACCCTGTACCCTGGTAATTTAAGCACATTGCCAGCACACAGCAACTGGAGGATGTGCTAGAGCAGCGATGGCAAACCTTTTAGAGAGCGGGTGCCCAAACTACAACCAAAAACCACTTATTCATTGAAAAGAGCCAGCACGGCAATTTAAGTAGTTATTTATTGCTACCTGTTCTACCACAACTTTTAATTATATCAGCCTCTTTAGGACAGCAATACAGTTGAAAAATGGGGGCAAATTTGGACTATCGTTGTAGTTTCTTGTCATGGTCCCCCAGTACAGGAAGAAAGATGCGACCAGCAGAAACTCTAAAGATAAACCGCCCCTTTCCACATGTTCTACCTCTTCCTGCATCCCCAAGCAATCAAGAATGTGTTGCTTTAAAATAGCACTGAGATCAGCATTTCTCGAGTCTCTTGGGACTGCAGGATGATTCTTTGAGTCCTGTCTGGATGGTGAGAGACTCTGTGCTGTGTGGATGGCTTGGGTGCCCACAAATAGGGCTCTGAATGCCACCGCTGGCACCCGTGCCCTAGGTTCGCCACCGCTGTGCTAGAGCATAACACATAGGAATTGGGAAGTGTCTGCTCACCTAGTGCCCACCCACAGAGCTCAATCTTACAGTGAGCAGGTTATGCAGTAATAGGAGCAAAAACATCAATATTATTTTTATTATTATAAAACTGAGTCAAATTGCAAAGAGGTTAAAAACAATCTTTATCTTTTTAGCAACACTACTGGATTTAGATTTGAGGACTTTCTTTCATATCAAAGTGATTCTACCAATCCATGCAAAGCTACAGGCATTGTGAAGGTTGTTTGGTGTTCTTTGCACCAGGACTGTGAATGGATTTTTATACCAGCATTCTAACGAGACTTGAGTGTATTTCCTCAATCCTCATCATCATCCTTTTCTCAGATTTTAGCTCTTTACTAATGTACAGTGCCTCCCAAGTAGTATATGCTATAGGAGGAAAAACAAGGAGAGGACATTCCCCCAGTGGTCCGAGTCCAGCTACAATCCTGGAATATACAGTAAAGTTCTTTTCTTATGTCTTCTAATTTTTCTTTTATATGTACTCGGTACAGAGAAACTTTTCTGGAAGCATTCTTGTACTCTCTTCTCTAGGGATACAAATAATTCCGATGCTGTGCTATGTAATATATAAGACAGTTGTTTTTATGAGCAGTGGAATTGGACTACTCAGTTAAAAGCGGATGTTTCATTAAAAACTTAGAAGCTGAAAACGATTGGCCAGTTGTAGATAAATTTAATGACTACACGTTACTGCTGCCAAGCTGCACACTCAGAGCCCTGTTTTCATTTCCCTATGTGTTACCAACATTGAATAATACAAAAGTCAATTCTGCGTGGGAGCAGGAACAGCTGGGGCTCATTGAAAAAAAGACAGATAAAAAACATGGAGTATAGTGCAAATAGAAGCAAATGTTTGTTGTTTGATGGTTGCTACAAACATATGATCCCAATGTATCAACCAGTCTAGCAACGGGGAAAATATAAGCTAAAACTTGGTAGAAGATATATTACAACATATTATGAGACACAGTATTAGAAATACATATACTGCAGAAATTGATCGCTATAAATCTACTCGGTCGGAAAGAGTTATCTACTGCAAGATTGGAATTTTGTATTCGGGAATGGAGATTCCTCCACAAATGGTTAAAGGTAATCTACCATTTGATTTCATGCATTATGAACCAAACATACCTTGAGAATGCTGTAGCAACCTGCAGGCACATATCTTGTTCAATCCCTGAGTTGAGTGGGATTGCACTAACATTCAGAACCTTTGGAAAGCTGGATTGCATTCACCCTGCCATTCATAGACACATCACATGAAGTTCCTGAACTGTCCAGATAGGACTAATCAACCTGAGCTGGATCACTCGTACACAGCAGCTGGGGGAATTGTGCAGGGATTGATTACTTGTGTTTGTCAGGCACAACAGTGATCTCATGATTCTCTGGAACAGTACATACTTAATGTAAGAGTAGAAGTGCTTCAACCAGGCATAGAAGCAACAGAGCCTTATCATCATAATTTTATAATTGTTTTTTCAGCAAAACCACTAAGCTGAGGGATTGAACAAGATATGTTCCTGCATCAGTGTAGCTACAACATTCTCAAAGTATGTTTGGTTCATAATTCATAAAAGCAAATGGTACCTAAAGTTTTTTTTGTATTAGGAACATAGTAGTATATAAAGGTACTGAGTAGGTCATGGATGGTGTCTGAGAGGTGGATTAAACGGCCCTTGGGGTGTTGTATGGGCTGTGAAACTGAATTTATTTAGAAAACCAAATTCCAACCCCTCTTTGCTTATTATACACTGATGCTATAGATGGCTTTGTGGAAATGATCCATGGGAGAACTTTTGGCTGTGAAGAAAACGATAAACGAGTTGCCTGCGATAATAGGATTTATTAGATTTATAGTAAAAAAAAAAAAAAGCTTTCCTGCACTTGATTTCCTGCATTACGTTGGAAATCAAAAATGGATCACTACAAACTTAAACTGAAATATGGTTATTGCTTTACTTAGTCAACTTATTGATTTCTATTCTATCCAGCTAAAGGGTTTAGGCGAATATATAGGACTGTCAAATAATACAGTTATCACTCATCTGTGCCTGCGTGACAGCTTTCCTCCAACTTAGGCTACATTCACACGAAAGTATGGGGGGACATATATACGGCGTATATATACGCCACCTCAGCCTGCCCCCAGTAGTTTACAGCCTGCCCCCAGTAGTTTACAGCCACCCCAGCCTGCCCCCAGTAGTATACAGCCACCCCAGCCTGCCCCCAGTAGTATATACGATAAGATAGATACCCTGCACTACCCCTTGAGAACACTCATCCCTTTTCGCCTGGCTCCAATAGGGATCAAGGTTGCACTGCGGCGGTGCTCAGCTAACTAAAAGCTGAGAGAGCAAAATAACATCATAGAAGAAACAGGAAAGCGGCACTCACCGGATTCGTGCAGGAAGGTTTATTTGGACACACAGAGTATAGACGTGGACATAAATGCAGACCGCGGCAAGCGACGGGCCGTTTCGCGCCTGTGTGGCGCTTTCTCAAGCCTACAAAGGCATCTACCTGGGGCTGTCCCTCTTATGGAGCAACTTCCGGTGGTGCGCCGATCACGTGACACACCACTTCCGGTAAGGCGTCGATCATGTGACACCCGAAGCGGCGCCTCCGGAAGTTAAAAAGAGGTAAGCATCCCCAGTGACGCGCTCGTAGTTCTGTTACCTAGCAACAAACAAAAACATTAAAATGATGTTGACCGGACTGCCGACACAACAATGAGATCGCCACAGTTACGCTGTGTCTATCAGACATCTTTTGATAAACGAGGTACCGGCATCATCTATGAAAAATTGGATAGAGTTGTGCCTATACAGTAATATAATCCAAACATAGTCTGACGCCGTAACATAACCACAAATAGTACAGTGAAGGACAGGGGGAGTCCATGGAAGATAATAAAACATAATATAGAGGAGCAAGAGAGGGAAAACAACAATAGGCGATCTCAATGGAATGTGGGCAGGTACGGGGAGACAAGAATACCGGTGCTAAAAAGGCAACAGCATACAATTATGCAATTATACAGGGCATCATGACAATCTGTTACTCTTATACATTGCTAAGAGTCATCTAATACAACAGGAAACTCAAGAGAGAGATGTGCAAAAATAATTGGAGGTGCTTTTCCATTAAGGAATGTTTAATTCTCTTATAGTACTCCTATCTTTTGGATTTTTTCAATCTCTCTTCTTATATTACCCTAAATTTTTTACTCATTAGCTTGACCTCACCAAACTCAGAACATCCGATCATGGTAGAGTTCTTTTTTTTTTTTTTTTTTTATATATATAAATATTTTATTCATTTTTATTTTTTGAATATTTCCTTCTTATTTGTGTGTTCATGTACCCAGAGGTTCATCTATTTTCTTTTTATTTTTTAATCTTTTAACCTGTGCCCAGAAAAACACTTAGGTCATTTCTATCGTTAAGGCCCAGTCTCCCCATGGCATCGAAACGTATGATATGTTTAGCCTCACGGCGTAGCAGTTCTTTTTCTTTATTGCCTCCCCTAGGGTCCTTCTCCACCCTCTCAAGGCCAGCAAATTGGAGTACATTTGGGTTACCTCCGTGTAGTTCCCTCACATGTTCAATGACTCTAGGGCAACCAATGCCCGTCTCTATGGATCTGCAGTGTTCCCTGAAACGTATGAACAGATTACGAATCGTCTTCCCTATATAAAAACGTTTACATGGGCACCAGATAATGTATACCACATGTGTGGTTTTACACGTGATAAATGAGTTTACTTTCCAACGGATACCTCCCAATTCAATGTACTTCGCCTGACTGTTAAATTTACAGAAGTTACAGGATCCACACTTGTAGTTCCCGATAGGGATATTACGCTCTAGCCAAGTGTTTTTTCTATTTTCTATAGATGAAAATTGGCTGCTGACTAGGTGGTTCCTGATAGTTTTACTTCTTCTAAATGAAATGACAGGTCTTTGCATGGTGATCTCTGTTAATTGAGGGTCATTTTTTAGAAGGTCCCAGTTCTTATATATGGCTGTTCGAATAGCGTCTCCATGTGGACTGTAGTCGAAGGAGAACGCAAACCTCTCATTCTTTTGTGGGTATTGATCTTTTGGGTTCTTTTTTGTTGTGGCTACACCATATCTACGGGGGGTGTCTGTCACTTTTTTAAGGGCTGTCTCTATAACCTGCAACGGGTATCCCCGCTCTAATAACCTAATTTTTAGATCATGCGCCTGTGTTCTGAACCCGATGTCGGTGTTATTCAATCTTTTTATTCGTAAAAACTGGCTATAGGGTAAACTGTCACGGGTGTGTTTTGGGTGGAAGCTATCGTATCTTAATAAGGAGTTAGTGGCTGTTGGTTTTCTAAAGGTGGTCGTATTGAGGGCCCCTCCTTCTATACTCACTCTAACATCTAGAAAGTCTAGCTTTTGGCCCCCAAACACTGAGGTAAATCTCATGTTCATATCGTTAACATTGTTTAGATACCCCACGAATTGTGAAAATTCCTCCTCTGGGCCATCCCACACTAAAAACACATCATCCACAAATCTTAAGTAAGTTTTTATATACTTTGTGAAGGGATTATCGAGAGAGAACACAAATCGACTCTCAAACACGGCCAAAAAAATATTAGCAAATGTGCATGCCACGGGAGTGCCCATGGCCGTCCCGGTCTTTTGGATATACCACTTCCCATCAAACACAAAGGCGTTGTGTGTGAGTACAAAAAGGAGGCCCTCACAGATGAATCTAATGTATTTGTCTTCTTTTTTTGCGTTTTCTAAAACGGTACGTACACTCTCTACTCCTACCTGATGTGGAATACGAGTATACAGGCTTTCCACATCGATGGATGCCAGATGGAACGTTTCTTGCCATTCAATACCTCGTATGGCTTCCAGGAAATCTCCCGTGTCCTTCAGGTATGAAGGGATGCCTTTGAGAATGGGTCTAAGGAGCCAGTCGAGGTATTGAGAGATGGGTTCAGTTAATGAGCCAATACCGGCAACGATTGGACGACCGGGGGGGTTGGAAAGTGTTTTATGTACCTTGGGTAAAAAGTACCAATTCGGGTATTTCGGTGAAATGGGAAGGAGTTTTTTTGCAGTTTTTTCTGAGAGTACCTCATTCTCAACACACCACCTCAGGAGGGAACGAAGCTGTGTCTGAAATTTAGTAGTAGGATTAGAGCTTAGAGGGCTGTATGTGTCTGTGTCATCCAACTGTCTATGTGCTTCTTGTGCATAATAGATACTGGTCATGATCACTACATTACCCCCCTTGTCTGCCGGCTTAACCACCAAGTCGTGGCGTGATTGGAGCCACGAGAGAGCTTTTCTTTCGGCACTTGTAAGGTTATCATTAACCTGTGGGTAGAGGAGGGCTTTTACATCTTCCTTAACTCTAGTTGAGAATAACTCAATAGGTGAGCCGGCAGACAAGGTAGGGCAAAAAGTGGATTCTAGACCGCCCCTGAAACCACCTTTTTGTTGTTCGGGGATATCTTCAGGGTGTGGATGACAGTAATCCTCCTTGATTTCTAACAAAAGTCGTATATCAGCCTCATCTATCTGAGGTTCTGGGCCTGGTGCTATGAACCCTAAGGGGCCTATGTGTGTAGGTATCTCCCCTTCTCTTCTTTGTTTCTAAAAAATGACCCTCAATTAACAGAGATCACCATGCAAAGACCTGTCATTTCATTTAGAAGAAGCAAAACTATCAGGAACCACCTAGTCAGCAGCCAATTTTCATCTATAGAAAATAGAAAAAACACTTGGCTAGAGCGGAATATCCCTATCGGGAACTACAAGTGTGGATCCTGTAACTTCTGTAAATTTAACAGTCAGGCTAAGTACATTGAATTGGGAGGTATCCGTTGGAAAGTAAACTCATTTATCACGTGTAAAACCACACATGTGGTATACATTATCTGGTGCCCATGTAAACGTTTTTATATAGGGAAGACGATTCGTAATCTGTTCATACGTTTCAGGGAACACTGCAGATCCATAGAGACGGGCATTGGTTGCCCTAGAGTCATTGAACATGTGAGGGAACTACACGGAGGTAACCCAAATGTACTCCAATTTGCTGGCCTTGAGAGGGTGGAGAAGGACCCTAGGGGAGGCAATAAAGAAAAAGAACTGCTACGCCGTGAGGCTAAACATATCATACGTTTCGATGCCATGGGGAGACTGGGCCTTAACGATAGAAATGACCTAAGTGTTTTTCTGGGCACAGGTTAAAAGATTAAAAAATAAAAAGAAAATAGATGAACCTCTGGGTACATGAACACACAAATAAGAAGGAAATATTCAAAAAATAAAAATGAATAAAATATTTATATATATAAAAAAAGAACTCTACCATGATCGGATGTTCTGAGTTTGGTGAGGCCAAGCTAATGAGTAAAAAATTTAGGGTAATATAAGAAGAGAGATTGAAAAAATCCAAAAGATAGGAGTACTATAAGAGAATTAAACGTTGCACATTCCTTAATGGAAAAGCACCTCCAATTATTTTTGCACATCTCTCTCTTGAGTTTCCTGTTGTATTAGATGATTCTTAGCAATGTATAAGAGTAACAGATTGTCATGATGCCCTGTATAATTGCATAATTGTATGCTGTTGCCTTTTTAGCACCGGTATTCTTGTCTCCCCGTACCTGCCCACATTCCATTGAGATCGCCTATTGTTGTTTTCCCTCTCTTGCTTCTCTATATTATGTTTTATTATCTTCCATGGACTTTCCATTTCCCCCTGTCCTTCACTGTACTATTTGTGGTCATGTTACGGCGTCAGACTATGTTTGGATTATATTACCGTATAGGCACAACTCTATCCAATTTTACATAGATGATGCCGGTACCTCGTTTATCAAAAGATGTCTGATAGACACAGCGTAACTGTGGCGATCTCATTGTTGTGTCGGCAGTCCGGTCAACATCATTTTAATGTTTTTGTTTGTTGCTAGGTAACAGAACTACGAGCGCGTCACTGGGGATGCTTACCTCTTTTTAACTTCCGGAGGCGCCGCTTCGGGTGTCACATGATCGACGCCTTACCGGAAGTTGTGTGTCACGTGATCGGCGCACCACCGGAAGTTGCTCCATAAGAGGGACAGCCCCAGGTAGATGCCTTTGTAGGCTTGAGAAAGCGCCACACAGGCGCGAAACGGCCCGTCGCTTGCCGCGGTCTGCATTTATGTCCACGTCTATACTCTGTGTGTCCAAATAAACCTTCCTGCACGAATCCGGTGAGTGCCGCTTTCCTGTTTCTTCTATGATGTTATTTTGCTCTCTCAGCTTTTAGTTAGCTGAGCACCGCCGCAGTGCAACCTTGATCCCTATTGGAGCCAGGCGTAAAGGGATGAGTGTTCTCAAGGGGTAGTGCAGGGTATCTATCTTATCGTATATACGAACTGTTTCTTTCCATTTGACCCTAGCACACCCGAAGAATTGAGACAATATAATCATACCACGCTGAACGCCAGAATGACGGACTCCAGTATGGACACAGGTACCACAGAGTTGACGTTTAACATGGACAGAGAAAATGCAGCCGCGTTTTTTGAACTATGTAACAAAGGAGACACTCTCCAGATGCTAAGTACGAAGGCATTAGAAAATCGCGTCATGACCCTGGCGGATAAAGAAATACGCCTCTTCTGGACAAACCACTCGCTCCGATCCTATGAAGAATGTGGGAGAGTTCCCAGGGGTCTTCGGATGTACAAAGACCCGGTACAATACAAAGAGGACAAAACCTTCATGGAGGAATGGAAAACTCTACACCTACAACATTCCCAAAAGATCATGAAACTCGTGTTGAAACGCAATATTGCAGAATACGAGTCAGTGACCACAGAACTCTGTAGAGCAAAAACAGAGCTACGGACACGCCTATCTGAAAATCAAAGCAATGTTTTCTTCAAAAAACTGGAAAAAAGGTCGACTGTGACACAGATCGAAGTAAAAGAAAAAAAGAGAGACAAATTTCTGAGAGACAAACTGGACTTCGAGTCGGGCTCGGTGTTCGAGTGGAACTTCCAAAAAAGACAGATGAATCGAAGAAAACAAAATCGACGAAAAGCAAAGACCACGGAGTTCTGGACTACGGAATCCGAGTCCAGTGGATCAGATGACACCAACTTGACTGCCAGACACCAGACATCGCTAACCCAGAACCCAGAGATGCCCGGCACTCAAAATCCCACCACATCAGTTATCCCTTTAGAAGGAGAACAAGGAGGGGAGGAAAGAGGAAGAAGGAGAGCAAGATCCCAAAGCCAAAAGAGAAAAAAAGTGTCATGGCGGTAGGACCCCAGGAGATCGGGAGATGTCGGCACGACGGTGAGAACTGTTCCAATTTTCCTTACCTCTACCCTCATTACACTAACCCCCCGGATGAGACTAACACCACTAACGGTGAAATAACTGTCACTCTTGACGAGACTAACATCATTAACTTGACAGATGAAGTCCTGGACAAGGACTGTACATCTCTCCTTTCAAAAGGACTACATTTTGCACTTGTGAATGTCTTTGACCCGATCGAGTTTGAGATTGATTTGTTTAAAGCCACACGCA
Source organism: Engystomops pustulosus (assembly GCA_019512145.1). Lineage (NCBI taxonomy): Eukaryota > Metazoa > Chordata > Amphibia > Anura > Leptodactylidae > Engystomops > Engystomops pustulosus. Next base: position 29,291,935 of record CM033648.1, on the reverse strand, counting down.
AATTGTGTTTAAAAAAAAATTTTTTCGATAGAAATATCATAGGAGACAAACAAAGAAGAGAAGGGGAGATACCTACACACATAGGCCCCTTAGGGTTCATAGCACCAGGCCCAGAACCTCAGATAGATGAGGCTGATATACGACTTTTGTTAGAAATCAAGGAGGATTACTGTCATCCACACCCTGAAGATATCCCCGAACAACAAAAAGGTGGTTTCAGGGGCGGTCTAGAATCCACTTTTTGCCCTACCTTGTCTGCCGGCTCACCTATTGAGTTATTCTCAACTAGAGTTAAGGAGGATGTAAAAGCCCTCCTCTACCCACAGGTTAATGATAACCTTACAAGTGCCGAAAGAAAAGCTCTCTCGTGGCTTCAATCACGCCACGACTTGGTGGTTAAGCCGGCAGACAAGGGGGGTAACGTAGTGATCATGACCAGTATCTATTATGCACAAGAAGCACATAGACAGTTGGGTGACACAGATACATACAGCCTTCTAAGCTCTAATCCTACCACTAAATTTCAGACACAGCTTCGTTCCCTCCTTAGGTGGTGTGTTGAGAATGAGGTACTCTCAGAAAAAACCGCAAAAAAACTTCTTCCCATTTCACCGAAATACCCGAATTGGTACTTTTTACCCAAGGTACACAAAACACTTTCCAACCCCCCCGGTCGCCCAATTGTTGCCGGTATTGGCTCATTAACTGAACCCATCTCTCAATACCTCGACTGGCTCCTTAGACCCATTCTCAAAGGCATCCCTTCATACCTGAAGGACACGGGAGATTTCCTGGAAGCCATACGAGGTATTGAATGGCAAGACACGTTCCATCTGGCATCCATCGACGTGGAGAGCCTGTATACTCGTATTCCACATCAGGTAGGAGTAGAGAGTGTACGTACCGTTTTAGAAAACGCAAAAAAAGAAGACAAATATATTAGATTCATCTGTGAGGGCCTCCTTTTTGTACTCACACACAACGCCTTCGTGTTTGATGAGAAGTGGTATATCCAAAAGACCGGGACGGCCATGGGTACTCCCGTGGCATGCACATTTGCCAATATTTTTTTGGCCGTGTTTGAGAGTCGATTTGTGTTCTCTCTTGATAATCCCTTCACAAAGTATATAAAAACTTACTTAAGATTTGTGGATGATGTGTTTTTAGTGTGGGATGGCCCAGAGGAGGAATTTTCACAATTCGTGGGGTATCTAAATAATGTTAACGATATGAACATGAGATTTACCTCAGTATTTGGGGGCCAAAAGCTAGACTTCCTAGATGTAAGAGTGAGTATAGAAGGAGGGGCCCTCAATACGACCACCTTTAGGAAACCAACAGCCACTAACTCCTTATTAAGATATGATAGCTTCCACCCAAAACACACCCGGGACAGTTTACCCTATAGCCAGTTTTTACGAATAAAAAGATTGAATAACACCGACATCGGGTTCAGAATACAGGCGCATGATCTAAAAATTAGGTTATTAGAGCGGGGATACCCTTTGCAGGTTATAGAGACAGCCCTTAAAAAAGCGATAGACACCCCCCGTAGATATGATGTAGCCACAACAAAAAAGAACCCAAAAGATCTATACCCACAAAAGTATGAGAGATTTGCATTCTCCTTCGACTACAGTCCGCATGGAGACGCTATTCGAACAGCCATATATAAGAACTGGGACCTTCTAAAAAATGACCCTCAATTAACAGAGATCACCATGCAAAGACCTGTTATCTCATTTAGAAGAAGTAAAACTATCAGGAACCACCTAGTCAGCAGCCAGTTTTCATCTATAGAAAATAGAAAAAACACTTGGCTAGAGCGTAATATCCCTATCGGGAACTACAAGTGTGGATCCTGTAACTTCTGTAAATTTAACAGTCAGGCGAAGTACATTGAATTGGGAGGTATCCGTTGGAAAGTAAACTCATTTATCACGTGTAAAACCACACATGTGGTATACATTATCTGGTGCCCATGTAAACGTTTTTATATAGGGAAGACGATTCGTAATCTGTTTATACGTTTCAGGGAACACTGCAGATCCATAGAGACGGGCATTGGTTGCCCTAGAGTCATTGAACATGTGAGGGAACTACACGGAGGTAACCCAAATGTACTCCAATTTGCTGGCCTTGAGAGGGTGGAGAAGGACCCTAGGGGAGGCAATAAAGAAAAAGAACTGCTACGCCGTGAGGCTAAACATATCATACGTTTCGACGCCATGGGGAGACTGGGTCTTAATGATAGAAATGACCTAAGTGTTTTTTTGGGCACAGGTTAAAAATTCGACTAACAAAAGAAAATAGATGAACCCCTGGGTACATCAACACATAAAGAAGAAGGAAATATCCAAAAAATAAAAATGAACAAAATATTTATATATAAAAAAAGAATTCTACCATGATCGGATGTTCTGAGTTTGTTGAGGTTAAGCTAATGAGTAAAGAATTTAGGGTAATATAAGAAGAGAGATTGAGAAAATTAAAAAGATAGGAGTACTATAAGAGAATTAAACGTTGCACATTCCTTAATGAAAAAAGCACGGCACAATACCTCTAATTATCTTTGCATATCTCTCTCTTGAGTTTCCTGTTGTATTAGATGATTTTTAGCAAAGTATAAGAGTAACAGATTGTCATGATGCCCTGTATAATTGCATAATTGTATGCTGTTGCCTTTTTAGCACCGGTATCCTTGTCTCCCCGTACTTGCCCACATCCCATTGAGATCGCCTATTCTTGTCTTTTCTCTTTTGTTTCTCTATATTATGTTTCATCATCTTTCATGGACTTTCCATGACCAAATTTCCCTTTGTCCTCCATTGCACTATTTGTGGTTATGTTGTGGTGTCAGACTATGTTAGGATAATATTACTGTATAGGCACAATCCTATCCAATTTTTCATGGATGATGCCGGTATCCCGTTTATCAAAAGATGTCTGATAGACACAGCGTAATTGTGGCGATCTCATTGTTGTGTCGGCAGTCCGGTCAACATCATTTTAATGTTTTTGTTTGTTGCTAGGTAACAGAACTACGAGCGCGTCGCTGGGGATGCTTACCTCTCTTTAACTTCCGGAGGCGCCGCCTCGTGTGTCACATGATCGGCGCCGTACCGGAAGTTGTGTGTCACATGATCGGCGCACTACCGGAAGTCGCTCCATAAGAGGGACAGCCCCAGATAGATGCCTTTGTAGGCTTGAGAAAGCGCCACACAGGCGCGAAACGGCCCGTCGCTTGCCGCGGTCTGCACTTATGTCCACGTCTATACTCTGTGTGTCCAAATAAACCTTCCTGCACGAATCCGGTGAGTGCCGCTTTCCTGTTTCTTCTATGATGTGAGTTGTGCAGGTTCACCTGTTGGGAGAGACACAGAATGGGGCTTAATCGCAATGCTCCTCTGCCTGCACATTGGCAGGGGTGTTGCACCAGCACTTACAACTCCAGCAGCTCACATGATGTTGTTTTTGATAGGAGGAATTCTTCTTGTTCTCTCTAGAGGATGTTTCAAATTCTACTAGATCAGAACTCGACCCAGAAGATTTAGAAACATAAAAAGTTATGCCTGCGCCCCAAGTTCCCTCCATGCACATGCACCCTCAAATAACATCCATGTCATGCTGCACCCCCACATAACACCCATGTCACGCTGCACCACACATTACATCCATGTCATGCTGCACCCCCTCAAAACTCCTATGTGACGCTGAACTTCTGCATTACATCGATGTCACAATGCACCCCACATTACATCCATGTCACCATGCACACCCATATTACATCCATGTCACCCTGCACCCCCACAATACATCCATGTCACACTGCATTCCACATTACATCCATGTCACCCTGCACACCCATATTACATCCATGTCACCCTGCACCCCCACAATACATCCATGTCACACTGCACCCCACATTACATCCATGTCACACTGCACCCCACATTACATCCATGTCACCCTGCAAACCCATATTACATGCATGTCACCCTGCTCCCCCACATTACATCCATGTCACACTGCACAGAACATTACATCCATGTCACCCTGCACACCCACATTACATCCATGTCACACTGTACCCCACATTACATTCATGTCACGCTGCATCCCACATTACATCCATGTCACACTAAACTCCACATAAAATCCATGTCAGGCCACACCCCACATTCTCCCTCCTGCACCCCCACATTAAATCCATGTCACACTGCAACCCATATTCTCCACCCTGCACCCCACATTCTCCCCCTGCACCCACACATTCCCCCCTTGCTCAGGCTGTTTTTGCATGACTTCACCTACTTTTTCCCATCAGATTGTACCTGGGATCTTCCTGTGCTGCTCCTCTCACACAAATGTCACATGGTCATGACCTTATTGAAGATTCTTTAGAATAGATCATCAGATCTACTGCAAGTAATATCAAGTTAGTGCTTCTACCAGGTCAGTGCTGCTCCACCAGCACCCGCAGCATACCGACAACTCCCCCCTCCCCCCACCAGAGCTGCTCTCTTTTTAGCCCCTCTATGGTGTTTGAACAAGTCTAATCAATCATAGCAGCAGTCGCCCCCCCCCCCCCCCCCCTCTATTACTCCCAATTGTGGCACTTTAAAACGTTAACATCTACTGCCAATGTCATCACCAAAAACCCATGCTGTAGACAGAAGACTCTGCCCATGAACTATTTCCTTACAGCCTTAACCATTGTGAATTACAACTTTCAGTTAAAGAGTACCTGGCAGGGCAATTTGGGACACTAAACCAATGAACCGATCCTTATGGACCAATAGTTTGGTGTTCCAAATTGCTGTTTAGCAAGTCCCTCTGTCAGCGCTATTAAAAAAATACTTACTCATCGTATCCAACTCTTGTGATACCGCCGCCCGCGCAGTACTGCAATGAAGCCAGAGCAGTACACCCAGGCTTCATTGCGCAAACGTCGTAACCACGGTGCATACACAGTGAAGCCAGGGTCTAGTCCGCTGGCTTCTCTGTGGGACTGAGCAGGCACAGGAGCACCGGAACAAGGTAAGTATGAAGGTAGTTTTATTTTAGTAGAGGGCACACAAGAACTTGCAAAAGAACGATTTGTGGCGATAAACCACTGGTCCGTAAGGAATGCTTTAGTTTCCCAAATCGCCCTGATAGGTCCTCTTTAAGTGTCTAAAAACAACAATTAAAATCTTCAAGTTTCCCAGGTAAGATGTTTGGACTTATATTTAGTAAAGCATAGAAAAGAAGGTAAATACATTTCACAAAGCTTCTCTGTCTTCTCACATGGATCCAGCAGCGAGCTGTCATGCCACCTGGATGAATAAACTCTGGTCTCAAACTGTGAGGTCTACAATTTGCATGAGCCACAGCCATCTATTTTCAAGTTTTAGAAGCAGTATTACCGGTTATATAAGAGGATATTTAACTTTAAGTTGCAGGAAAAATTACTAAAATAGTTGCAGGAAGAAATAAAAAATACAAAACATATACACATGCCAGATGCTCTGTATAAGAAACATGCTCAATAGGATTTATTACTGTCTGAATGCGGCACAGATATTTCCATTGCCAATTAGTATCATAGTATCATAGTATATAAGGCTGGAAAAAGACGCAAGTCCATCAAGTCCAACCTTTAAGAATTAAATAAATGTTTTATCCCCATAACCCGTGATATTTTTTCTCTGCAGAAAGGCATCCAGGCCTCACTTGAACATGTACATAGAGTCTGCCATAACAACCTCCTGCGGCAGAGAGTTCCACAGTCTCACTGCTCTTACAGTAAAGAACCTTTGTCTATGTTGATGGTAAAATCGCCTCTCCTCTAGGAGCAGAGGATGCCCCCTTGTCCTGGTCACAGGCCTAGGTATAAAAAGATCTTTGGAGAGATCCTTGTACTGTCCGTTCAGGTATTTGTACATTGTAATGAGGTCTCCCCTCAGTCGTCCTCATCTCAGTATATACAGCCTCCCCTCGTCCCAGTATATGCAGCCCCCCCCATTGCATTATATACACCTGTCCTCATCACTCTATATACAGCCGCCCAGTCTTAGTATATGTAGCCCCTCTCATCCCAGTATATGTAGCCCCTCTCATCCCAGTATATGCGGCCCCCCCCATCCCAGTGTATACACCTTTCCTTATTCCAGTATATAGAGTGTTTCCCCACCAGAATATACCCTCCCGTGATTATAATAATGGCTGTGTATATACAGCCGCCCAGTCTTAGTATATGTAGCCCCTCTCATCCCAGTATATGTAGCCCCTCTCATCCCAGTATATGCGGCCCCCCCCATCCCAGTGTATACACCTTTCCTTATTCCAGTATATAGAGTGTTTCCCCACCAGAATATACCCTCCCGTGATTATAATAATGGCTGTGGCCAATAACAAAAAATTGCTTCTATGCAGGAGGACACAGGTGGAATGTGATGATGTCACACTGCCTGTGTCCTCCATTCCTCCAGAGTGTACAGAGCAGCTCAGAGTAGATACTCTGTGATGCTCAGCCCAGAGTGTACAGAGCAGCTCAGAGTAGATACTCTGTGATGCTCAGCACATCAATCGCATCTGTATAAATAAAATTGATTCTTCTGGTGGGCGATTGGGACAACCATGGGCGCCTGAATCGCTCACATTATAATTGGCCATTCTTCCACCGGGAACCAGATAAATGGCCTCAGCTGGCCACAGTTTGGGGACTCCTGCTCTAGGATGTCATGTCACTCCACGATGGCGTGACAGGGAGTAACAATCCCAGACAAAATGGCCGGCGGTTTTGCTGGTGAAGATTAAGGGTTAAAGGGATATTCCCTCAAAGAAACTTGATCTGTCTCCTCTCTCTCTTTTTCTAGGTGTCAGATACTAGTAGAATGTTCAAAAGCTAAATAAGAGTGAAGATAAACCCTGAAATCTGATAAACCTAGCACATGGTCAGCACAGGGCATCTCATAGCAGAGAGGAATCATGAAGTGTCTGCTTAGAGAGTTCCTGCCCACACTTTTACAATGACCATTATTGAGTCATAGGAGCTAAAACAGCAATGAAACAAAATTGAAAAGTAAGGGGTTAAAGTGATTTTTATTGTGTAATTTATTAAGGGGATTAAATTTTGGTAACTTTCTTTCTTGGGCAAACCCGCTTTAACACCTGTGATCGGTTCCAAGCACCAATCATGCGGTTTGCTGCATATTGCATTAAACTCCAGATATGTTTGAAGCATTCTTAACTGTACTGTGAAGTCCTATTACATCACATCATTAAGGGGTTAATTCCATGGGTTATATTATGAGAAGTTCGGAAGTTTTCTTTATTTGTAGAAAAACAAGGATTAAAATGGCATTTATTAGTAGTTATTTGGCAGAGGTGGGTCCCCCATCACTCCCACTGATCACCTCTTTCCAGTGAGGAGACTGGTGCCAAGCACCAATCATGCGGTTTGCTGCATATTGCATTAAACTCCAGATATGTTTGAAGCATTCTTAACTGTACTGTGAAGTCCTATTACATCACATCATTAAGGGGTTAATTCCATGGGTTATATTATGAGAAGTTCGGAAGTTTTCTTTATTTGTAGAAAAACAAGGATTAAAATGGCATTTATTAGTAGTTATTTGGCAGAGGTGGGTCCCCCATCACTCCCACTGATCACCTCTTTCCAGTGAGGAGACTGGTGTCAAGCAGTGAAAAGCAGATTGCTCCTTCCACAGTATTAAGGTCCTACAACCCCTTTAATGGATGTGCTGTGTGTGATTTACATAGGATCTCTCACCATGTTTCAAATACTGAATGACATTTCTCATTTCTTTCTTCGTTGTATCCCTGATGGATTTGGCGTTATGTTCATTTTTTATCCGTATTTTCAGTTCCCAGAATTTTGGTTACATCAAATGTTATTCAACAAGGCAGAAGGTCAAAGGTAGAAAGACAGGGGGGATCATGAGGAATTGTCAAACACAAGTTATTAGCAAGCCCGTGTTGAGCTAATGGTGGTTGAAGAGGGTGGCTCAAATATACTTGAAAGCATCAGAAATGTATTACCGTATTTTTCGGACTGTAAGGCGCACCGGATTGTAAGGCGCACCATCAATAAATGCCTGCTAAAACGTTTATGTTCATATATAAGGCGCACATGATAATGACCAGCAGGTGGCAGACCTGTGCACAGTTCAAGGCAGCTGTTGTCTGTAAGTACGGTTCATATATAAGGCGCACTGGATTTCTGAGAAAATCAAAGCATTTTTTGTGTGCCTTATAGTCCGAAAAATACGGTACTCTCTTTACTTAAAAAAAAAAAAAAGCCCCCATCACTCCCACTGATCACCTCTTTCCAGTGAGGAGACTGGTGTCAAGCAGTGAAAAGCAGATTGCTCCTTCCACAGTTTCAAATACTGAATGACATTTCTCATTTCTTTCTTCGTTGTATCCCTGATGGATTTGGCGTTATGTTCATTTTTTATCCGTATTTTCAGTTCCCAGAATTTTGGTTACATCAAATGTTATTCAACAAGACAGAAGGTCAAAGGTAAGAAAGACAGGTCAAAGGGGGGGATCATGAGGAATTGTCAAACACAAGTTATTAGCAAGTCCGTGTTCTCTGTTGAGCTAATGGTGGTTGAAGAGGGTGGCTCAAATATACTTGAAAGCATCAGAAATGTATTACCATATTTTTTGGACTGTAAGGCGCACCGGATTGTAAGGCGCACCATCAATAAATGCCTGCTAAAACGTTTATGTTCATATATAAGGCGCACATGATAATAAGAATGAATGACCAGCAGGTGGCAGACCTATGCACAGTTCAAGGCAGCTGTTGTCATATGTAAGGCGCACTGGATTTCTGAGAAAATCAAAGGATTTTTTGTGCGCCTTATAGTCCGAAAAATACGGTACTCTCTTTACTTAAAAAAAAAAAAAAGATTTAAAAAGAAAGTCAACTAACAGGGTAGACAAGGTATAAAGCCAAAGTTTGCTAGCCGAGGAGAGGCACTAAAGCACCAATACAGCCTTTCATGATTTCATAGTGTTTGTAGTTGCTAGTTCTATGTTCTGGCATCAGGACCCAGATCAGAGCTGTGCCAGGAGCAGGAGAGGACCTGCGAGCAGTACAGTACAGCTGACAAGTACTTATCACTGCTGGGTTCTCTCCTGTGGGCGCTCTGGGGCCTGACGTTGACGCATACAACCAGTGTCAGGAGTCATGGCACGGAGCGGCAGGAGAGGAACCCGAAGCAGGGAAGACTTCTCCACTGCACTCACCGCCACCCGGCCTCCTGCACCAATGATCTCTACGATCAGTTATGTGACTGTCAGCAGGGTGCGGACAGCAACTCAGGGCTTTGCAGGCTGCATTTGGCCTATCTGTGCGGCTTGTGTACTCTGATTCCCCCTTTAGTTGAGATGAATGTGTGCTGCCCTTTTTGTACATGCTCAGCAGTGAAGCTCCTCTCCTATAGATTAGAGGAATAAGGCACTGGGAAGGAATGGCCGCATTTATCTCAGCACGGCTAGAGTGACTGGAGCCCTGGTAGAAAACCTCTAGATTGTCAGGTTTTAGAGCATTCTCTTTGTGACAATGGCCCAGAAGGGTTAGGAGGTGCTGGAGAAATGTAGAAATATTTATGGCAGAGGTTGAAAGAACAGGTTTGGCATGGAGAAACACTGGGAGAGAGCAAACTATAGTAGAAATTTCAGCAGGCTTTTAGGACCCCTTATTGGAAAAGTGCTAGTATTAGACAGCTAGAGCGCATTAGCACTGTCCCTTTAAGAAGTTGTCAAGGCACATCTCCACACCCGTTTTTTTGTTTTGTACTTGCAAATGGCTTCCCAATGCCCCTGTTACATTAGTTATAAGATTGTATACAGTTAGACTAAGATGCTACATTGATTAATGTGCCTGCATTGTAAATAGAATACACACAGTGTTCTGTTAAGATGAAATGTGTTGTGTTAATAGTCTTTTTTATATCCAAAATAGCTACTTTATTACTGCAGAAGTAGTCTTCAATGGCCACTCAACGCAATGGCTAGAATTAATGAAGGAGTCAGCTTCTGCATCACTGAATGACTTGGCATGTTACTCATGGCTCATCTCACCGCTTCTGTAAACATCCAAAGAAGTGAGACCAGTTATACACACAAGATGAGATGAATCATATTTTGCATAGATAGCCAGCACTAAATGGAAATTATTCAGAATAATTATGTGGGGGGGCGCAGAGTCTCTCTTTCACTACTTTTATCCACTTTTTAACCCCAATCGTTTCTACTCGCCGCAGTCCGGAGCTCTCGTCACCTTCACAATGCTGCAAGGGGATCTGTAGTAGTACACCCGGCTCCAGTGCACAATCACCATGGGTACAGCACATGCTCAATAGAACAGGGTTGATTTTCCAGTTTAATTGAAGCAACGTAAGAGAAGGCGCCAATGCAGAAAGCTCAGATGTGAGTCTGGTGTGCCTCATTGTACTTACATGTAGATAAATATAAATTTTGTTTTGTGTTTTTTTTTTTTGCGTCCAAGGACACTTTTTTTTTTTCCACTGTTCTTCTGGTTACTGGAACTCATCATCAGGGGGAGGGAGGTGCCGGAGTGATGAGGAGAGAAGAGAATATATTATAGAGCAGACAAAAGTTGCCATTTGACATTTTTCTGGGACTCAGTCTGAGGCATCTTGCAGGGAGCCTGGTAAAGTTTCACATGCTTTATTTCAGACACCATATAAAAAAATATGTGGCATACTTTACTTATAGCAACCTGTTTCCTGATTATAAAAAATGTCACACTTGTGACAGGTTCCCTATCAACAGAATGACTGAAGGTAGCTTCCTATTACTGACCTCCCTGTATTAACACTGTGGGCACGGCCACATATTGTAGAAATCAAAGTTTTAAAAAATATGTAAATGAGTCAGAAATGCTTTGGGCTACGTCAAAATTACATATTTCTAAAACTTATCAGAACAGGCCTGGGATCACGTTGTAAATACGGGCAGGTCAGTAATGGAATTCTACCATCAGTAAGTCCTTTAAGGTCTTCTTAGGAATTTTTTTTTAATATGTCCTGATATGTAAAAAGCAAAAGTGGATGAAGAGTAATCGTCTCCAGAATATATATGTTTTTATAACTTTGATCTGACTTTATTACATTTGTTTCCCAGAGACGAAAATTTAAAACATCAATTTCTGTCTGCTGTTTAATATATTCAATGCTCTCCTTGTCACTCCTGTTTCCTGCACCTCCTTCCCCCAATGATGTGTCACCTCAATGCAAACTTTCTCTCTCTCTCTGTGCAAAACAAATGAGACAGGGGCAGGAACCAGGAGAGCAGTGGAAAAAAATGGGGCCTTGGTCGCAAAAAAATGTACCTATAGTAGATGTAAGTACAATGAGGCATACAGGACTCACATCTAAGTTCTCTGCATTGGCGCCTCCTCACATGTTGCTTCAATGAAGTCGGCAAAACAAGATCCGCATGGTGGCTATCTACTTAATGCTGGCTGAAATTGTGTTACCGACTGTGGACTGTAACTGCCAATACATTACCCAGCCACATTTGATATACTTTCTACTCTACTGAAGATACTGTATGTACTCAAGTATAAGCTGAGACCCATAATTTTACAACCAAAAACTGGGAAGAACTATTGACTCGAGTATAAGCCGAGGGTGGGAAATGCATTGGTCACAGCCCCCCCTCCAGTATATAGCCACCAAGCCCCCGGTAGTATACAGCCTGTCAGCCCCTAGTAGTATACAGCCTGCCAGCCCCCTATACTATACAGCCTGCCAGTCCCCAGCAGTATACAGCCTGCCAGTCCCCAGCAGTATACAGCCTGCCAGTCCCCAGCAGCGTACAGCCTGCCAGCCCCCAGCAGCGTACAGCCTGCCAGCCCCCAGCAGTCGTACAGCCTGCCAGCCCCCAGCGCGTACAGCGTGCTCCCCCCCCCCCCAGCACTTAGGAAAAAAAAAACTTATATGCTTACCCTCCGATGTCCCCGATGTCGGCGTGTCCCCTCTTCTTTCTTCCCCCGCGGCTCTTCTTCTTTCTTCTGTCATGGACGCGGCCATGTTTTCTTCCAGCAGGCGCATACTAGGACGCAGCCGCTGCTGACGTCATAGTATGCGCCGGCCAGGAAGATAACATGGCCGCGTCCATGACAAAAGACAGAAGAAAGAAGAAGAGCCGCAGGGAAGAAAGAAGACGTGACGTACCGACATTGGGGAGCCGCGTGGAGAATCGGGACGACGGACGGTGAGTATATACGTTTAATTTTTTTAAAGTGGGTTTTGTAATAGACTCGTGTATAAGCCGAGAGGACGTTTTTCAGCACATTTTTTGTGCTGAAAAACTCGGCTTATACACAACTATATACGGTAAGCTGCTTTAAATTGGCCTTTTTTGTCACATTGCCATAATTGAAATGGTAATGGTCGATGTAACTTATAGATATAATTTTACTAGCTGTAGCTCCCAGTGTATTAACCCCTTAGTGTCCAAGCTCATTTGCGCCTTGATGACAAAGGCTATATTCTTAAAACCAGCATGTGACACTTTATCCGGTTATAAATTTAGAAGGCTTTAACTTACCCAAGTGTTTTTGAGTTTGTTTTTCCATTACATGTTGTACTTCAAGTTAAAAAAAATTTCAAACTTCAATATGTTCTGGTTTTCAAACTGATAGTCTTACTACCCAAATTAGAAACTACCATATATACTCGAGTATAAGCCGAGACCCCTAATTTTACCACCAAAACCTGGGAAAACCTATTGACTCGAGTATAAGCCGAGGGTATAGTATAGAGCTAGCCAGCACCCATGTAGTATACAGCCAGCCCCATGTAGTATAAAGCCAGCCAGCCCCATGTAGTATACAGCCCGCCCCCTGCCAAGCCCATAAAAAATAAAAAACTTACTCACCCTCCGGTGTCCGGTTCATTGCTGCGGGTCCTGATCTTTGGCGCGGTTCCCAGCGGCTCCTCTTCTCTCTTCTTTCTCTAGCCGACAGAGTCGCGTCCATGCGATCTGCCGACGGGCGCACACTATGATGCTTGACTTGTGTATAAGCCGAGGTGAGTTTTTTCAGCACATTTTTTGTGCTGAAAAACTCGGCTTATACATGAGTATATACGGTAACTAGCATTTAATATATCTCAGCTTTTTGTTGGCGTCATTTTAGAAGTGTCTTTTTTATTTTATTATGACGCTACAAAGATCACAAATTGAACAGCATCTCAAATTTTCAAAAATTTTTTTACAATCAATTATTTTAGGGACCATTTCATACTATAGGGGTTTTTGGAAGTTCCCACAATAGAAACCCCCCACATATCACCCCATTCTATTAACTTCACCCCTAAACTATTCAGAACAGCAGGTGGGAAACTTGTTAACCCTTTATGTATTTACAGAAATTCAAACAAAATGAAGGTTTAATTTGGAATTCACCAATGTTTATCATTAATACATTCATTTAGCCGCAAAATTTACCCACATAAACTGAATAAAAGTAGAAAATGGATCTAAGAATATATTGGGCCCTTTTTTCCGAGTAACACCCCATATGTGGATGTAAACCAGGGGACATGGTGGGCGCCATGGGTCAGGAGACATTGAGCTTTTGTATTGCAGGATAGTTTTCAGGTTTCATGACATGTTTGTAAAGCCCCTGGGGCTGTGTTCACAAGTGCCATTTTGTTTGTGTGTTGAAACATTATCCAAAGGCACCACCAAAAATTAAAAACTTATGTACCAAAAAATGATTACCTTTACCATATTCTGACTTCAACAACTTTTTCATACTTAGGAGTACAGAGTTGGCTAAGGTGTCATTTTTTTTACGGGATGAGCTGACGTTTTCATTGCTACCATTTTGGGGACGGTGCAAACTTTCGATCACTTTTCATTATGTTTTTTATGTGTTGCGAAACGGCAAAAAAGTGTTGATTTGGATATTTGAGTGCATTTTTCCGTTACGGGGTTCACCGCCGGGAATAACAGTTTTTATATCTTTATAGATTGGGCATTTTGGGACGTGGTGATACCTAACATTACTAGTATATAAACTAGTGATCATGTGATCACTAGTTCATCCTAATGCACTGCAATAACCATGTATTAAAGCCACAATGCAATAACCATGCAGATGCATAGGCTGATGGGCATCTGCTCGGTCGAGTCCGTGGCTAAGAAGACGGTACCTCGCCATCGCGGTGCCGGGAGGAGAGAGAGAGGGAGCCCCCTCCCTATACAGGTACATCGATCCAGTGGTCACAGCATTGAATATTAGATTAGACCGACTGTAAAAAAAAAAAGGAAAGAATGCATGAGGAGACACACAGGCTCGTGCAGCCTCCCTTCAACCACCCTCAGAACGAATGCTGGCAGGGAGCCAGCTAAAGTGAAAAAAAGTTTTATAAAGTAGTGTGGCAGTATTCAGAATGCGAACAGTCATTTTTAAATAAGCATAGCATAGGGTTATTGGAACCTGTCAGCAGCTAAAAATGACATTCCTGGTGACAAGTCACTTTATTATATCAAGGGGGGGGGGGAAATAATAATAATAATAATAATAATAATAACCAAATAATAATCACCAGAAACTTGAACCTATAAGGAAAACAAATTGCAAGGAAAATGTAAAATGATTGACCCTGGTTCCATTTTCAAGTCTATAATTGCTTCAGAATATAGATGTTGAAAGATATTGGATCCAGAGAATTGACAGAGATGTGAATGTCATTGTGAATGATGGAGCCCATGATGTATAATAACTATGCTGATGGAAATGTAAATTGTGCTTAATAAAAACTATGAGTCATGGGCTTCTCTATATTAGATATCTAGTTAGGAAATAAGGATATATCTGTTACATGTTAACTACTTCACGGCTGCCATACTTCGACAGTATATATTTAATTTTTGCATCTGCCCGTTCAGATTACACGTATATACAAATCATAACACATCATATACCCTGGTACACCCTTACGGTGTCCTGTTAAAGAGGAAAATCCCCCCTTTAATTCCTTAAGGACGCAGCCAGTTTATAGTTTAAGGCTCAGCCCCATTTTTTGTATTCTGACTTGCGTCGCTTTATATGGTTATAACTTTAACAATGTTACTTATAAAAACGATTCTGAGATTTTTTTTTTCTCACATGTTGTACTTCATTTTAGTGGCTGATTTTGGCTGATAAGTTTTGTGTTATTTACAAAAAAAAAAGAAAAAATGATGAATTTTTGGAAAATGTTGCCATTTTGAAAATTCTAAATCAGTGTGTTTTCAGGCAGATAGGTTTACCATCAAAAACCCACTATACAATCAACCAATTTTAAAATCTGCACCCCTCAAACTATCAGAAACAACTTTTAGGAAGATTGTTAACCCCTTGAGATCTTCATAGTAATTACATCAAAATGGAGGTGAAATTTAGAATGGTCAAATTTTGTATATGTTCATTTAGCCCTAAAATTTACACATTTCCAAAAGATTTATTACACAATTTCTCCTGAGTACACAGACTCCCCACATGTGGCTGTTACTTGTTTTATGGGAACACAGCAGGACGCTGAAGGGAAGGAGGAACCTGCAGCTGGCAGGATTTTAGATTCCTCTTTGGCACCTTTTGCAGGCTATGAAATTTTAGTTTTTACGTTATTGGGGCCATGTGATGGCAATTTTTTTGAGTGATGAGATGCATTTTCCAGTGTTACCGTTTTGGGGTTGGTATCCCCTATTGTTAAAAATGGAGGAATTTTTTTTTGAGCGCAGGAGTACAAAAGCATCAATTCTGTACTGGATTTTTTTTTTTGGTGTTCACCGTATAGTCTAATAATCATGTTATCTTTATTCTATGGGTTGATACGATTATGGGGATACCATACTTGAATATTTTTTCTTACTTTTTACTAAATTTGCCAAATAAAACCCTTATGTGGGGAAATTTTTGCATCACCATCTTCCAGGTGGCATAACATTTTTACTTTTATTGGCTATGGAACTGGTTGATGGCTTGTTTTTTTGTGTGACATGTTTTTTGTGTGACTATGCAACAGTATCTTTCTGGAGTACATTTGATTTTTTGATCACTTTTTATTGCATGTTTTGTGGGATTGAATAGGTAAAAATCAGAATTTTTGGTGGGTTTTTAATTGTGCGGGTTCTATAAATATTTACTTTTATTTTACGAGTTGTTACGGACGCGGTGATACTATATATGTGAGGTTTGTGTTATGATTTAGACTATTTTTGTGTGTTATATGTCTCTTAATATGTTATGGGGATTATGATGCCTTTAAATGGGTCAGAGACGCATCTTTCAGGCACTTCCGGCAGGCAGCCCTGGGTCCTGATCGGACCTCGGGGTTGTCAGGGAAACGATGCTGATGGAAATGTAAATTGTGCTTAATAAAAACTATATGAGTCATGGCTTCTCTATATTAGATATCTAGTTAGGAAATAAGGATATATCCGTTACATGTTAACTACTTCACGGCTGCCATACTTCGACAGTATATATTTAATTTTTGCATCTGCCCGTTCAGATTACACGTATATACAAATCATAACACATCATATACCCTGGTACACCCTTACGGTGTCCTGTTAAAGAGGAAAATCCCCCCTTTAATTCCTTAAGGATGCAGCCAGTTTATAGCTTAAGGCTCAGCCCCATTTTTTGTTTTCTGACTTGCGTCGCTTTATATGGTTATAACTTTTTAACAATGTTACTTATAAAAATGATTCTGAGATTTTTTTTTTCTCACATGTTCCGGCAGGCAGCCCTGGGTCCTGATCGGACCTCGGGGTTGTCAGGGAAACGGTTGCGCCTTCCCCCCCGAAGACGGCGCACGGAGGGGGGGGGCAATCGTGGGGGAAAGAGCATATAACGGGTTAAACACCCGCAATCGGAGCCCACTACGACCACGGGTGTTACACTGGGGTGTCACCTGTTAGTTACAGCCGGCACCCTGTGAATCCTGATGCCGGTATGGCTCAGATCTTGAGCTGAAACGGCATCAGCTCTGCATCCAATATATTGGATGCTGAGCGCTAACAGGTTAAAATTTTATTAAGATTGTGTTGCAGTGATTATCTTATATATACAGATCTCTTAAATTTCTGACTTTAACTGTGAATATATCCGGTTGTGCTTCACCTAGAAAAACCATGCTGATTTGATGTTAAAGAGGAGATTTAATAGGACACCTGAACCCAAAGTTTAGGAGATATGACCACTTGAACTAAAGTGGGAGAAAAAGAACTACACTGCAATTATGTGGAAGATCAATCAACTTCGAAAAAGTATCTTTGAATAACTAGAAATGGACAAAAATAAATGAATATGAATTGTTATGTAAGAAACACACAAGGATCTGAAGGACAGAACTGTACACATTGGGACAGATTTATAAAAAGGGGTTAGACAATGCAGTGTTACACTTGACTGTCGTATTCTACACCAGATTTATATAAGTGTCTGGTGCTGGATGATAAATGTGTCCTAGTATAAGACTGTCTAGTCGTAAATTGCACCTACTATTAGTTGGCTTAATTTAAGCCAGAAAATTAGGAAAAAATTCTGTTGGGTCAGCAGTATTTTTGGCGCACAGATGTTTTTTGCTTTTTTTGCCCCCTTTTCACAGGCCACGCCCATTTTGTCAAGCTAGGAGAGCAAGAAAACGGTCTAAAACCCTTTATAAAAGTGGCACAGACAGTTTTTAAGTGCAAATTACAACAAAATGCTGGCGTAGACAGATTAATACACCTCCCCTAATGTATTCAATAATCTATCGTAGAAAATACGATTTGAATAAATTCAGTGCTTTTTAATATATTTTAAATCATCTGGCACCCTGCCAGAAGCGTGTGGTGAGTCCCGGGTGTAAGGGTGCAGTTTTAATTGGCTCAAGTCGTCTTTTCCTCAATCCCTCCTTCCCTCCTCATCAGCATCCACCTCCCTTAGCCTCTCCCCTACTTCCTAAATGAGGACGGATTTAGGAGAAGATGACTAATGCCATTTCAACTGTTTCCCATCCCCCCCCCCACACACACTTCGCGACTCGCCATATGCTGCTTGAAGGGTTCAATGTAATTTAAAATAATCCGTTAAAAGCACCAGATTTATTCATCTTGCCAACAAAGGCATTTTTGCAAATGAACATGCCATAAACTATTGGAACCCGTCTTTAGGTAAAAATTACCTCACTGATGACAAGTTCCCTTTTAAAGACTGAGATGATGGCTTGTACAAATCATTGTCAATGAATACTGGAGGGGGGGCAGTATTCAATTACTGGGGGGTTGGCTGCTGCATGGGGCATTTTAGTACTGAGTGAGGCTGCTGCAGGGCTTTTCATTACTGGGGGTGCTGCCGAATGGGGCATTTCTTTACTGGGGTAGGCTGCATGGAGAATTTCATTACTGGGAGTGGTGCTGCATGGGGCATTTCATTACTGGGGTAGGCTACATGGGCATTTCATTACTGGGGTAGGCTGCATGGAGCATTTCATTACTGGGGTAGGCTGCATGGAGCATGTCATTACTGTGGTAGGCTACATGGGCATTTCATTATTGGGAGAGGACTGCACGGGGAAATCAACTACTTGGAAAGGCTGCTTGGGATTTCATTACTCGGGGAGGCTCTGACCAATGCATTTCCCACCCTACTCAAGTAAATAAGTTTTCCCTGAATTTTGAGGTAAAATTAGGGGCCTCGGCTTATACTCGAGTTTATGTGGTATTTTTTAAACTACAAATTTAGATTTCATATCAGAGTCAAAACTAGTATGCAGGGGAAGTGTATTTATGAGCAGTTGTCTTTCAAAACAATATATGGTTCAATAAAACAAAACAGTTGCTTTAAAAATAAAGCAGAAAACCTTTACAAATAGAATAGATCAATTAGAAGTGGAAATAAGTGGTAGAATACAGGACATGGGATGTAAGAATACAGTCGTGAAAATGAAACGCACATCTATTTCAATGTTGCAGTTGTATGTATTGGAACATAGTGAAAAGGAACATCTTGTCTAAGATCTTAAAATGGGAGAGATGAGTATTTATCTGAATGACAACAAAATTATAGTACAATGAATCACTATGTATCTAACAAAAAGCTCAAGAACGTCTGGTACATTTGTCCTATCATCCTTCCTTTGATTATAGAAATTTGCCACGCAATCTGTAAAACAGCCGCACATTAGATGCTCCCACCTCAAACTTCACCTTTGGTAATGGTTTGAGGTTTGGTGCCTTTTGGCCTCTAATCATAGGGTGTATTATAGCAGCCAAAATGGTATGTATTATTACGTAATCTGACCAGACTATATTCCCCTAGTATTTCGTAGGTTTGCCTAAATGTTGGTCAACCTATAAACTTACCTCCCCATCATTTTTGGTCAATAAAGTTTTGAACTGTGAGCATGTATACAGATCATGGAGTTTGAGTACATTATAATTTTAAATGTTGATTCCAGATATTCCACACGTGGTCCTTGGCTCCTGCACATTTATTATGTTAACTATTTTCAATCCACTTTCTGAAATCTGCCAAGGCATACCTAGTTATTTCCAATTTATGGTAAAATGATGATCTTTCCACTTTCCATAGAGTATGGTCCCACAGTGGTCACAAGAACCTATAGTAGTTTAGAAATTCTTCTGTAACCAATTCTGTATTTCAAGTTTGCTAAAACAAGGTGGCGAAGGTCTCACTAGTTTTACTCATCATGAGATTTATCTTGGTAATGAGACTATTTATAGACCATCAGTTGAACCGGCCGGTATAATTTTCCTAGTGGCAGGATTGCATCTTAATCATTGTTTTATTTCATATGGTGTCATGCCTTTCTATAGCTTTTGTTCATACTTATTCCTGTGTGTTTCATATAAATATGTTTATTCCACTCTTATTTTTAATGTGGATTGGATGGGTTGTTACCGATATCTTGTGAGAATTTCATGTCAGTAGCACCTTTAGAATTATATATTAATATATTTAAATAACTTTAATACATTAACTTAAAATTGTTAATGTTTTCAATACAACTAATTTGAAGCTTATTGAGTTGTCTCTATGCTATGACAGATAACCCATGATCCACTATAAACAATAGGTCATGGTCACAACTTACCTTCTTCTCCTCTCTGCTTTGATGGGACCTCCTATAGACTATATCACTGTATGGTCCACACTGCTGCAGCAAATGGATATTATTTTTCCCAGATATAACAACCTACTGTGTAGAAAATTGTGTTGTGTGTAAATCAGTAAATGCACAAAAAAATCTGATAATTACTTTTAAAGTTGCTGTAAATGTGATTGATCACTAGGAACACAGTAGTGAATAGTCTAAAACATCAGAACATTTTTTACTGCATATGTCATGAGACCAAATAATAAACTGCCTTCTTTTTCTTATCTACTGTTTGGTTTCATTCTGCTTTGCATTATGGCGATTTTATGTTATTAGAATGATTTCTGCTTGAATCTGGGATTAGCATTTAGATTAAATTGTTCTATTGAATTAATAGTTTACACATTAGAAGTGAATCTAAAAAGCAGCTGGCATGGTCAGTGTATTAGCTCCTCGAAGTATTGTAGTGTTTAGTTATTTATAGGACATCGGCCATCAGTTTTACTGATGATAGAGTAGTCCTACTAGGCAGTTCCTGGGCGTTACAAAAATTATGCTAATCAGTCTGGGCCGCTCTGGCTATGTCACTGGAGCTCCTTGTGTTATCATTTATTCACTTATTCAGAGGTTGAGATAATGTCTACATGCTTCTATGACGCATACAGAGGCGGATTTACTCCCCCCAAAAAACCAGCAAGTGTATAAATATGGTTGGTGATTTTCTTGTTTAGACACTAAGCAAGGGGTTCCTACGCTCGCTGCGATTATGCAGAGGAGGAACCAGTGTTGCCCCCTCCTCCTACGCTGGGCCAGTTTGCGGCTCCGATAGAAGATCATTGACCGGAGCTCAGGTCACATGACGGTCTGCAGCAGCAGTTGCGGGCTGGAGCTGTCGGGAGCTCTTTCCCCTTCCAGGGCAGTGTGCGCTTATGGACAAAATGCCATCAACAGGATTGAAGTCACTATCTATAATAAAAAAGAAACAATCAAAAAGAAAAAAAACTGAAAACATTGGACGGTGCCTTGGGTGATAACTTCCAGAGAAGAAGAAATTTAACCAACCCCTATTTCACTGAATAAACTCGCGATGTAGAAAAATAATAACTCCTTGATTCGCTTAGATTCACTGTAATTGGAGGTATAGTGTCAAAAATAAAACGTAACCTTTATTTTTAGAAAAATTTAAAATAATGAGACCAGAGCTCTGAGTGCACAATGACTAGTTTCTTGTTCCACTGCTGAGGTGCGTGCATATGGTATGTACTGCACTTTTTGGTAGTGGTCAGCAGGGGATAGGTAAACCGAATAACTGGGATGTAGTATGGATTTGCTCACAATCCTGTTATATGTAAGTGAGGCAGTGCAATCAATACATAGCAATCTCTTTGTTGCCAGGAAGTAGTTGTCAGGTACACTACAGTGTTGTTTGATCCAATCTAGCTATAGCGGTCTTTGTGTAGATTGGATGAAAGTATACTGGCTATACTTCTAGCTATCAATTTTATTGACCAATCTGATCTGTCCGGCTGATAATTCTCAGTTTGTATTGCAGCTTCTAGGCTAACTGAGCTGTATATATTTGCCTGACTTGCAGCTAGAGAGTACTAGACACCGCTCACTGCTACATAACCTAGGACCCGACGCGTTTCTTTTGCCATAATCATCAGGGGTCTTCAAAGTTTGGCATAGTAGATTAGGGTATACAATGTTGGACAGCGATGCGGTTTGTGCACGTCCGGCATAGTCTGGCCGTGGCGCGCACCCTTGTTGCTCTCGCCTAAATACAGAATCCTGAGACCGTCATGCTTAACGAGCCCCTCTCTGGACCCAATTCAGGTGGTTGCCCCTCCCGAAGCATCACTGATGACGCGTGGTGTGAGGCGTTCTAGTTGGCCCACAGTTGTCTTGGGGAGGTTTTAGTCTCTGCTGGACATTCCCCTATTCCAGGCTCGACCAATCCGGTATTAGGGGAGGTTCCCAGTCTCTCCCGGACACTCCCTTCATAACACGATCGCAAGGATTAATGTGCGGGTTTCCTGATTTTACAGTATCGTGATTTTCCCGTTCTCCAGTTGTAACCCAGTGGTTGTGACCGCTTGTGACAGGTGGAAGACAACAGGTATCATACATGTGTATTTACACACTGTATTTCTATATAGGTCCGTCTTCGTTGTCAGGGATCGAAGTACTGCAACCGGCCAGACGTGTATAATCCCTCTATCCGGTTGTCTGACCCCCAAGGCCCCTTTTTTCCCGCCGACTAGACCAGACCTATCCCCCTACTGGTTTCCCCCTTGTTTTGCTTCTTGGGACAGTATCGAGGGTAGCCGTGCCTAATTCTTGCCCTGTACGAATCCGCTTTGTACTTTATTGTTTGGCAAATAATCAAATCTCCAGTGTAATGTAGGTTGTTTTCGCCTCATCTTCCTGTCCCTTCTCCGGTGTCTATCTTGCACTCTTGTGTGTTCATTTCATACACACTCAATATGTCTTTTTTCCGTCGACGCCCTCTTAGTGTGTTTGGCTTTTGAACCTCCGGCCTAATTTCCGTCTCTGCCCTGTTAGCTGTTCAATGCTCCACCGCACTGTGTGTTGGATTGACCCCTGATTGTAAAGCAGAAAACCTTTACAAATAGAATAGATCAATTAGAAGTGGAAATAAGTGGTAGAATACAGGACATGGGATGTACAGTCATGAAAATGAAACGCACATCTATTTCAATGTTGCAGTTGTATGTATTGGAACATAGTGAAAAGGACATCTTGTCCTAAGATCTTAAAATTGGATGAATGAGTATTTATCTGAATGACAACAAATTCTAAGTACATTGAATCACTATGTATCTAACAAAAAGCTCAAGAACGTCTTGGTACATTTGTCCTATCATCCTTCCTTTGATTATAGGAAGTTTGCCACTGCATCATCCTGTAAAACAGCCGCACATTATGATGCTCCCACCTCCAAACTTCACCTTTGGTATTATGGTTTTGAGGTTTGGTGCCTTTTGGCCTCCAATCATGGGGTGTATTATAGCAGCCAAAATGGTACGTATTTTTACGTAATCTCACCACACTATATTCCCCTAGTACAGTGGTGGCGAACCTATGGCACTGGTGCCAGAGATGGCACTCGGAGACCTCTCTGTGGGCACACGGGCTGTCTCCCAGGCACAGGGTTTGCCTGACATGACACCTTCCTGCAGTCTCAGGCAGTCCAAGTAGTGACCCATCTTGTGCTGCTTGGTCCTGTCTGAAGAGTGAGGAGATGTGGACAGGGTTGGATTGGAGCTCAAAGATTCTGGTAGCAATAAGTTTGTTACTGCCTAAATTGCCGTGTTGGCACTTTGGGAAAAGCTCGTGTGTTTTAGGTCTCATTTTGGGCACTCAATCTCTAAAAGGTTCGCCATCACTGCACTACACTATTCTTCATGCAACAGAAAATTCTGCACTGAAATGGGCGTCTAGTGCTCAGTGTATATATTCTGCCTAGACTCATTGCAGCTAGAAGTAGCTAGACACCGCCTCACTGCTACATAACCCTAGGACCCGACGCGTTTCTTTTGCCATAATCATCAGGGGTCTCAAAGTTTGGCATATTAGATTAGGGTATACAGTATTGAACAGCGTGCGGTGTGCACGTCCGGCATAGTCGTGGCCGTGGCGCGCACCCTTGTTGCTCCGCCTAAATACAGAATCCTGAGCCCGTCATCGCTAACGAGCCCCCTCTCCTGACCAATCAGGTGTCCGAACGTCACTGATGACGCGTGGTGTGAGGGCGTTCTAGCTTGGCCAATCGGTTGTTAGGGGAGGTTTTAGTCTCTGCTGGACATTCCCCTATTCCAGGCTCGACCAATCAGGTATTAGGGGAGGTCCCAGTCTCTCCCGGACACTCCCCTCTTCATAACACGATCGCAAGGATTACTGTGCGGGTTCCGGATTTTACAGTATCGTGATTTTCCGTTCTCCAGTGTACCCAGTGGTTGGACCGCTTAGTGACAGGTGGAAGACACAGGTATCATACATGTGTATTTACACACTGTATTTCTATATAGGTCCCGTTGTCATGGGGATCGAAGTACTGCAACCGGCCCAGACAGTGTATAATCCCTCTATCATGTATGTCTGAACGCCCGACTAGAAGACATCCTTATGGTGTGACAGTATCGAGGGTATTGTCTAATTCTGTAGAACGTATAATGTTTGGAAAAAAACTAAATAGGGTTGCTCACCTGGTGACGACTTGTCAAATCACCAAATGCCCCGGGCAGGGGTGCTCGGATAACCGATGGTCTCTCTATGTAGATGTGTTGGATCCTGACATAATCCAGCAGCCACCAGCCAATAAACTCCCAAAGGTTCCAAAAAGTAGGAACTCTGGATAACTATGGCAAAAATTGTGGCACTATTGTCCAGAATTGTTAACCAACCACCAAGGGGAATGAACCCCAGACAGTGAGGTGAAGTCTATTTATTATTAAATTAATTAATTATTAATTATTTAATCAATTAAAATGTATAAATATACTATAACAACAGTCACAAATGGAGGACAGCATGAGGAAGGAGGAAGTGATGCCACAGAAGGAGGAGGAGAAACTGAGCAACAGTGCATGATGGCTTAAAAATACAGCGAAGCAAACAATTAAATCTTTGACCACTAATGGGCAGCATGTATAACATGAGAAAGGACATACCATTGCAGACTTAATGTACAATACAAGACCAATAGCAACATGGGCAATAGAAAGAGAAAAACAAAACGTAGATAAAGGAATTGGGTGGGAGGTTATAAAGGAGAGGGAAGGTAGAGAAGGGGAGTTTCGTTACAATAGTCACTAGGAAATATATCAATATATCATGAGACTGTAGCTATACAGAGGGGAGTGGGGTAGTACAGGGGCTAGGGGAGGGAAAGGCCAGGAGGCCTGAGAACAATGCATATGGAGGGAGGTCAGATACATCTTGTTGAGAGAACCTATTAGAGTACCAGTATCTTTGGAGGTGGGAGTTCCACAATCCATACGAACCATCCTTCCTGTGGGGTAATTTGTATGTGTTAGGTTTCCATGCCAAGTGGGATAAAATGGGTCAATTTTTTAGATTTCTGTTGTATCATGTTTATGTTTACTTGATGAAGTTAAATAGTGTAGAACATGTTCCTAAAAATAATAATAATAGAAACGGAGTCACACAGTGGAGAAGAAATATTAACTTCTGGAACATAAAATGTATATTTTTTTCCGAGTAAATTGAATGAAGCCCATGTTTGTTCACGTACAATATCTAGAGTTCATTATAGTAAATTAAATTTCTTAGCGAGTCTTACATCAGCATTTTATAGTGTGAGACACCTATCAAGAACATCTGAGTGTGGAGAACAAAGTTTCTGTTTTGTATTCCTGCAAAAAGTAAATGTTTAAAATAAATATAAATTGATCAAAAATAGTGACAATGTCAGCAAGAGGCATTAGACATAATACGAAAAAGGCAACACTATATTGCAAAATGTTTCCACAATAGACATCCCAAAAACTCAAAACAAGGGAAGGAAAGTGAAAAAATTAACTATAACCCTCCATCCGCTGGAAAAATTAGGGAGAATAATTCCTGCTTCGTAGCACATGTAGTTGGGGAGTATTTGTGTCAATGAAATTGTTATAAAAGGAGGCACCTCCAGAACCTATGAACCCAGAAGTATGTTTGTCTTTTTTTACTATGTTATTTCTCATATTTTTGAGAACAAATTGTAGTGTTAAAGGGGCTTTGTAATGTCACAGCATAGAATATGCCATAACACTGTGGACAGTGGGAGTGTAATGTAGGACTTAAAGGGAACCTGTCATCATTTTACCCCCACTAAATTGTTATTCCCTGCATGTAGGGGATGAAAAGTAATTTCTGGAATTCCCTTTTATGTGAAACCTTGCCCATTTACTTGTTTGTTTCTTAGCATGTTTCTAGTTACTATATGACTGAAGATAGGAGCTTTTGGAGTGACGCAACTACTAGGGAAAAGTGTGAGATTTCACGTAAGAGGGGGAATTTAGAAAGGACATTTCATACTCAACCTGTCACCAGGTTTGACCTCACTAAACTACCATCCCCCTCAGGTAATTTTTCAACCGATCACAAAAACCAAGTAACCTCTGTCTCTTGTTCAACCCCATCTCGCCTCCTCCCTACCATTCTCCCACTTCTTACCTGCTGTGTTGCATGCTGTTTTCTTTGAACTCTATTTCATATTTAAAAAAAAAAACACTGCACCCCTATTTCTATTTTAGATAGTAATTATTATTTGTCAAATTAAAGTTTGTGTTATGTCGATAACCCTTTACATACATGTCAGATGTTTGGAAATGTTATGCTATATATTCTCCATCATTTGCACTACATGATGTGACTTACCATTGTAATGTATTTTAAATGTTAACCCCTTATCACCAACGCTTGTTTTCAGCTTAGTGACCAGACTCCATTTTTTTGGGGGGGAAATTTTTAGATTTGGTTATAAATTCGGAATGCTTTAACATATCCCGGTGATTTTGAGATTGTTGTTTCCTCTTTTTCCTGTTGTTCCATGAAGTACAGAGGACAGCACCTCTGGTGATAACATCTGGTGCTTTGATTATATCGTGAGGAGAATTAGCGGTGCTCATCTGATAAATACTTGAATAGTAGGCTCATAGAATGACTCTTCACCATGAAGATTAGCCGTATTGGTAGTGTTGGCTGTTATCCAGTACTCCAGGTGTTTTTGCAGGGGATACAACTGTCTATACAGCTCCAAATACCGGTGAACTCTAAAAGGGTCCAGTTATTGGCAAGACACAAAGCAGTAGAAAAATAACGAGAGCTGTTATGGGGCACTTACAATACGCTTCCCCAGAAATTCAAATACATTTCATAGATGTCCTCATCATCTCTCATCTCTGATCTGTCTCATCGCTTTTTCTATAAGTCAGATACTAGTGAATGCTCAGAAGCTAAATGAATGTGTAAATAAACCCTCTACCCTGATAATCTAACCACATTGTCAGCATCTCACTCAGCACAGAGGGATCATGAAGTGTCTGCTTAGAGAGTCCCAGCCCAAACTCTGGAATTTTACACTGATAGGAGCTAAAACAGCAATACAACCGAGTACAATTTTAAAGTAAGGGGTTAAAAATGATCTTTGTGTACACATCACTAGGCGATTGAAATTTGCGAATTTTCTTTCAATGGCAAACCCCTTTAATGCACTGATGGCTTCTATGTTTAGTTAAAAAAACGTAATAAAAAGAATCTGAAAAGTAAAGCTGTAGAAATGGCACTTAGCTGATAATTATTTGGACTGTGATGGATGACTGAGGTTTCTCGGTCTCAGTTGGGTATAGTCAACATATTAACAATTCCGGTGAAAATTGCTGTCTGGTCATGTACTCGCAAGATTAAGGATTCTTCTCTCTAAAAATCTAATTCTGGAAGATGAAGAAATGGGATTTTCTGATTCTTGTTAATTGCATATCAGTTCTGTAAAGTATAGGCAGACATTTGAGATGAGTCGGTGTCATTTCTTTAGTGGCTTTAGATTTTTCTCTCCTATATATATGTTTATCTTGTTCCAAACACTAAAACGTCAAAACTGCAAAACACAAAGAAGAATTTCCCATCTTCCTGCAGGCAGACAATCATTGCTAAAAATAAAACCTTTTTACAGGGGAGATTGAAAATACTAATCTGTTTGTTAAATTGTTCCTCTAGGTGTCTCTTCAGATCGCCAAATCAAGAGAACTCTACCCATGACTCCTTATAATATATAAACGCCAAAATATAAGCTTTAACCAAAGTCAAGTGAGACATTTCATTGCTTAACTGTTATATCACTTACTGTATATATACTCGAGTATAAGCCGAGTTTTTCAGCACAGTTTTTGTGCTGAAAAAGCCTCACTTGGCTTATACTCAAGTATATTTTAAAAAAAACCTTAGTACTCGCCTCCAGTAATTACCCACGGCCTCCTCTTCTCCCCCGGCTCCTCTTCTCCCTGCATCTTCCAGGTTAAAGGCAATGCGGGCAGAGACATTTCTGTGCTCTCTGCCTGCATGCACACACAGTGACGAGGCGTGATGTCATTAGCCGCGGACGTCATCATCACTAAATACCCCCCAAAAGACAAACAAATAGTATAAGTGAAAACTGAAGCTAGTCCTGCATATAAAAAACACCTAAATAGCTCCATAGTCCGAAATGATAAATCAGTTAAAATTAAATACAGTCTGACAACATGAACATGCAAAGAGTGATTTAGTTTTTACCCTCTTTCCCCTAAAATAAGACCCCCCCCTCCCCAGCAAATAGTGCAATTTTGTTCAAGCTTAGAAATATAATGCCCCCCCCCATGATGTAGTATTAGTAGATTATTTGGCTACTCCAAGAGCTTCTGACATTCATGGGATTAAATATGTGATACGAGAAGCTACCCAGACAAGATGTCTTGTACGCAAAGTGCTATTGCTAAACATATGAGATTGATTACAAATGAATGAATATAAGGATTAAAAGTCCATTTAAAGTCTGGTACGCCGTTTTGGTAGTCCCAATGTATATTCCATATTGTAGTTACCAGGCTTATAATCCTTTCATGGACCCCATAATATAAAAATAAGATAATATATACCTATATTCATAGATTATTAACTCTGATAGTAAATTATATTTAACCCCTTAGCGCTCTGTCTATGATATATTGGACGGAGAGCTGATGCCGACACCCCAGTGTAACACCCGCAGTCAGGGAGGGCTTCGATTGCGGGTGTTTAACCCGTTAAATGCTGTGGTCAGCGCAACTGCCGCATTTAACCTGCCTTTGGGGGTCTTTCCCCCACGATTGCCCCCCCCCCTTCTTTGGCAATCGTTGCTATGGCAGCCCTGGGGTCCAATCCGGGTTTATAACAACCCATAGAATAAAAGTAAATCATTATTGAGCCCGCACGGTGAATGCCGTAAAAAAAAAAAAATTAAAAAACCTGCCAAAAATTATCCCACAAAAATGCAATAAAAAGTGATCAAAAAAACATGTACTCCAGAATGATACTTTTGCAAAGTACAACATTTACCACAAACAACAAGCCATCAACCAGCTCCATAACCAAAAAAGTGTTATGCCACCTGGAAGACGGCGATGGAAAAATGATAGATTTTTCCCCACATTAGGGTTTTATTTGGCAAATTTAGTAAAACATAAGAAAAAATATTCAAGTGTGGTATCTCCGTAATTGTATCGACCCATAGAATAAAGATAACATGATTATTCTATGGGTGAACACACAAAAAAGTAAAAAAAAATCCAGTACAGAATTGTTGCTTTTCTACCCCTGCCCTCAAAAAAAAGATCCTAAATTTTCAACAATAGGGGATACCAACCACAAAATGGTGACACTGGAAAAAGCATCTTATTCGGCAAAAAAATGCCGTCACATGGCCCCAATAACGAAAAAGTTAAAATTTTATAGCCTACAAAAGGGGCTGATGAGGAAACTAAAATCCTGGCAGCTGCAGGGCGCTCCTTCCCTTCTGCACTTCGCTGTGCGCCCATAAAAGAAGTAATGGCCACATATGGGGGGGTCTCTGTACTCGGGAGAAATTGCAGAACAAATTGTATGGTGGGTTTTCTCTTTTGGAAATGTGTAAATTTTAGGGCTAAATGAACACATAACCAACAAAATTTGGCCATTCTAAATTTCACCTCCATTTTGATGTAATTACTATGAAGATCTCAAGGGGTTAACAATTTTTCTAAAAGTTGTTTCTGATAGTTTGAGGGGTGCAGATTTGAAAATGGATTAATTATTTAGGGTTTTTTTGGTATGTAAAATTTCATTCAAAACTGTATTTATCCCCAAAATAGTGAAAATACAGAAAATCGATATTCAATTTGTAAGCCACGTGACATCAAAATAAATTATCCAGACATTTCAAAAATTATGAAAATGTAAAGTAGACATATGGGAAATGTTATTCAGCAACTTATTTAGGTGGTAAATCTATCTGCCTGAAAATACAATGATTTCGAATTTCACAAAATCAGCCACAATTTACCACTAAAATGAAGTACAACATGTGGGGAAAAAACAAACTCAGAATCGTTTAGATAAGTAACAGTTTTCAAAAGTTATAGCCATATAAAGCGACGCAAATCAGAATCCAAAAAATGGGGCTGAGCCTTAAGCTATAAAATGGCTCACATATCCAGTGTATCAATAATTCGGTAATCCCCAGTAGTAAGTTTTTTTCGCACTTCTTTTAAATACAGACCCTTTCCCTTTGAGAGTATATTGCAACCGACGAAGAATCCGTTCCAGATTTGAAACACATTTTGCTTTGAAAATCTTTTTAAAGGAATCCTACCATTTGATTTTATGCATTATGATGCAAACTTATATTGAGAATTCTGTAGCTACACTGATGCAGAATCCCAGAGCTGAGTGTTTTTGCTGATAAAACAGATATAACATTATGATAATGAAGCTCTGTCCCTTCTATGGCTCCTTCAGCGCTTGCTTCAGCGCTTGCCCTAGCCTGTGAGTTTTTCTCTGCAGGAGAGAATGATGCAACTGTTCTCCCGTCCAGACTGAATAATCAATTGCTGCACCATCCCCCAGCTGCTGTGTATGAGTGATCCAGCTCTGGTTGATTAGTCATGTCTTGACCAACCTCCATTTTTAATTCCATGCTCCCGTGTGTAATGTGTTTGTCAGCCAGCCTGACCCAGATTTCCCAAGGTTCCCTGGACGTTATATTGGATGATAGTGTTTACCAATTCATGGTGTCGCACCCATCCTTTGAAGATCTACGGGAGTTTAAACCAGGACTCCCTTACCGGACAACCATTTCATGTGTATAAGGATGTTAGAGAAGTCGTTGGTTTTTTGTTCATGGAAAAACCTAGTGCCTTTTTAGGAGCAAAAAATAATATAAGACACTGTCCTATTTTTAGGGAAATATAGTAAATATTCTTTATCTTTTGAAAGTATTGAAGATATTGTAGGTCACATCGGCAATGCTGCTGGGTTGTGATTGTGAGCTCCATGGGGACAGGGACTGATCTGCCAAGCTCTATGTAGCGCTGTGTACGCTATATAAATAAAGAAAGAACTATTATTATTATTATTATTATTATTATGATGCAAGGTGCCTGCTATACAAGGCCATACATATAAGTTTAGCTGACCCCTTACATTTTTTAAGTGGTTCCAAACTGGATTTTCTCCTTCATTTGTTCTCTGTTCATAAATGTTGTATTCTTCTGTGTTATCCTTTATAGTAATACATATCATTTATATAGTAAATTATGAGCTGCTATAGCACATAATATATGATAATACAATTCACTTCATATCCTACAGCAACTGTTCATCAGTGCAAGGGGGTTTTAATATATGTATTGTCCCTTTCCTTCCATAGTTTATTAGAGTATACAGTGTGGTATTATGGATATTATTTATTTATATGGAAAATATGAAACCTTCATTATATGAATAAAGCACAAAACTGAGGATGGGAGGGTATGGATAACAATAAGTAGTATTCTTATCAGAATAAGGTTAGGATCCCTCTCATTATTTTAGATTATGTCCAGTGTTAGCGGTGAACACATGTATAATATTCTACCTTTTATTTCAAATGCATTTAAAAGCCAAATAAACCAGGGCCGGAGGGAGCAACGACCATTTTGCACTTCTACGTTCCTCCACAGCCCTTTACCTTTTTTTTTCATTAAAGGGAACCTGTCGCCAGGTTTTACCCTACTAGATTGCTAAAGAGATAGATGGAAATATGAGCTGCAAGTAAATATCCAGTTCCTGACTATTCAATTGCCTGTATGTCCTATAAGCTTGTTGGTATGTCAATGATACTTATTTTTAATATGATATTAAAAGCATGTTTCTAGGTACAGTACAATAGAAGCTGAAGTGACACTACCCTTGCATCCAATACACTTGTTTCACTTTTGTGTGAAAAGTCATATTTGCCTGACTTTGGGGGATACAAACGAGATTCCACATAAAAGATAGAATTCATCAAAAAACATTTCATAGCCTACTTGAGGCTGTGGGTAGTTATAGGGGTATCCTCGTCTGGGCATTCACATTCAGTTTCACTAATCTTCCTTATATAAACATTTCTTCAATTGGATGTTATTAATGTTCCTGTGTGAAGATAATTTCCCATAAACGTAGCCATGTTGTCCCTTAGAAACCAGATAGCTTCCTCGGTTACGACCACCTCACACTCTGGCAGCAGTGGCCAGGCATGCGCTACTGAGTCCTGCCTGACTTCCTGGATTCAGCGATCATTACCACAGGACGGCTGTGTGATATGCAGTAACTCCCGGACATTTCTTATATAAAAACTTTTTGTTTATCTGTGCAATCCCTCCAGCAGAGGTGGCCGTATCCGAGGAAGCCATCTCATTTCTTTTTTTTTTTTTTCTTCAACTCTTTATTTGTAATTTTAAATATAACAATCACAGATGCATCGGCCCTGGCAAGGGCAAAATAAAGGAGATATTCATGGTGTACCCTCCCGACACAGCAGGAGAAGCCATCTCATTTCTAAGGGACCATATGACAACATTTATGAGAAATTATTTTCACACAGGAACATTTTTTTTTAATAACATCCAATTGAAGAAATGTTCATATATGGCAGATTTATCAAACTGAATGTGAATGCCCAGACGAGAATACCCCTTTAAGTGTGGTAACAGCTGCTGACAGGTTCTTTTTTTTTTTTTTTTTTTGGTCTGACTGTGATGACAAATCATACATGCATTTCACATTATACATAAATTTTCACAAATACATATATAAAAAGTGGATGTGCTCTGTTCCACAAGCATCCATTGTTCAATCATGTTGTTCCAGTCTGAAAAAGTAACATACATAGGCGCAATTAGCACCCTTGTTATTTGATGTTTGCCATAATGTAATTCTCGGAAGAGGCTCCAACGGTAGAGGTCGCTTTTATTTAAGTTCACTTTGAACCCAGACACTTCCCCAAACTCTGCGATGTGAGTCAGGATCCGGGGTATTGCACGCAGTGGATACGATATGAATAACAGTATGTTATCCACATATAGAGCAGTTTTTACACAGCTATTTCACACTATAGTCCCCCGCTGTTGATAACAGGAGAGTGAATCGCCCTTGCCAGCGATTTGAGTGCTTAATCAAACAGAGGCGATAAAGCACATCCCTGTCACATTCCCCTGTGTAGGTGAATGACTTTTGATTTGAAACCAGACGTTAGGATTTCTGCCCTAGGGTTGGTGTATAAAGCTGTGACAAAGGTACAGAAAGGGCCTGAGTGCCCATATCTGTCCAGAACCAGTTCCAACCACCACCAGCAGTCTCGGTCAAAAGCTTTTCCTGTGTCCAAAGCCAGCAATTCTCTTTTGCTCACCGACGATGGTTGGTGTAGCACCACGTCCAGCATCACCAATACTTGGCGTGTGTTGGTAACCGCATCTCTACCCTTCACAAATCCCACTTCAGATCGACTTATTAATTTGGGTAGCAAGTCAGACAGGCGATTGGCCACTAGTTTTAAGTCCTGGTTGATTAACAATATAGTCCGATGAGAGCTGGACAGGAAGGGGTCTCTATCCGTAGAAGGGAACGGAGAGCCATGCATTATTTTAGTGAAATATCTGTCAAGCAGTGGTACAACCTGGTCACTGACACTTTTGTAGAACTCCACCGGAAATCCATCCGGCCCTGGTGCTTTCCCATGTCTTAACTGAATTGACCTCCTCTGGTGTTATATCCGCATTTGAACGAGTCATGTCGTCCTCCGATATTATAGGCAAAGTGATCTTGGATAAATACACCTCCATCATGACGTGGTCAAATGCTGATGTGTCGTTATATACGTCTGAATACAACTTGTAAAAAATGGACAGAATGTTGCGGGGTTCCTCATGTATCAGCCCATCTGTGTCTTTCAGCCTATTGATCTGTATTTGTGGTGACTGTTCCTTTGCTAAGTTTCCAAGAAATTTCCCATATTTATTTCCGAATCTGCACAAAGTGGCCTCCTATCTGGTATGGCTCTGTGATTCCTGATACTCTATCAAGGATTCATGGTGTCTTCTCGCTGACTTCCATTGGCAAATTTAGTAAAACATAAGAAAAAATATTCAAGTGTGGTATCTCCGTAATTGTATCGACCCATAGAATAAAGATAACATGATTATTGTCACAAAATGGTGACACTGGAAAAAACATCTAATTCGGCCAAAAAATGCCGTCACATAACAGAAAAAGTTAAAATTTTATAGCCTACAAAAGGGGCCAATGAGGAAACTAAAATCCTGGCAGCTGCAGCGCCCTCCTTCCCTTCTGCGCCTCACTGTGCACCCATAAAAGAAGTAACGGCCACATATGGGGGGTCTCTGTACTCGGGAGAAATTGCATAACAAATTGTAAGATGGGTTTTCTCTTTTTATCTTTTGGAAATGTGTAAATTTTAGGGCTAAATGAACATATAACCGACAAAATTTGACCATTCTAAATTTCACCTCCATTTTGATGTAATTACTATCAAGGGGTTAACAATTTTTCTAAAAGTTGTTTCTGATAGTTTGAGGGGGGCAGATTTGAAAATGGGTTAATTAAGCCACGTGACATCAAAATAAATTATCCAGACATTTCAAAAATTATGAAATGTAAAGTAGACATATGGGAAATGTTATTCAGCAACTTATTTAGGTGGTAAATCTATCTACCTGAAAATTCACTGATTTTGAACTTCACTTTACTGGTAAATTGTGGCAGATTTTGTGAAGTACAACATGTGGGGAAAAAACTATCTCAGAATCACTTTGATAAGTAACAGTTTTCAAAAGTTATAGCCATATAAAGCGACGCAAGTCAGAATCCAAAAAATGGGGCTGAGCCTTAAGCTATAAAATGGCTGCGTCCTTAAGGGGCTATCACGGTTGATCAATGTCTCACATATCCAGTGTATCAATAATTTGGTAATCCCCAGTAGTAAGTTTTTCTCGCACTTCTTTTAAATACAGACGCTTTCCCTTTGAGAGTATATTGCAACCGACGAAGAATCTGTTCCAGATTTGAAACACATTTTGCTTTGAAAATCTTTTTAAAGGAAACCTACCATTTGATTTTATGCATTATGATGCAAACTTACATTGAGAATTCTGTAGCTACACTGATGCAGGATCATATCTTTGTTCCTGATACTCTATCAAGGATTCATGGTGTCTTCTCGCTGACTTCCATGCTTCTGAGTGTAATGGGGTGGGGCGTGATAGGTATGTAGTTCAGGCCTCCCTAAGGGTATTGCTGGTTGGGGCATAACGTTCCCTATTCCATAGTTTGAATGTCGCTACATGATTCATTATTTCCCCCCTAAGCTCCATTTTGTCTGCTTCCCAGCACATGGAAGGCTCAAGTTGTTGGCCTACTTGAGAAAACTCATATTAAAAAAAGGAGTCATCTCTAGCGAGGTAAATCAGAAATCGCCAGCAAAAATCCATCCCTGGCTTAAATGTGGGAGCTATGAATATGGATGTCGGTGCATGGTCTGAAACTAATATTTACCCCACAGTCTTTTCTATCGTGCGCTGGAACAACGACCCCTGCACAAAGATATAGTCCAGTCTGGAAATGGGTGGTGTACATCGGGGTAAAACGTGAATTCCCTGTCGTCAGGGTGATAAAATCTCCAAGTGGAGTCTGGACATGGGTGGTGTATATCCGGGTAAAACGTGAATTCCCTGTCGTCAGGGTGATAAAATCTCCAAGTGGAGATGCCATTTAAAAAAAAAAATTAAATTCTATAAAAAGTGATCAAAAGGTCGTACACTCCTAAAAATGATAACATTGCAAACGTCATCAAAATCCGCAAAAAACGACACCACCCACAGCTCCGTACACCAAAGTATGAAAAAGTTATTAGCGCAAGAAGATGGCAAAATCCCCCCCAAAAATTTTGTACATGAGGTTTTAATTTTTTTAAATGTATGAAAACATTATAATACCTATACAAACCTATATGCATGGTCTGAAACTAATATTTACCCCACAGTCTTGTCTATCGTGCGCTGGAGCAACAACCCCTGCACAAAGATATAGTTTAGTCTGGACATGGGTGGTGTATATCCGGGTAAAACGTGAATTCCCTGTCGTCAGGGTGATAAAATCTCCAAGTGTCTGTCATCCCTAGGTCATTTGATAGTAGCTTCAAGTCAGACTGGGTTTGTGATACAGGTTGTGGTCCAGTAGCTAGGCATGATCTATCTTCTGCAGTGTTCCTTCTAGACCCTGAGCCGCCAGTTACTTCTGAGACCTGACAGGTTTTTTTTTAAAAGGGTCAGAATTGGGTAGGTAATGAACAGTGCCCCTATTATGTTAGAAGACAAAAATTTTGACTACTATAATAGATTTTCATAATTTTTAAGTATAGACTAATTCTCACAGATGGGAAACAAAAAGTTTGGTAATACATCTCTGTATGCAAGCTATGTCCTCTCTATATCACTGCCCAGCAGCAATGGGTCCTAGCCATAACAACTATGTAGAACATCTGTGTGTCCTAACAGACTGTAACCTGGATGCAACAATCAGCCTTCGGTTATATAAGGCCCCTTACCCCATGGGAGGGTGCTTGATCAATAAACCTGCTAGTAGCTGGTGTGTTACAAGGATATCCACTGTAGTTTATCTGTACTACCTGTATTTTATCTCTGCTTGTGTTACCTGAACCTCCTCCATCTGCCCTAACCTCTGCCTTGATTATAGTTACTTGCAAACTTTACCTGGTCACTTGACACTCAACAGAGGCAACTTCATTGTCTAGTGACCTGGTAGTTATTTACAGGGAGTTCCAGTCC
Organism: Engystomops pustulosus; assembly: GCA_019512145.1. NCBI lineage: Eukaryota > Metazoa > Chordata > Amphibia > Anura > Leptodactylidae > Engystomops > Engystomops pustulosus. Next base: position 29,254,887 of record CM033648.1, on the reverse strand, counting down.
CCTGTATGGCGTTAAATGGGGAATATCAGGGGTTCATTTGGACTGCACCCTAGGAAGAAGCCTCTAGTTAAATCTATTCACTGGCAACATTATACTTGCAGAAAAGACCCGATGTACAATCTGCTCAGCCCATCTTGCTCTTTAACATTATACCTGCAGAAAAGACCCGATGTACAATCTGCTCAGCCCATCTTGCTCTTCCTGATACTCTATCAAGGATTCATGGTGTCTTCTCGCTGACTTCCATGCTTCTGAGTGTAATGGGGTGGGGCGTGATAGGTATGTAGTTCAGGCCTCCCTAAGGGTATTGCTGGTTGGGGCATAACGTTCCCTATTCCATAGTTTGAATGTCGCTACATGATTCATTATTTCCCCCCTAAGCTCCATTTTGTCTGCTTCCCAGCACATGGAAGGCTCAAGTTGTTGGCCTACTTGAGAAAACTCATATTAAAAAAAGGAGTCATCTCTAGCGAGGTAAATCAGAAATCGCCAGCAAAAATCCATCCCTGGCTTAAATGTGGGAGCTATGAATATGGATGTCGGTGCATGGTCTGAAACTAATATTTACCCCACAGTCTTTTCTATCGTGCGCTGGAACAACGACCCCTGCACAAAGATATAGTCCAGTCTGGAAATGGGTGGTGTACATCGGGGTAAAACGTGAATTCCCTGTCGTCAGGGTGATAAAATCTCCAAGTGGAGTCTGGACATGGGTGGTGTATATCCGGGTAAAACGTGAATTCCCTGTCGTCAGGGTGATAAAATCTCCAAGTGGAGATGCCATTTAAAAAAAAAAATTAAATTCTATAAAAAGTGATCAAAAGGTCGTACACTCCTAAAAATGATAACATTGCAAACGTCATCAAAATCCGCAAAAAACGACACCACCCACAGCTCCGTACACCAAAGTATGAAAAAGTTATTAGCGCAAGAAGATGGCAAAATCCCCCCCAAAAATTTTGTACATGAGGTTTTAATTTTTTTAAATGTATGAAAACATTATAATACCTATACAAACCTATATGCATGGTCTGAAACTAATATTTACCCCACAGTCTTGTCTATCGTGCGCTGGAGCAACAACCCCTGCACAAAGATATAGTTTAGTCTGGACATGGGTGGTGTATATCCGGGTAAAACGTGAATTCCCTGTCGTCAGGGTGATAAAATCTCCAAGTGTCTGTCATCCCTAGGTCATTTGATAGTAGCTTCAAGTCAGACTGGGTTTGTGATACAGGTTGTGGTCCAGTAGCTAGGCATGATCTATCTTCTGCAGTGTTCCTTCTAGACCCTGAGCCGCCAGTTACTTCTGAGACCTGACAGGTTTTTTTTTAAAAGGGTCAGAATTGGGTAGGTAATGAACAGTGCCCCTATTATGTTAGAAGACAAAAATTTTGACTACTATAATAGATTTTCATAATTTTTAAGTATAGACTAATTCTCACAGATGGGAAACAAAAAGTTTGGTAATACATCTCTGTATGCAAGCTATGTCCTCTCTATATCACTGCCCAGCAGCAATGGGTCCTAGCCATAACAACTATGTAGAACATCTGTGTGTCCTAACAGACTGTAACCTGGATGCAACAATCAGCCTTCGGTTATATAAGGCCCCTTACCCCATGGGAGGGTGCTTGATCAATAACCCTGCTAGTAGCTGGTGTGTTACAAGGATATCCACTGTAGTTTGTCTGTACTACCTGTATTTTATCTCTGCTTGTGTTACCTGAACCTCCTCCATCTGCGCTAACCTCTGCCTTGATTATAGTTACTTGCAAACTTTACCTGGTCACTTGACACTGAACAGAGGCAACTTCATTGTCTAGTGACCTGGTAGTTATTTACAGGGAGTTCCAGTCCCCTGTAAATGGGGAATATCAGGGGCTCATTTGGACTGCACCCTAGGAAGAAGCCTCTAGTTAAATCTATTCACTGGCAACATTATGCCTGCAGAAAAGACCCGATGTACAATCTGCTCAGCCCATCTTGCTCTATAACATTATGCCTGCAGAAAAGACCCGATGTACAATCTGCTCAGCCCATCTTGCTCTATAACATTATGCCTGCAGAAAAGACCCGATGTACAATCTGCTCAGCCCATCTTGCTCTATAACATTATGCCTGCAGAAAAGACCCGATGTACAATCCCTGCAGAAAAGACCCGATGTACAATCTGCTCAGCCCATCTTGCTCTATAACATTATGCCTGCAGAAAAGACCCGATGTACAATCACACAGGGGACATTGCAGTGGTTAATCCTGCCTGGCAAGGCAGGATTAACCACTGCAATGTCCCCTATGTCCTATAAGGACCATGTAGTGTAATGTGGTTACATGCAGGTGGGGCGTATTCGCAAACACTCCCTCGCCTTGCATCGGCGAGGGTGTTGCAGATGCGTTTTTCAAATGTTTGCATTTTTAAAATCACAATGCTTGATGTGTGGTATTTACATGCAGCTGTGTCTCTTGGAATTTGTAAAAACACTGTGATCTTGTTCTCCATGCTGTTTGCACTTGTAATCACGTGCATTTCAAACCGCAGACCACAAACACCTGCGTTTTCAAAAACTGCTTTGAAAAACGCAATGAACACACACTTCAAAAATGTAGACAAAAATGCAGTTGAGAAATTGCCAAGGTAAGACACTTTAACCTTAAACTCATTGAAAAAACCTATATGCGAATATGATGCGTTTTTTTCATGGCGTTTTTGCATTGTTAAAAAACGCATCATATTTGCATATAGGCTTTTTCAATGGGTTTTAGGTTAAAGTGTCTTAACTTGGCGTTTTCTCCCCTGCCTTTTTTTTCTACGTTATATATGTAATATTTTTTATCTTTTGCAATGTTCCAATTCCCTAACACAATGGGCTTGCCTTATTTTATTAAAACTTTAAGTTGAACTGATATTGGTAAAGTTTCAACATATTTATTTTCAGTGTCAAAATAAAGTTAAAACAGAAGTCCAAAAATAGCTACATGATTAGGATAAATCTTTTTACCAGCAGGGATTTGATTCTTTGGTCTTCTACTTACAAAAGTATCTCTATAGAGAAGGCAATTATGTTGAAAAATAGACTAGGTATGTGTTTATACCATGTGTGTTAGCAATTTAATACACAGTTACGTCATTAACAAAACTAAAAATAGCAGAATGAAAAAAATAAATACATTCAGTAGAGATGGGCGAATTTGTTGAAATTTGGTTCGACCCGATTCACCAAATTTTTCCAAAAAATTTGATCTGACCCGCATCAAATCATGATGAATCACGGCAGCAGAGAGCCTGTAGGGTGTTGTAGAATGTTTGCCATACTCAAATATGCATAGGGAGCGTGGTTTGGTCTTCAAACAATGCTGTGTTTTAGTATCACACGCACATGACAGCCGCCTCTCTTAGAATTGCTTCACTCTTCAATTCCATGAGCACTTACAATGGCGAACTTCACCATATAAGTGAAGCATGACAAGGCTACGTCTGTGCCAGCTCAAAAGGACTGAGCTATGGCCCAAATCCTCCTATAACATCAAAGAGTGCACTCTTTTTACACTGAATCAGATGATTCCATAGATGACGACAGAACCTGTTCTGTTAAATGCGGATACATGTAGAAACCCCCCAAAAGAGTGGAGAAGGTGTCGACAGTAATTTTGCATTGACCTCACTGATCATTTTGCCCTTCTTTTCATCCGTCAGTGTTCGCTTTCAATTGGTCAATAATCCATCAGTATTACGAAAGCCAAAAACAAACAGGAGTGGATCAAAAACAAAGATGACCAGTAAATTCAATATTTGCATGTCCTCTGTGTTCTGTATCAACTCCTGCTTTTGGCTATCAATCTTGAGGCTTTTCATTCCTTCTGCCAGATGAAATGAAGGGGAAAACCAAACATAGTGGCAACGTCATAGAGTGGTGGAGGGTGAAAACAGTATTATGGAAATCACAGGGTGTTCCAGGTAGACAGCGGTCAGTTGGCAGCAGCATGAGTAGGCTACAGTGTGGAGGTGGAAGCAACCTGGTAGAACCACAGGTGCAGAATTGTGACACGGGAGGGGAAGCATCAAGGGAGATCAGATCGTGGCATGAAGACAACATTCGTTAGGTGGCAGAAACATGAAAAAATGGTAGGCCCAGTGGGCATCATGACGGAGTGTAAACGTGGCAAGCAGCAGAAGGCAGAGGAGGGGCACAATGGCAAAGTCCAGAGCCATAGCAACAACCCTGGTAGGCCACCATAGTGGACAAAAAATGACCAAAGTGTGGAGGTGGCAGCAGCAAGTTGTCAGAGGTGGCACAATGACAATTATGGAGGCTGGCAGCAACTGGTAGACCACAGTGTGGCAGAATTGTAGAACGTGGAGGTGGCAGCTCAGGAGATCATATAGTGGCATGATGAACAAATCGTTAGGTGCAAGCCAACTGAAAATGGTAGGCCACAGTGTGGCACAATGACGGAGTGTAAACGTGGCAGCAGCAGAAGGTCAGAGAGTGGCACAATGGCAAATTCCAGAGCTAGCAACAACCTGGTAGGCCACATAGTGGCACAATGACAAAGTGTGGAGGTGGCAGCAGCAAGTGGTCAGAGAGTGGCACAATGACAAATTCTGGAGGTGGCAGCAACATGGTAGACCACAGTGTGGCACAATGACAGAGTTTGAAGTTTGAAATGAATTTGAAGTTTGACATTTTAAATTTAAATATTAGAGACGCCACATGCATCATTCATTATAATTTCCCTGAAAATATTATGTCTTTGCCAAGTAAGAACTGAAATTTTGGGTATACTGCTCCCCCAAAATGGACACCCTGTAATTGGAGCCAAAATCACTCCAGAAACTAAGTGGATTTGACACATATTTCTTCCTATTCACTTCAACAATGAAAAAACCCCCCTGCTATTTGGGGTATACAAATCCCCAAAAACGGACACCTTGGGATTGGAGCAGAAATCACTAAGAAAATATGTGAATTTTACACAGATTTCTTCCTATTCACTTCAGCCACAATAAAGAACTGCTATTTGGGGTATACAGATCCCCCAAAACGGACATCCTGGGATCGGAGCAGAAATCGCTTCAGCACAGTACAGTACAAGCAGCTGGACGCTACAGACAGCACATGCAGTGTGAAATACCGAGATCGAAAATGGCTGACAGTTTTTATAGGGCTGTGTGACATCACATAAGCCTTCCGGTCGCTGATTGGCTTGCAGGTCTGCACAGGTGATCAAGGGTGTTCCTTTCTCCTTCCCAGAGTTCTCTCCCCCATGTAACACGTTGTGCTCGCGCCCATTTTGGTAATATAGGAAAAAAAAAAAACTTTGTTCCCACGAATCACAATAAACTGCACAATAAATTTGCACCGAATTTCACTTCGTTAGAATCGATTCGTCCATCTCTAATTTTGAGCTTAACTGGACATGAACTTTTATGCATTTATAATCTGTGTTAATGTATGATTATCTGTATTATTTAATTTTTTATCACTAATCACTATACAAGCAGTGATAAAACCTAGCTAATCCCTGATATTAGCGTTGTGCAGTTCTGTGGGTCAAATGTACTTAAATAAAAGAGTCATCTAATGCTAAAATTTTACATTAATCTCTAGTAAGCAATGGCAACAGCACACAAATTGTATTAATTTTACTCACAATGACTATAATTACAATTTGTAAAACAAACTCACTAAAAAATGAATGTACACCAATAAATTCTCTCTAGAGATGAGCGAGCACTAAAATGCTCGGGTACTCGTTATTCGAGAAAACATATGCCTGCAAGAAAAGACCGATGTACAATCTGCTTCAGCCCATCTGCTCTATAACATATTGCCCTGCATGAAAAAGAAACCCGTGATACAATCTGTCAGCCCTCTTGCCTATAGAATGCTACCTGCAGATATACAGAGTTTGTAAAATCTCCCAGCCCTTCCTAAACAAATGCTAAGAATTAGACTCATTAACGGAGACAAGTTCCCTTCAAAATTTTCTTTATGCAAACACTATTGCTTAGAACAATTGCTTCATGGTCAATTTATAAGCAATGTGGACAGACTGTTTATTTGAAAAAAGTATGAACACGCTCAAAAACTATCTGAAACATTGTGACTCTGTCTCATTTTTTTTGAGATGTGGAGAGATCTCTGATATGTGCGAAAAAGAAATATCCCTGAAACAAATACCTTGCAAAAACACAGGTGATATTGTGTGTTTCTCTTTGTGTGAAACTGTAATCTCTATATGAGCGGAGGGATTGCCGGAGCGTTGCGGCTCAACCGATCTCCTCCATATCGCTATAGAGATAAAAGGACGCAGATGATGGTCTGCACGGCCATCTGCTCAATTAGGTCTGAGGGAGCGGGGAGGGGTCAGTCAAAACCTCGTTATGCGATCTGCAGGGTATCAGCACTTGAGACCCCCACTGATATGCAGCGAGTTAGGCCCTATCCCATAATAGGGCCTACTTGCTTGTCGGAAAAACCCGTTAACCCCCTTACGACAAATGGTGAGGAATAGTACGTCACAGTGGGCCGGGTCACGGTACATGGAGATTTGGTAATACTGCAGCCAAAGACTTACTGGTAACACCCGCGATCGGTTTCTTGGCACCGATTGCGGGTTGTTTTTACCGCATCATCTCGCCGGCAAAAAAACGGTGGCGGCTCGGCCTTCAAAAGACGGCAGGCGCCCCGGGCGCCGCCATCTTTCGTGGATCTTCGATCCCGTCGATGTCACGGGCGCGGCGATCCGTCACCATGGTAGCTAGGGTATCACACGAAGACCCGAGCTACTTCGGGTTAACCCATTATTAACAATGTGCTGTTCCACATTTAATGTATGAGTATGTAAAATCCCCATATACTGCCATATGTAGTACTGGCAGTATATGATAGGATGTTACAGTGACACCCTAGGTTAAAGACCTTAGGGAGGTCTTAAAAAGAGTAAAAATAAATAAAAAAAAAGTTAAAATAATAAAAATTATATATAAAAAACCAAAAAATTCAAATGCACCCCCCTTTCTAAGAATTGAATAAATATAATAAACAGTAAAAATCATAAAACACATAGGTATTGGCCAGACGCCGAAAATGCCCGATCTATCAAAATAGATAACGATTTTTCACATGCGTTTTAACCCCGTAACGGAAATCGCAGCCCAAGGTCAAAAATGGCACTTATGTGCCATTTAATTTAAAAAAAAAATTTAAATCCTATAAATAAAGTGATCAAAAGGTCGTACAGTTCCTTTAAAAAATGATAAATTGCAAACGTCATCAAAATCCGCAAAAAACGACACCACCCCCAGCTCAGTACAACAAAGTATGAAAAAGTATTAGAGCAAGAAGATGGCAAAAATCCCACCAAAAAATTTTGTAAGGAGGTTTATATTTATTAATGGATAAAAACATTTAAAACATACAAATTGGTATCCCATCATATGTCGACCCAAAGAATAAAGTAGACAGTATTGTGGGTGTGCACAGTGAAAAGTAAAATTCGTTTAAATCCCCACAGCCACAAGCATACGGACAAATGGTTTTTTACCAATTTCACGCAGTGGAATTTTTTCCTCTCTCACCGGGTACGGACATGAATATTAAAACCATTTAAATTTGAAGGTAATTGTTACAGATTTTTGAGATGCGGGGCGCGACCTGCAGAAAAGACCCGATGTACAATCTGCTCAGCCCATCTTGCTCTATAACATTATGCCTGCAGAAAAGACCCGATGTACAATCCCTGCAGAAAAGACCCGATGTACAATCTGCTCAGCCCATCTTGCTCTATAACATTATGCCTGCAGAAAAGACCCGATGTACAATCCACATTTGGAATTTTTTTTCAGCTTCGCAGTACACGGCATGTTAAAATAAATAACATTACGGGAAAGTAAAATTTGTTACGCACAAAATAAGCCCTCACACAGGTCTGTACACGTAAAAATGAAAATGTTATGGATTTTTGAAGTTGGAGAGCGAGAAATTAGCCGAAAAACCCTCCGTCCTTAAGGGGTTAATATAAATAAACAGTAACAATCATAAACACATTAGGTATCACCGCGTCCGAAAATGCCCGATCTATCAAAATATCATAACTGTTTTTCACTGCGTTTAACCCCGTAACAGAATATCGCGCCCAAAGTCGAAAATGGCACTCTTTTGCCATTTAAAAAAAAAATTTTAATTCTATAAAAAGTGATCAAAATGTCGCACAGTCCTTAAAACGATAACATTGTAAACGTCATCAAAATCCGCAAAAAACTACACCACCCACATTCACCAAAGTATAAAAAAGTTATTAGCGCCAGAAGATGGCAAAATCCCCCCAAAAATTTTTGTACAGGAGGTTTTAATTTTTTTTAAATGTATGATAACATTATAAAACCTATACAAATTTATTATCCCCGTAATCGTACCGACTCAAAGAATAAAGTAGACATGTCAATTGGGGTGCACAGTGAAATCCGTAAAATCCAAGCCCACAAGAATACGGCACAAATGCGTTTTTTTACCAATTTCACAGCATCTGGAATTTTTTCCCCGCTTCCCAGTACACGCCATGGAATATTAAATACCACCATTTTGAAGTGTAATTTGTTAGGCAGAAAATAAGCCATAACACAGCTCTGTACATGGAAAAATAAAAAAGTTGTACATTTGCGAAAAAGGCCAACTGCAGGATGGGGTTAAAGAGAGGGCATTATATGTTGATGCAAGCCGTATGTTTTTCCACAGATAGCACACATCCTCATTTGCTTATATGGGCTCATGCACACGGCCATTAATTTCACAGCCCCTGGCATATGAGGACTGCCTGAGACGCAGAAGATAGAGCAGGTGCCATCCTGTACGTGTTTGCGTACCGGAAAGTGACATTATACACTGGATTATATGTTTGGGGGTGGGGCAAAGGGCGGGACATAGCACAGGTAAAGGTAAAGGGAGGAACTTTTTGTCCCTCTTTCTCTAGCCCAAAAATTGGGAGGCAGCAGTCCTATGGACCTCCTATGATCTGGAAGGTGTGATGCAGTACGGAGAAATATATTGTCGCACATTTTCTGTATTAAAACTGAAGTGCACTTTCTCCTCCGTGCAGACAGTACAGCAGAGAAATCACCTCCATCTTTAGTGTGGGCGCTGGAAAGCGGCTCGGCTCACTCCTAGTGTACGTTCTCTACGTGACTTCTGATTGGCGGGAGACAATCTACACTTCTGATTGGCTCTAGCGCCGCATATCACATAGTGCAACGAAGAGGCTTCTTCCTTTCCGGCCATTTTCTCCCCATAGAGGTATGTCTGACAGTTCCCGGGCCGCGGCTTTTACTATCCATTAACATCCTCCGTTACTGAGCGCCAGGAGATGCCGCAGCCGGTGTGACGTTGGTGCCCGGTGTCCTGTCGTCACTTCTGGGACATAATGATGGGCATGGTTTCTGTTGGTTTGCGGTTCAGGCCGCGGACCGGGCCTGGTGGTGCAGAGGATGGGGACGTGCATTCAGTAATGCAGGCGGCGCCCCCTATGTGTCGTCCTTATGTAAGGTATTAGCCAGTGCCGTGCTGCTCCCTGAGGGCGAGGGTGAAGGCTGGATGTAGACGTCATTATATGAGCCCTCCCAGTGCTGACCCCCAGCCTCCTGCCATACACCTGTGATCCCGGAGTTCTCCACAATCTTTTTCTCCTGGGAATTTACCTCGTGGAATGTTTTGTGTAAGTTTATTGGTATCCCAGTCATCCAATAAAGATTTGTTTTCCTGAATGGGCAGATGGCTGTAGGTGAACATTTTATGTTCATGTGTATTTTGGTACAGAGAAACCTGCCTGACTACCACCTCCCACTCATTTCTGCTGCTATTGTAAAGCTGTCATGTACTTCACTGTTCCCTTGCTGCAGGGAACAGTCCCCCAAATGCTGAGTGCTGTCATGTTCCAGTGGATCTATACGGTTACCCCATCCATACCTGCATGTGATGGAGCAGAGATTAGTTTTGTGCCGCGTCCGAAAATGCCCGATCTATCAAAATATGATAACGATTTTTCACTGCGTTTAACCCCGTAACGGAAAATCGCGCCCAAGGTCAAAAATGGCACTTATTTGCCATTTTAAAAAAAAATTTAAATCCTATAAAAAGTGATCAAAAGGTCGTACAGTCCTAAAAATGATAACATTGCAAACGTCATCAAAATCCGCAAAAAACGACACCACCCACAGCTCCGTACACCAAAGTATGAAAAAGTTATTAGCGCAAGAAGATGGCAAAATCCCCCAAAAAAATTTTGTACAGGAGGTTTTAATTTTTTTAAATGTATGAAAACATTATAAAACCTATACAAATTTGGTATCCCCATAATCGTACCGACCCAAAGAATAAAGTAGACATGTCATTTGGGGTGCACAGTGAAATCCGTAAAATCCAAGCCCACAAGAATACGGCACAAATGCGTTTTTTTACCAATTTCACTGCATTTGGAATTTTTTTCCTGCTTCCCGGTACACGGCATGGAATATTAAATACCACAATTTTGAAGTGTAATTTGTTACAGATTTTTGAATGTGGGGAGTGAAAAATGAATTTTTTGTTGAATCATCTCACAAGTTAATAGGAAAACAAACAACAACTACAACTTGTCTTGCTCAAAACAAGCAACTTATTGGTCCATGTTTATCAGAAATAGTGCAAACAGTGTGCAACAGATTCAGTCTTCATGAATCTGGCGCCCCCTCTTGCAGAATGCACCATTTTTTGCTGCACTTTGTTCATGCTGTAGATTTGTGATGCTGACAGAGTTGAGGCACATAGCTGGACTAAGCAATAACACTCTCCTTTAGGTGCACATTTTTTTCCATCTTGTCAGACACAGTGGGGCAGATTTATCAAGTGTCTGAAAGTCAGAATATTTTTAGTTGCCCATGGTAACCAATCACACTCCCCTTTAAAATATTCATGAGCACTGACTGGTAAAGTGAAAGCTGAGCTGTGATTGATTGCCATGGGAAACTAGAAATATTTTGACTTTCAGACAGCTTGATAAATCTGCCCCAGTACGTCAGAGCAGACACTTTATAAATACATGTGCGAGCAGTTTGCACTAAAAAGAATGTGCAAAGTCAGACAGAAAACTGGCACAAACACTTCAATAAATGTGGGCCATTATGTTCTTTATACCTCATCTAAGAATAGTGTCAGAAATGGCATTTTTTTTTAAGGGTTATTAAAGTTTACCAGTAGATTGACCTGAATATAGTTCCACTAAAATCTCAACACAACTAGCAAAAAAACAATATTTTGCGTGATATAGGAAATTTAGAAAGTTATGGCTTCTGAAAGGGAAGGTTGATAAAATAAATAGCGTACTTGAACGTAAATGTTAAATCCTGCACTCAGTCCGAATCCGTCGAAAAGACCCGATGTACAATCTGCTCAGCCCCTCTTGCTCTATAACATGCTACCTGCAGATACTACACTATGTAAAATCTCCTCAGCCCTTCCTATAACAAATTGCCTAAGAATTAGACTCCATTTTAAGGAGACAAGTTCCCTTCAAAATTTTCTTTATGCAAAAACCTTTGTTAGAAAATTGCTTCATTGTCAATTTATAAGCAATGGGACAGACTTTTTCTTGAAAAAAGTATGAACACGTCAAAACTATCTGAACCATTGTGACTCTGTCTCATTTTTCTCTTGTAGATGTTGGAGAAGATCTTCTTGATATGTGCGAAAGAAATATATCCCTGAACAAAGGCCTTGCAAAAACACCAGGTGATATTGTGTTTTCTCTCTTGTGTTGAACTGTAATCTCTATGGAGCTGAGGGAATTGCCGAGCGTTGCGCTCACCGATCTCCATAGAGATCAAAGGAGCAGAATGGTCATGCACGGCCATCTGCTCCATTAGTCTGAGGAGCGGTGAGGGGTTGCGATCTGCAGGGGTATCAGCACTGAGACCCCCACTGATGAGCAGGTTAGGCCCTATCCCATGAATAGGGCCTAACTTGCCTTTGTTCCGAAAACCCCTTTAAAGAAAGATTGCTGATTTTTGTTGAATCATCTCACAAGTTAATAGGAAAACAAACTACAACTTGTCTTGCTTAAAACAAGAAACTTATTGGTCCATGTTTATCAGAAATAGTGCAAACAGTGTGCGACAGATTCAGTCTTCATGAATCTGGCGCCCCCTCTTGCAGAATGCACCATTTTTTGCTGCACTTTGTTCATGCTGTAGATTTGTGACGCTGACAGAATTGAGGCACATAGCTGGACTAAGCAATAACACTCTCCTTTAGGTGCACATTTTTTTCCATCTGGTCAGACACAATGGGGCAGATTTATCAAGTGTCTGAAAGTCTGAATATTTTTAGTTGCCCATGGCAACCAATCACACTCCCCTTTAAAATATTCATGAGCACTGACTGGTAAAGTGAAAGCTGAGCTGTGATTGATTGCCATGGGCAACTAGAAATATTTTGACTTTCAGACAGCTTGATAAATCTGCCCCAGTACATCAGAGCAGACACTTTATAAATACATGTGCGAGCAGTTTGCACTAAAAAGAATGTGCAAAGTCAGACAGAAAACTGGCACAAACACTTCAATAAGTGTGGGCCATTATGTTCTTTATACCTCATCTAAGAATAGTGTCAGAAATTGCATTTTTTTCCCTATTAAGGGTTATTAAAGTTTACCAGTAGATTAACCTGAATATAGTTCCACTAAAATATCAACTCAACTAGCAAAAAAACAATATTTTGCGTGATATGGGAAATTTAGAAAGTTATGGCTTTTGAAAGGGGAGGTTGAAAAATAAATAGCGTACTTGAACGTAAATGTTAAATCCTGCACTCAGTCCGAATCCGTCGGATCGTCCGACGGCCCGCCCCCCGATTTGTGTCGCATGAATGTCCGATCATGTGCGCCACAATACACTTTTAAATGCAGTGCAAATCGGTGATCGTCGGAATATCCAACATTTGTGCGGTCCATGGACCCTTAGTAAATGTGCCCCATTGTGTCTGGGGAAGCCCTGGGAGGTGTAGAGACCATATATGGACAGATGGTGATCTCTCCATGATTATGTGGTCCTTTCCCTGCCCGATGTCTGTAGAAGTCATTCAGTATAGCAAGTTCTGGCTTTGAAAGTTTACTAGGTGGGACACATAGCCCAAACAACCACAGTCAGTGCGAGACTTGGATAGAATATCCGGGACTATCTCCCAGCTGCCCGTGACTGCGGGACAGAGGTGAATAACCGGGACTGTCCCGCAAAATCTGTGATGGTTGGAGCTATGACTTAGGGTTAAATAACGTGTGCCGATGATATTTCATTAATTCCAACCACTGGCCTTCACAGTGACCGTCACACTGGCATGTTCTGTGTATAGATCACTACAGAGACTAGGTGATTTGTTGATACATTTTATAGGCCTGCCACATCCATTTGATTTGGTCTGGCTGTCCAAAGATTTTTCAGTCCCAGTGTTAATATGTACGTTTAGAAGAAATCCAGACATTTCTTGGTATGTCTAATTGTGTTTGGTTTTGTAAGAATTGGCTATATTTATTTTTAATTTTACTGCAAGTATAAGAAAATACAGTGTTTCAGACTCGCATTTGTTAATCCATCACTTTTAACCTTTCTGAAATAAGGCATCTGCTGGTGTAGTTTGCAGCTTCTTAAGATATACACTGCTGAATGACCTTTTGCTTAATCCGAAGGTTTACGTTTTATCTGTATACTGCAAATGAGCCTCGTGGGTTTTACCACAGCTCAAATAATGGATGGCAGTGCCAGGATTTTAAAGTTTCTGTATTTTATAAGTTACACATTTATCATAGGATAAGTTTGTTTTTTTCGACTTCAATGGTTTTTATTGATTTTAACAAATAAAAGCATGAAATCCAGTACAATTTGGTAAGTACATAGTATTGAACAGCTACTTGCATACATCTGAAATCTGACGCTATGTTCTCAAATAAGAGCTATACAAATATACCGGCTATCTCTGAAAGTTGCTTATCTGTAGAAAATTAGATAATCAGACAAATAATCAGAAATAAATTGTATAATAACAAAATAAAAGGAAAGAGGAACCAGAAACTCTTGCATGGGATTACTCTAACAAATTGAGTCCAGGAAAAAAAAAAAATTCTTACAGACTGAAGCGATTTAGCTATTTACTATAGTTCAACAGCCTGTGAGGAGGACATCCAGGGCTGCCATATTTTTGAGGAAACCATATGCTAATGCCGCTTCATATGAATATATCTGATTAATCTCAGTTATAAGATCTTCTAATGTAGGAATAGAAGAGGATTTCCACCTCGTTATCAAGATCATAATTGTAAGAACTTTAGTTGCTGGCAGTTTATTAGTATAGTGAAATGGCAATTAATCTATTAACAGCAGTGCACATTTAGGCCGGCGCCACACAGGGCGCTTTGTCTGCGCTTGCAAACGCAGACAAAGTCGCGCCCACCGGGGCGGGCCTCGGCCCGATCGCATCGGCGTTTCTATGGAAACGCCTGCGATCGGGAACGAGCCGCCGGTGTTTTGCGTTAAATTAAAAGTCTGTATTGAAATAATTCACTTAATAATTGAAATACTCTGTGCCAAAAATGAGAAATACGAGGGCATGACCATAAAATGTGATAGAGTTACTCTGACTCCACAACCCCTCCAGCAAATGTGGGAAGTACCAGGATACATGTGGCAAAGTCTATCTGGGGTTTAATACCAGGTAAGTATAGTTTTGATAGCAGCTTTTAAGTTGTTGGCAATTTGGGGCTGTATCTCTTCAAGAAGTATCTCGGGATTCATTTATCACCTATCCTTGGAATATTTGATCAATATCAAAAGGGTTCTTGTGACCACCTGCCACACACAACGATCAGGTGTTTGAGAAGACAAGTTGGTGCCACATATATTGCTGGGGGTCAAACCCTGACTCCACTGAATGCAGATGCCTTCGGCTTCTACTGGATCCCCGACTAGAATGTTGTGACAGTGTCCACACTTTCCTCATCATCTGCACTCAATGAGGGCTGAACACTACACTACAGTGGGGAGGCACATCCAGAGACAGGTGCTGAGCACTACAGTGAGGAGGTCACTGCAGTTATGTATGAAGTGTAGGGCAGATAGATATATGAATTTTCAATGTAAATGTGATAAAAAAATTACACTGCATCCAGGAACAACTTAGGCCTAATGTGCATAACCATGTGCACTTTGTGGTCTACAAGCAGCGAAAAGTGATCCCTTGTTTGTGGCCCGTCTGACTTAGATAACACCCACCAAACAGGCAGTCGTCTCGGCACATTACGCAAACCAATGCAAAGTAAGCGACCGTGAGTTAGCCAGAAATAAAAAGGGCTAACTCACGGTCCCAATACATGGTTGTGTGCTTGACGCCTGAGGGATTGGATTTATACAAAAATTAATCCATTTTCTGCCGTAAAAACCTGCAGTGAAGTCGAGATCCGCTGCAAATTATAAATCTCAAGCTTTAAAATTATAGCGCAACGATTCAAACCCATCTATCCCTGACCTTAGGCTCAATGCCCACCACAAGCCAGTTATCAACCATGAGCAACTGACATTAAAGGAAACCTATCACCACATTTGCACATATACAGCCAGTGACAGGTTCCTATAGAGCTCTATCCACTGACTTCTTTTAGCTAAAAATAGTTTCGCTTACATCCACAGAAAATCACCTTTTATCTTATATTATCTGTCATCAGAGGGGGACGTGTTCTGCTTGGCGGGTGCCTCCCATTTAATCCTCCCAATGCCTTATACCTCCTTACTGGTCACTATTCATGTCATGTGACCAGAGTGACCTCATTTCAGGTCCTTTAGCCTCTTAATAATAGCAAACTGTACCCCATACATATATCTGACCACATGAAGTCACAGCAGGCTCTATGGACTTCTACTCCTTTCCATCCTCCATGGAGGTTGCTGCATTTTCATGTAATCACATACATGGTGTACAGTTTGCTATTGTTAGAAGTCTGAGAGACTTGCTATGATGTCACTGGTCACAGGTCATGAATGTAATACAAGACACCATGTAACAAGACTGACACAATATTTCCCATCTGTACATAGAGCTTTATGTGTCTGTAGTTGAATATTAGCAGACGGTCCCTAAGTACAAGGAGGCAAAATAGGGATTTGAAGAGACACCGAGCTGTCGGTTAGAAAAATGGGGCGTGATTCACTGGTACCTCTTACTCTTCTCTCTCAGGCTGCCAGAGATGAATCAGGAAAGCTTATTTGCATATCAGAAAAATGGCTGCAATTACAGGGCCCCACTGGCAGCTAATTTTAGGTGATATGGGGAGGACTTGTAACCCGTTATCAGAAGACATTGTTAGTCAGGGGGCACAAAACCTAGTCACAGGTCCTCTTTAATGTCTGTTTCTCTCAATCTATGTGAATCCGCCTAGCATCCATTGTTCATGAATTTGGGGTGATGAGTGAAGAAACGATTCAGGGCACACTCTACTACTGATTTGAACTGACACCTAGTCCATTAACCTCTTAAAGCTCCATGACGTAAATATATATGTCATGGAGTGCTAAAATAAATATGAAGAGAGCTCACTGCATATTACAGCAAACACCCACCGCTAACACCCTCTGATCGTTGCCAGCAAAGCTGTCAGTGGCATTTCAAAAAAATGGCGGTGTGTGTGTAGGTACGCCATCTTTGTTTTGGTGATGTGAGGTCATCATGATCTCTTAGGGGAAAGATGAACTGTTGCCATGACAGCCTTGGGTCTTTACAAGACCCAAGGCTGTCTCGTTTTAGCAGATCTATTACAATGTGCGATTTATACAATGTAATAGATGATGTGGAAAATCTAGTCAGACAACCTTGGGTTAACCCCTTCCCGACATTTGACGTAATAGTACTGCATCGCGGGAGGTGCTATTACATCATGCTTCTGGCCCGGTTCCTGAACGGAGCCTGGGCCAGAAGCTGCGGGTGTCAGCTATATATTATAGCTGACACCTGCCTCTAACACCCGCGAGCATGCTCAGTGTGTTACATTACACAGTGTAATACATCTGTATTACACTGTGTAATGTGAAAAATAGCTTGAACAAGCGATCCGTAGATCGCTTCTTCAAGCTTACCTATAAAAGTAAATATAAAAAGTTAAAAACATTAAATAAAAACATTTTTGAATAAAAATAATTAATTAAATAAAGTTAAAGTTCCCTAAACACAAATATTCCCTATACACATGCAATAAAGGGAGAAAAACACAAAATCGCCAAAAAAAACCACATATTTGGTATCGTCGCGTCCGCAACAATCCGTACAATAACTCAAAAACATTATTGGACCCGCTCGGTGAACGCTGTAAAAACAAAACCCGAAAAACACGCCAAAAATGTACATTTTTCATAAAATCTCTGCACAAAAATGTTCTAAAAAGTGATCAAAAAAAGTTATGTGCGCTAAAATGGTACCACTGAAAAGAACAACTCAACACGTAAAAAATAAGCCCTAAACTAGATCTGTCAACCAAAAAATATTATTGTTACGTCTCCGAAAAGATGGCGATGCAAAAACAAATGAGATTTCCTTTATATTAGTTTTTATCCAGTAAAATTGTAAAGATAAATGAAAAACTATATAAATGAGGTATCACTGTAATCGTAATGATCTGTAGAATAAATATAATATAGTATTTTTAGTGTACGGTGTACGACCCCCAAAATATACAAAAAGAAAGGAAACTAAAATTGACAATTTTCTTTTCACCCATACATTTAAGAGTTAATAAAACCTCATCAATTAGCTAATGACCTACTAAAATGAAGTATTTGTAAAGTGCATCTCATGTCGCAAAAAATAAGCCCTTAAATGTCCAAATTGCCCAAAAAATAAAGATTGTATAGCCAATAAAAAGTGACAATGCATAATCAGCTCTGAATGGCGCAGCTTCTCTTCGATGCCCTGGTGTGTGCCCATACAGCAGATTACCACCACATATGGGGTATTGTTATATGCGGGAGGGATAGGGTATGAAATTTTGTGGAGCGTTTTGGTATTTTATCCACTGAAAATTTGTACATTTTTTGCAAAACACATTAATTTAGCCAAAATAATTTCCCTTTCAAAATTGCATCCGATTTTGTTTTAACCCCTGTAAAACAATTAAAGGGTTAACAAACTTCATAAAAGTTGTTTTACGTACGTTGAGGGGTGTAGTTTCTATAATGGGGTAATTTATTGGGTTTTACTTTTATTTAGGTCTCTCAAAGTGATTTGAAACCAGAGCAGGTCACTCAATAGCAGGATTTTGCGTTTTTTATGAAAATGTGAAAAATCGCACCTAACGTTCAAAGGCCCATAACATCCTACAAAAATAAGAGGATGCATAAAAAACCATGTCCACATAAAGAATACATTCGGTGAATGTTAGTTATTAAGTATTTTTGCTGTTATGACTATTTATGGAAAAAGTAGAACATTTTGAAGTTTGAAAATCAAGAATTTTTCCAAATTTTCACCAAATATCTGATTTTCTCATAAATAAATGCAAAACATACCACCAAAATTTTTCAACTAACATGAAGTACAATGTGTCACGAGAAAACTATTTTAAAATCACTTGGATATGTTAAAGCGTTCCGAAGTTATAACCACTTATAGTGACACAGGGCATATTTGAAAAAATGGGCCGTGTCAGGAAGGTGAAAAGTGGCTTCAGCGTTAAGGGGTTAAAGTACCCTAGGGGGGGCTGAAAAAAACGGTAGTAAAAAAAAATGTTAAAAGTTAATGAAATAAAATAAATAAAACCTAAAATTTCAAATCATACTTCTTTGACTAGAACTGATATAAAATTAAATAAGTAAAATCATGTTCGGTATCACCACATCCCAAGTTGTCCTGTCTGTCAAAATATAATAACAGTTATTGCAGACTTTGAACGACACATCACTAACAGACAGATAAGGTATTTTATCCATAGGAGGGGGAGGGAGGCACAGCAGATCTGGGAGTGTATGTTATTGCTGAGATATAGCAGAGCTGAGAATGTTTCATGCATCTCACAGATCTCATCTCTGATCTGTCTCATCTTTATTTCTGTGTCAGATACTAGTAAATGTTCAGAAGCTAAATTAAATGTATATAAACCTGGACTCCGATAATCTAACCACACTGTCAGCACATGAGAGGGATCATGAAGTGTCTGCTTAGAGAGTCCCCGCCCACACCCTGGAATATTACACTGACCATCAGTTATAGGAGCTAAAACAGCAATAAAACTGAGTAAAATTGCAAAATAAGGGGTTAAAAATAATCTTTATTATGTAAACATCACTAGGGGATTGAAATTTGAGAATTTTCTTTCATGGGCAAACCCTGTTAAAGGGTTAAAATAACAGCCATGAGCTGTTATATTAAGTACTGTATTGCATTTAATGCTGTTGTGTGCCAAAAGAAACTACAAATTTTCACTTCCTCCACTAAAAATATTCTCCAGAAACGCTTAAGAGTATTTTTTCTTTTCATGCCATCATATTGGAGAGGATCGTTGCCTGGCTGGTAATCTGTTGCAATGACAGCCAAAAGCTTCTCCATGGCACTCATAGGGGTCATAGAATAAGCCACAACAGACCTTGCTGGTGGTAGGCTCTCATACAGATCCAGCATGTTGACACTGTACTGGTATAGAGTAGTATTTTTGTATCACTGAACAGAACCTGAAAAAAAACCACAATTCTTCCTCCACCTGGTCATCCAGCCAAACTTGGCAATTGTTGGAGAAGAGCCTTGGTGAGAGAGATAAAGAAGAACACAAGATCACTGTGGCTGAGCTCCAGAGATGCAGTATGGAGATGGGAGAATGTTCCACAAAGTCACCTATCACTGCAGCCTCCACCGGTCGGGCCTCTTGTACTCACAGAAGCCTCTTTGAAAGCCGCATACAATTTGTACAAAAACACATGAAGGACTCCCAGACCAAGATGAAAAATAAGATTCTCTGATCTGATGAGATGAAGATTGAACTTTTTGGCGTTAATTCTAAGCGGTATGTGTGGAGAAAACCAGGCGCTGCTCATCATCTGCCAAATACAATCCTAACATGGTGGTGGCAGCATCATGTTATGGATGAGTATTTCAGATGCAGGGACAGTACCACTGGTTACATTTAAAGGAAGGATGAATGCGGCCAAGTCCAGAGATATTCTGGATGAAAACCTCTTCCAGAGTGCTCTGGACCTAAGGCTGGACCAGAGGTTAACCATCCAACAAGACAATGGGGCATGTTTATCAGGGCCTCTGTGCCACGTCAAGCCTCTTGATGTATAGCTCTGCGGCAAAGTACCCGCGGGGCTATCGTGCATCGGTATATGATAAATATGCAGTGGCTTCAGAACAACTCTGTGACCATTCTTGACTGGCCCAGCCAGGGGTCACCCAAATCTAGGTGTAAAAAACTTATCGCTTCATTCCCGAGAAGACTCCTGGCTGTACTAGCTCAAAAGCTACTTCTACTCAATACTGAGCAAAGAGGCCGAATACTTGTGTCCATGTGATGTTTCAGTTTTTCTTATTTAGATATTTTTGCTAATTTATTACATTTCTTTCAGGGTTGGCGCAGAGTGTACATTAATGAGCACAAAATAGAACATTTTTATTGATCTTACCAATTGGCTGCAATGAAACTAAGAGCGAAAAATTAAGTGGTCTACATACTTTCTGTACCCACTGTACAAGTGTCCCTGGTTTATCATGTTTGATTTTGATGATAGATCTCCATTAAATACCTGACCCAAAGAGTAAAGGGGATGCATCATCTGGACCGATGTGAAAGCTGTGTGTTTGTTTGTTTTCATTGTACTGTAGTTTTTTCAGCTTTCCCCTACACTTCATGAAATATTTAGTGTGCCAAATACAGTAAAAAGCAAGAAAAAAAAGGGGTTCATTTATGCACAGATTGATGAAAGGTTAGTGGCTGTTTATGAAATAAAATTCCAGCTCATTTAGTTTCACCAACACTCTTCTTTAGAAAATAGCAAATAATTCAAAAGTCAAATTCAAATAAGCGGGAGCTCATATTGACAAGGGTTACGGGGACAGTTGGCATTGTTGGTTTATATGTAAATCAGAAATATTACGCCATCTGTTATTATCACACGCCAAGGAAAATACCCCAATGTTAATGTATTTAGTATCATCAATTTTATCAAATGGCATTGTGAAAAGAAGCCCTTCAGTACAGTCTGGTCATCGTCACACCTTGCTAAATTATTAGTGTGGAACATCAAGTTCATCTGATTTATTAACATTTCGGGGCATTAGTCATATTCCTGGATCATCAGCAGATGATTTAGAAGTCCAGAGCCGCTGGAACAACATGGCTATTACATTGTGAGCAGGGAGAGGGGAACAATCATTAAAATGATGTCTGAAGGATTTATTGTTTCCTTTTATGAGCTCTATGTCTTGGGCTTGTGGTAATATATGTAGTGATACATATGCTAAGAGAAAATGTTAATAAGCCATTAACAGAAATACAGAGGAGTGTACACAATTCCTGGAGACATAAAAGCTACAGACCCGGTTGAATACTTTTTATACTCTAGTATCAGCCGACCTGGATATAATCTGAGGCAATTAGTTTTCCATGAAAAACTGGGGAATCTTATTGACATAAGTATAAACCTAGGGTGGGAAATACATAAGCCACTAGTAAAAAAAAATTTGACACCAATAGCAGCCTCCCCTCACCAATAAACATGTCCAGCAGCCTCCCCCCACAAATAAAATGCCCAGCACAGCCTCCATACATTAACAGCAGAGGAGAAGGTGGGGAGGACTAAAAGTCCATACATTGCCTCCAATACACCAGCAACAGCGGAGCGGTGGTTAAGACTGCAAGTTCCAGCACAGCCTCCCATACAGCAGCAGAAGAGAAAGTATGGAGGTCTACAAGTCTCAGCATGGCCTCCCATACAGAAGAAGCAGAAGACTACACGTAGAAGCACAGCCTCCAATACATTGGCAGCACAGCTCTCAGGTGAAATTTCTATTCCCTGACTGTACCCTTATGATATCTCAGTCTGTTGAAGAAAATATAGAAGAAAGGAATAATCATAGCCCGCTGAAGAATTATGGGATATTGACAAACCAGGGGAGTAAAAATGTAGGAATCGCAATGGAGAGAAAGAGGAAGGGCTACATTGCAAAAATGTAAGAGCATTATGTGTGAAAGTTGGTTCATGGTTGGAAAGTTGTGTTTTCACTGGAGGTTTTTTTTACATTATATTTTTTTAAATGGGAATTGGTGAAAATAAGAATGGCACCCTCCATGGTACGGGTAAATGGGAATTGGTGAAAATAAGAATGGCACCCTCCATGGTACGGGGTATTAGAAGCCTGCGGCACATGCACAGTGAAGCTGGGTATGCTATACCTGGCTTCATTTTTTTCATTGTGGGCACAGAGGGAAAAAGTATAGGAGTGCATATAGGGCAAATCTACCTAGCCTTGCCAGGCAGGATTAACCACTGCAATGTCTCCTATGTCCTATAAGGACCATGTAGTGTAATGTGGTTACATGCAGGTGGGGCGTATTCGCAAACACTCCCTTGCCTTGCATCGGCGAGGGTGTTGCAAATGCTTTACTGTAGTCCCAAACTGCAATGATCAGCTGTAAGGTGTCTGTAATGAAGCTTTATTGATAATCCTTGGTCCCATTACAGCAAAAAAATGTAACACTCCAATTGTCACTGGAGCAAAAAAAAAAATTTGTCTGGAGCCACAATTATAAAATAAACAGTTTCGACTTACATACAAATTCAACGTAAGAACAAACCTATGGAACCTATCTTGTACGTAACCTGGGGACTGCCTGTATTGAGTACAGGAACATCTGTGCATCTAAATATATCCACAAATGACATATCACAGGGGCTGGCAATAAAAGCATCAGCAGTAAGTTATATATAATGACATCTGACAGTTCTATTACACAGCCAGAGCACCACATTCGCTCCATCTCCCCATAGAGTCAGGATCAGACATGTGTCCTGACAATGTAGTCTATGCACATTGGATACAAATAGATATTCTATAGCATATTGTGATGTATCACACTTTGGGCACATTTACTTACCGTCCACGAAGTTCCCTGAAAGTGCATTGTCCAACCGGAATGCAATATGCCGCAATTCACTAAGATCGTGTGCCCGATATCCTGCATGTGTCGCTTCTCCGCTCAGGTCCGCCGGAGTTCACCTTCTTCTTCCTGGTATATGTGAGTGCATTGTCTTGTGACACAGTTTGAGAGTTAAGTCCTGCGCTCAGTCCGAATCAGTCGGATCATCCGACAACACGGCCCCCGATTTCCGTCGCATGAAAGCGAAAGTGTCGGAAAAAAACGACGGAAGTGCATCCTTGGACCTTTATAGAATGACCAGAACACTGCGATACCTAAAGTGATGGAGAAAAAATAACAGCGGGGTCTTAACTTTTTCCAGAAAGGTTCTGCCTGATTTATGTTGTGCTCACATCAGTGAAAGCTGTACTTATTTTATTTCTTTACGCAAAGAAATATCTACAGACCCTAATGTTACCTTTTGGTCTATTTATATAGTATGGTTGTGTGTAGTTAACCCCATAATATATCAGGAAGTACATATTTACGTCATGAGTATTCTGTGGTCTTATGTATTATTGGGCTCAACTGCAGCACCTCAGAACCCCCATGACTCTATTATCAGCTTGGCATTAGAACCCCCTGTGAGGCCCCTTTCACACTTGCATTTTGACGCTCGTGCTCTGCTTGTGCTTTTGATGTACAGAACTTGATGCACTCTGACCCCCGTTATCTGCACATGAAAAACGCATTGAAATTGCATTGAAAACACAAAAAAGTGCATGAAAAACTGAGACACTGAACAAACTCTGACTGAAAACTGATTGAACTCTGATGAAAAATGTCAGTTTTTCACTGACCAAACCCTGATCGCACCCTGATCCAACTCTGGCGTGAACTGCAAGTGTGAAAGAGGCCTAAGTAGCATTAATTGGGAAAATCGCAATTACGGGCGATTTGCAGTTGATTATTTCAAGACTTGTACACCAAAAACTGGTAAACTAGTGATAATTATCCCCTAATGTGCTCCAGGCAGCTACATTAAAGGGAACCTACCACCACAAATCTACCTATAAAGGTAGATCGGGTGGTAGGTGGATCAATTGGACATGAAATCCTCACGTCCCCGCACTTTTTTAGTAACTTTTATCAAACTTTTATGCTAATTTTATTATGCGGCTACTGGAGCGTGGAGTAGCCGCATCTGAGGTTACACGATGGTGAGTAGGAGGAGAAAAGAGGCTACCGGGGCGTGGAGTAGCCGCCTCATGTAACCTCAGATGCATAATAAAATTAGCATAAAAGTTTGATAAAAGTTACTAAAAAAGTGCGGGGACGTGACGATTGATCCACCTACCACCCGATCTACCTTTATAGGTAGATTTGTGGTGGTAGGTTCCCTTTAAGTGATGGTGACAGCCGGAGTAGCAGGGACCAGACGGAGGCAGAGGTTGAACAGAAACACTTACAGTTCTTTATTGGAACCGACAGGAACATCAGCAACGTGCCTTTAACAAGATGGTGGAGTGCTGAGATGCAAGTTGGAGGGAGCCAAAGGAGGTAGAGCGCCAGCCTGGATGCAGAGGGCAGGCTGGGAGGTAGCTGTGTCCTAATAGGAAGCTTCAGCTTGTCCTGGAGTGCTTCAGGTATCACCCTTGAAGGTAGGATGATACCCCTTTACTCACTAACTCTAATCTATTAGCTCCACTCTTCAGAGTCTAGTCTGGACTGGGGTAACCCAGTCTGCTTCTTCTCATCTGAGCTAGGCTAAACTAGTCTCTAGCTGTTCTGATCTTGGGCCCTGCAGACCCAGAGGGTCTGACTGGAACTGGTCTCTTCTCCCTCCTGGGAGAGACTGCCCTAGTTCTGGAAGTTTCCTGACAGGGTCTTGTAACTCCCCTGGTCAGGTGGTGGCTGCTCCTCCAATTACATCTCAGCTTACAGAGGACAGGATGTAACACAGATCATTGGATAATAGAATCTTACATCATACACAGATTAACTTCTGCCTTGCCAGGCAGGATTAACCACTGCAATGTCCCCTATGTCCTATAACAGTGATGGCTAACCTATGGCACTGGTGCCAGAGGTGGCACTCGGAGCCCTTTCTGTGGGCACTCAGGCCATCACCAGAGATGACTCCAGGTATCTTCCTGCAGTCCCATACAGCCCAGGACTTGCTGTGCACAGAGGTATTTTAAAGTGACAGCTGTACCTGGGACTATTTTCTGCTTTATTGGTGTCCTCAGGGTGTTGGTATCAATGAAAAATGTGACCGAGAAGGGAGTATAAATCACACATTACATTTTTGTGTTGGCACTTTGCGATATATAAGCGGGTCTATGTCGTAGTTTGGGCACTCGGTCTTTAAAAGGTTTGGCATCACTGTCCTATAAGGACCATGTAGTGTAATGTGGTTACATGCAGGTGGGGCGTATTCGCAAACACTCCCTCGCCTTGCATCGGTGAGGGTGTTGCATATCTATCTCCTATCTATCTCTCTCTCCTATCTATCTCTCTCCTATCTATCTATCTATCTATCTATCTATCTATCTCTCTCCTATCTATCTCCTATCTATGTGACCCCCTATCTATAGGATGTGCTATTTGCAGTGATGGACGGTGCATGCGGCAGCTTCCATGAGGTCCTGTCCAGTGAGAGATGGAGCAGAACAAAAGCTCGGGAAGGTCTGTGGCTGCGGGTGAAGGTGCAGAAGCTCAGAAAACTGGTGTAAAAGCCGTGATCGATGTCCTACGCGCCAGACACATTGTATTTATCCCTCTATGTTCTAGTTATGATTGTTATTTAATATGTATCCACATGGCAGCAGGCGGCTTCCTATTGGCTGCTCACCCAGAACCTTCCAATTTAATAAAAAAAAGGGGGTCCTCCTTAGGAGGACAGTGAGGACTTCTCTGGGGACAGTCATATTGCAGTAAAGAAGAAGAGGCCCGAGCTCCTTCCTCCTCCGCTCCCCACACATCCCTTGCTTATGTAATGTTATATAATACTGATGTGACCTGCAGGTAGGAATGTTCTTGTAGCGTCCAGAGTAATGTAGGCTACAGGTCAGCCGAGGGTTGTCACGCAATGGAGGCATCTTACATTATTGTGTGCTGTGCAGCGTATTTGTGCTGCCACAAGGTGAGATTACCCCCGGGGATCCCTATGGCTCTGCTCCCACATTTCTTACAGCACCACATGTCTGCCCCCCACAGGTGCGGGAGTATCATACAGGAGGTCACCACCAGCTAGGCCTCAGCCCCTGGCTCTCATGTACAAATTCGTTCTTTGTCAAAATTGTACAGGTATTATTAAAGGAGACACTTTTAACCACCCTAGGAAAGGGACACCAATACAGATTAAAGGATTTTTTACCTGTAATACTCAGTCAGTCGTGTATATGTTAAAATGCCCGTGCGGCTTGGCATATGTAGGGCAAACAACAAGATCCATCAAAACTAGACTTAATGAACATAGATCTGTTATTAGACAGTTCCTTAGTAAAACGGAGGAGGAGCTTAAAAGCGTCAGTGAAAGGGTTAAACATGAGACTGGTGTTGCCAGACACTTTCGTGAGTATAGACATAATGTCAGTGATCTTAGATGGCTAGTGCTAGAGAGTGTGGAAATAAAAGAAGAGACCGCTCTTAAGAAAAAGTTACTTCAGCGTGAAGTTTACTGGATTACAGCGTTGGACACCGTCCAGCCTCGGGGTCTGAACGAACAATGTCATTTTAATGTATTTTTGTAAGTATGTATATCTGTTGTATTTCGTTTCTAGGTTAGTGGTATCTAATGTAGATTTTGCTATATAATAAGTTATGTATAACTATGAGTATTAAGAAAGCATTTAAATCTCCACCTACCTAGTATCACGCATGTCTGAGGAAGGAGGACACACCTCCGAAACGTCACACTAGACCATACGGGCGTCGGTTGCTCAGTGAAAAGCCAGGATCTCCTAGCGTGCTACAATTTTATGGACAATTGACACTGTTTGCCGAAGATATGGTGATGTACTGGTGTTTTATGTCTTTTCACATTTGGATATAAAGAAAAATTGATTTATATTGCTGACTCCGGTCATATGTCTCTAAATGCTTGGTTAATGGGTTATGAGAGCCCTCATTTGTAGACCGGTGTACACACTAGGAGTCACATGCTACAGAGCTTTTTTGTTTTTTTTTTTTGGTTGATGAATGCTTTTGGAGGGAGCCTCAGGAGATAGTTCACCAGCCTGGATGTAGAGGGCAGGCTGGGAGGCAGCTGTGTCCTGATAAGAAGCTTCAGCTTGTCCTGCAGGGCTTCAGGTATCACCTTTAAAGGTAAGATGATACCCCTTTCCTCACTATACTAACTCTAGTCTTCTTGCTCCACTCTTCAGAGGCAGGGGCTAAGCTCTTCCTGCTCCGGTATGGGCTAGACTGACATTGCTCACTCACTCACTGAGTCTCTAAGACTTTAAGCTCTTCCTGGCTTCTAAGCCCCTAGAAAAGAACTCCAGAACATTCCTGGCCAGGGGTTTTATTACTTCCCCTCTGGTCAGGTGGTGGCTGCTCCTCCAATCACATCTCAGCTTACAGAGGACAGGGTGTAACACAAGACATTGAATGATAGATAAAATCTTGCATCATACACAAATTTAACTTCTGCCTTGCCAGGCAGGATTCACCACCGCAATAGCCCCTATGTCCTATAAGGACCATGTAGTGTAATGTGGTTACATGCAGGTGGGGCGTATTCGCTAACACTCCCTCGCCTTGCATCGGCGAGGGTGTTGCACAATGCTCACACAATAAGCTTGACTTTTGTCTCTAAATAGTGCCATAATCTGGAAACCTTTTGCTATCAATGTATTTGAATATTTTAAAAAAATTAACACATTGTAAACACTCGGCCTTCATACTGTATCTCCTAAATGGGAATTGGTGAAAATAAGAATGGCACCCTCCATGGTACGGGATATTAGAAGCCTACGGCACATGCACAGTGAAGCCGGGTGTGCTATACCTGGCTTCATTTTTTTTATTGTGGGCACAGAGGGAAAAAGTATAGGAGTGCATATAGGGCAAATCTACCTAGCCGTTTCCCTTTAAGGCAATGCTCACACAATAAGCTTGACTTTATTTAAAAAAAATTAACACATTGTAAACACTCGGCCTTCATACTGTATCTCCAACACTTTACTTCCTGTTATTGCTTGCTAAACAGGAATGATGCACGTAGAATGTACAGGGATAATGCACACAGTAATGTCACAATACATGGATAATGCACACAGTGATGGTAACTTTGCCCATGCTTCAAAGAAAACCTACAATCACAAATCGACCTATCAAGGTAACTGTAGATCTGATGGTGTTTTCTAATTAACCTACTAATTTCTAATCTGACTTTACCTTAACCTATAATGCTTTCTAAACTAAGCTAAACTTTATCTACCTAATATGCAAATTTTCCAGAACGGCTACTCTGGTGTGGAGTAGCTTTTTCGGAAATCTGCATCAATTGGTAGGGTTTTCATGCAGAGTTTTTTTTTCAGCATGTTTTTACCCTTTTTTTTACCTGATCAAGCAAAAAATTGCATCAAATCCGTATCATGGTCCAGATTATGCTACATAGACTACAATATAAAAAAAAAACTTCAGCAGCCTGAAGTGCACAGGCAGTGCTGGATCGGAGAAGAAGGATTATGTCTTCATAAAGACATGGTTATAAAAATGTTATTCCATCTTGAAAGGTACAAATAGAAACATGTTGTGATGGGTGCATACAAGAATGGTATTTAGTTCTTTTGGCCATCAAGGTTTCATTTTGGTGAGTGATGTTTGATTTCTTTTACTGTGACAGTCTATTACTATACAGAGATCAGTCAGGCAGAACGATAGGATCTGCTGAAACTACAGAACTGACAGCTTCAAATATTATATGCAGTCTCATTGTCAGTCTTCCTTGTGTGCTTCAGGTGTTAAACACATCTGCTTTCAACTGCAAATTTACCCGATTTTAATTTACCCGATTAAAATATTTGAAGACTCCACAATCTCACCAGCCAGCGAACCTGTCAAGCCATCGTTCCACCCTGAACTGGCCCCACTTAATATAATAAACTTTCCCATGAAGTTTTTCACTAAGCTTACAAGACAAGTTATGAGCCATTAAAGTATTACATTGGCTTATTCAATTTTACCTTTACTAGTCACAGGGAATCCACTGAATGATGCCCTGTCATGTGCGACTGGCACATGCCCCACCCTGACTGGTGTCAGTCTGATGCCCTCCTGTACTACTGCATGATTTAGAATGCTCCATGAGAAGAAGCTGCTCTCGACCTCATATCTAGTTAAATATTTGTGGTAAAAGGCTAAAAATATTGATAAAATACTTATCAGATAAGCAGGGGTACAAGTCTGGGCACCCAAACAGAAAAGCTTTTCTCAAGAGCTAATCGTGTGAACATAGGCTAACCTGCAATCACTCTGCCACTAAATTAAAAATGGAGCGATCTGATCTGGTTCCATCCTCTGTTTTTAGTATGGACCTTTCCCCAATTTCTTATCCTTCACCTGGTACAGTGGTGCGAACCTATGGTTTCCAGGCCATCACCTCAGCACACAGTTTGCAAGGGAGCACTCAAGACCTCTTCCTACAATCTCAAGTAGCTCAAGATGTACAATTTTTCACACTATTTTAAAGCAATTCATCGTTGGATGCCTGCAACTGCAGGAGAAGCAAGGAGATGTGGACGGCACTGGATTATCATTGGAGTTCCTGCTCGACCTGTTCAGGGGACCCCGGAGTGATGCCACAATAATAATACAAATTTTGCTAGCACCGATAGCGGGTGTATGTAAGTCAATCGCTGCCGGCGGCTTCAAAAAAGATGGCGGCGCCCATGTGCACCCTTGCCGCGAATCATCGCTCCCCGATGACGTCATGGGGAGCGGCGATCCATTGCCATGACAGCTTCGGGTCTCACGAAGACCCGAAGATGTCTCGTTTAAACCCATTCATTACAATGTGCTAATTGCACATTGTAAGCGCTAGGGACTCTCTGGTCCAAACAAAGTTCCTTCATCGCATTTATTATACCCCTGAAAAACTACGTCGTATAGGCGTTATAGAGGAGGACACTTGTTTCCGATGTCAGGCTGCCAGTGGGTCCTTTCTACACTGTGTGTGGTCCTGCAGCAGGGTTCAACCATTCTGGGCCGCAGTTATGGAATTTCTGCATACACACTTTGACATGCCCCGTGTCCTATCACCCAAAGTCTGCCTCCTGGGTATAATTAATGAATTAGTCCATGGGCATTATGATAGGATCTTCTGTAGATTTGCCCTTTATTATGCATGAAAGGTAGTCATAATGTCATGGAAAGATCCCGACATCCCCGCCTTAAAGCGATGGATGCTACTGATAAATAAGTTTATACCCCACTATCGTACGGTCTATCAACACAGAGGTTGTCCGCAAAAATTTGACCTGGTCTGGGGAAGGTGGTGTAACACCCCGCGCACTGCTGCGTAAGGGTACGGACTCTTGTTTCTAGCATCCTCAATCCCACCTGGTGTGTCAAGGGGGGAGGGGGAGGAAGTGTATGAATGTAGTTGTTGTTGTTGTATGTGTGATGTGCGAGTGGGTTGGTAGCTTGGGATGCGGTAACGTTTCATTTACATTATACTATACCTAACAGCAATATTGTGTTTAATTATGTCTTATAAGGTCAAGGCGCATCGTTACTGTCAAAATATTGTTGCCGCAATGTATGTATGACAATGTATTTCTGTACCAAGTTGAATTATTGTTGTTCCTACAAAAGTTCTAAAAAATTCCAAAAATAAACACTTTTAAAAAACAAATATGTAGAACAGAAGGTAGACCAGTCCTTGAATTTATCGCTTTCTTCCAAGGTGCCCAGCATCGCGGATTGTCTGGTGACAGAAAATGGGAGGAACATGGTGTTCGTGTAGCACCGTGGAGGGATGGTCCATGTGCCCTGCATGGTGCACGTGTTCAATCCGGTTGTCAAAAGGTTCCTGAAGTCTTCCACCCATCTGCAAGACATTCCAGGAAACTGTGCATGCACTTCACCATTCTTACAAAGCTAAGCACACCCTCCTCGAGTTGCAGCGGCAGAACGGCCTCCCCCAGCATAGCCTCATATGCAATGTTTCCAACCGTTGAAATTCCAGCCTCCATATGTTAGGCCACCTGTATGAACAGAGAAAAGCCATTAATGAATTTTGATGATACAAGCCAACAGTAGCACTCCCCTGTGTAACTTTGATGTCAGCCACTGGCAGGTCATGTGTGACACCTGCCGTTTGCTCAGGCCCTTTGATGGAGATCACTTATTTGTAAGTCACCATGACTGCGGGATAAATAATGTCATTCCACTTCTTCATGTCCTGGAACAGATGCTGCTAAATCTGTCTGGTCAGGGCACTGGAGAAGTGGCGACTACATTTCACGGCAACACAAACCTGGTGGGGGCTGAACTGGAGGAGGAGGAGGACATTGGAGCAAAGCAGAGTCTGGTGAAATTATAGTGTTTTTTTTTACTCAGGTGACAGGAGAGGAGGAGCAGGAGTATCCAGAGGAGGTAGAAGATGAGGCAGATGACCCAGAAGCACCGTGGCAGTATACAGTGGAGATGGAGGCCGGGAGTCCTCAGAATCACTCGCGCAGATGGCCCACTGCATGCTCCTTTGCCTAGTGACAGCCGACTTTTGGGTCTCCAACCTCTTGGACCCTCGCTACTGGTCCCAAATGGGTGCCTTTTTTCCAGCTGCCGAGAGGGAGGAACAACTGGCATACTATAGGGAAATATTGTGCAGAAAGTTGGCCGCTGCCTATGTGTGCCATTGTCCATCCTCAGTCAGGACTGGCAGTCATTGCTCACTTAAGAAGTGTACTTTAACCCCTTCCCGCACTAGTACGGCGCGCGCCGGGTCCCGGTGCATGGAGAGGGCTCGCGGGCCGAGCCCTCTCCATAGCCGGTAAGTCTTACCGGTAAGACCCACGATCAGTGCTAGCACCGATCGCGGGTGTTGTCATGTCGATCGCCACCGGCAATGCATTGGCGCCGCCATCTTGCCGAGGAACGTCGCTACCCGATGACGTCACGAGGAGTGGCGATTCATTGCCATGACAGCTTCGGGTCTCACGAAGGCCCGAAGCTGTCTTGTTTTAACCCATTAATAACAATTTGCTAATTGCACATTGTAATGAATGAGGAGGAAAATCCCTATATACTGCCATACTGCAGTATGGCAGTATATGATAGGATCCATCAGACAACCTAGGGTTAAAGTACCCTAGGGAGTCTGAAAAATAGTAAAAGTAAAAATTAAAAAAGTTTAAAAAAAAACCTTACAATTAAAAAACCTAAAAATTCAAAGCACCCCCCTTTCCCTAGAACTCATATAAATATTAATAAACAGTAAAAATAAACACATTAGGTATCGCCACGTCCGAAAAAGCCCGATCTATCAAAATATAATAACGGTTTTTCACTGCGTTTAACCACGTAACGGAAAATAAAAAGTGATCAAAAGGTCGCACAGTCCTAAAAATTATAGCATTGAAAACACCATCAAGAGTCGCAAAAAATGACACCACCCATAGCTCCGTACACCATAGTATGAAAAAGTTATTGGCGCCAGAAGATGACAAAATCCCCCAAAAAAATTTTGTACAGGAGGTTTAAATTTTTGTAAATGTATGAAAACATTCTAAAACCTATACAATTTTGTTATCGTACCGACCCAGAGAATAAAGTAGACATGTCACTTGAGGCGCACAGTGAAAGCTGTAAAATCCAAGGCCACAAGAAAACGTCGCAAATGTGTTTTTTTCACATTTTCACTGCATTTGGAATTTTTTTCTGCTTCTCAGTACACGGCAGGGAATATTCAATGCCGTCACTATGAACTGCAATTTGTTACGCAGAAAATAATCCATCACACAGCTCTTTATGTGGAAAAATAAAAAAGTTATAGATTTTTGAAGGTGGTGAGTGAAAAATGGAAGTGAAAAAACTAAAAAAGGCCAAGTCGTTAAGCGGTTAATGCAGAAGATGTTACCTTATATTTTAATGAATAAAAACCTTAGTCAAAAAAGACATTTTAATGAGATTTAAGAAAAGTTATGTTTGATGATTAAATCCCCTCAATCTTTTCTCTGCCCTACATACAGTACATAATGGTAGGGCAAACTGTGAGTGCATATATAACTGAATATTGACACTAACTACTACTAGTAAAATAGCAGAAGAACCCAGACAAAGTCATATAAATCCCTCACCCCCATGTTTCCAACATAGCATTATCAATTCTGTCCATTATGGTGCTTTTTTTTTTAGAAATCCCCATTTTAATCCATATGCTAATGAGGCAATTGCTGCACTTAGGTCTTCTCTTTACCACCTGGAGCATAACTATTACTTCCTACACCCCTTCCTCATATATATGCATTGGATTTGTATTATGAGAAGTACTGGAAGGAGAGTGGAGTTTTCTAAGCAGTGAAAATAGTATTCAGGGTACTGAGGACAAGCATCGGGTGCTCTAACTGCCTCATTAGCTTATGGATTAAAATGGGAAATTCTCATAAACACCATAATGGACAGAAATGATAAAGGTATGTTGGAAATCATTGTTTTTTTCTCTGCAACATAATTGAAATTTAATAGGAAATTAGTGGAGAGACACTCATTAAAGCCCCGAAAAGTTGAGGTTGGTAGAAGTGATTAAAGGTCTTTTTATAAAATAAAGGGAAATTTGTTATATATAGTACACTGATACTGCAAAGAAAGAATTATAAGGTCCTTTCCTTTAGAAAGCTGATGTAATACCATGGGATGGTCTGGTATGTTGTTCACCTACATAAAGTACCAGAAGCACCATGTTAGTTGCTTATTATTAGGAATATTTCTAGAGAGTCACGTATTGTAGCAGAATAGTGGCAATGTTGCTTCACATCTGTATACACTCATGTTTAATCTTTTTTTACCTTTCCATTAACTACAGTATTTCTTTCACATACACCTTTCCTTTTTTCCCACTTTCTTTCTTTTATATATAAGAAAGATGAAGAGTCGTTCCAATGAAATGTGTGTCCATACTAATGAAAAAATTGCATTAATAAAATATAATAATAATATACAGTACAAGAATTCAGCTTTTTTGTCAGCCCCGTAACTCACCTCTGCACCAAACTGTAAGTCCTAATGACGGGAGGACATGTTTTTTTCTATGCTGTGCTCCAGTTTCCACTCTGTAACCATATTTCCTAGGACGACCACACACAGTGTTGTTAGAAGAGCTCTGCAGAGGGGCTCAATGGTAGTTGCATTTTACAATATTACAGGACTGTGAAATTGCTATTTACTCTGGCTGTGCTGAACTACATTTGGCAAGTCACACATTCAACGTCTTCCAAGTTCTGGTGCAATAAATGTAGGACATTGAGAGGCTTTGGTGTTATTCCATTCGATTAGCGGCAACCTGCGGAAACACATTTCATTATTAACATGGGAGGACATTAAAAAAGCCCATGACACTAATCACATTATTCTAGGGCCTCAGCGAAGTATATGAGATGTCCCATAAAGAGGCTGCTGGCAAGGTAATTGGGATTCCTACCTTGCTCAATTTTATTGGCTATTCTGCTTGTTACATTGGAAAAATGTGTTAAATCATATGAGTATTGATGAGTCCTTATTTTTTACCTTGATTTTAAGAAATCCTGACATGCTCTACCGTCTGATGTTCTCAGTTTCCCTGTGACAGCCCCAAAGCCACCACTCATAGAATATACATTAGTCCTTATATTAGCCCTGGATATACAACAGCACTATAAAGGGGACCAGTCTATAACCCTTTAATGACCACAACATTTTGCTTTAATCTATCACCGCAGATCAAGGGCTCTGATTTATTCATTTTTACCATCAATGTAACTTTGTGAGTACAGGCAGTCCCCGGGTTACATACAAGATAGGTTCTGTAGGTTTGTTCTTAAGTTGAGCCTCTGTGACAATTGGATTTTAAAAATGTTGAATTGTCATAAGAAACAGGATAAACAATAAATCTTAATTACAGGCACCATTGATAACTGTCAAAGCTGTTTATTGTAGCCTAGGACTAAAGTACAGTAAATTACCAAAAAAAAAAAAAAAAAAAAAATTCAAATCACCCCCTTTCCCTAGAACTGATATAAATATTAATAAACAGTAAAAATCATAAACACATTAGGTATCGCTGCGTCCAAAAGTGCCCGATCTATCAAAATATAATAGCGCTTTTTGACTGCGTTTAACCCCGTAACGGAAAATAGCATCCAAAGTCGAAAATGGCCCTTTTTTTTGCTATTTTGAAAAATATAAAAAAAATTAAAAGTGATCAAAAGGCTGTGCAGTCCTAAAAATTATAGCAATGAAAACGCCATCTAAAGTCGCAAAAAATGACACCACCCAAAGCTCTGTACACCAAAGTCTGAAAAAGTTATTGGCGCCAGAAGATGACAAAATCCCCCAAGAAAAATTTGTACAGGAGGTTTTAATTTTTGTAAATGTATGAAAACATTATAAAACCTATACAAATTTGGTATCCCCGTAATCGTACCGAACCAAAGAATAAAGTAGACATGTCATTCGGGGCGCACAGTGAAAGCCGTAAAATCCAAGCCCACAAGAAAACGTTGCAACGTTTTTTTACCATTTTCACTGCATTTGGAATTTTTTTCCCGCCTCCCAGTACACAGTCTGGAATATTAAATACCGTCACTTTGAAGTGCAATTTGTTACGCAGAAAATAAGCCATCACAAAGCTCTTTATGTGAAAATTTAAATAGTTATAGATTTTTGAAGGTGGTGAAATGTGGAAGTGAAAAAACTAAAAAAGGCCAAGTCGTTAAGGGGTTAACATACGAGTCGCTGTATTAAATGTCACAGACTTTGACTAAGCAGTAACACCCCTTTAGCTGCACATTTTTCATGTCGACACAAAAATTGTTGCAGACACTTTATAAATACTGTGCAAGCACATTACACATACTTTTCAGAGAACTGGCACAACCAGTATAATACATCTGGACCTCTGTGTCTAAAACATTGCCATCACTTGCATAGGATATCAATATATTTAAACTGAAAACTCCTTGTAAAGGGGTATTCCCACAGTATTCCCAAGACAAGATTCTTAAGTATACTCAGATTAACAAAATAACATATTCTCAAATTCACTGTTATTAATAAAAATACTGCATTTCAGGCTTGCTCTACAAACTTCAGATACGCTAAAATCTTTATAGCAGGGGAAGGAGGTATAGCATTGTTGACAGTGTGTGTTATAGATGAGATGTAGGAGAGCTGAGAGTGTCATTGTGTTTTATATCCATCTCATGGATATTGTCTCATCTCTGATCTGATCTCTCTTTTTCTGTGTCCGATACTAGTGAATGTTCAGAGGCTAAAAAAAGGTGTAGATAAACCTGGATCCTGATAATCTAAGCACATTGTCAGCACACAGCAGAGGAATCCTAATGTGTCTGCTTAGAGAGTCCCCATCAATTTTACACTGAGCTTCACTGAGTGATAAGAGCTAAAACTTCTACATAACTGAGTAAAATTGTAAAGTAAGGTGTTGAAAATTATCTTTATAGTGTAAACATCACTAGGGGATTAAAATGTAAGTACTTTCTTTCATGGGCAATCCCATTTATAGGGGTATTCCCACAAAGACAAGTTTCTGAAATATACCCAGTGTATAAAAAAAACACATTCTCTAATTCACTGCTATTAACAAAAATACACCATTTCACATCTATACATCTTCCAACCTGTCTTTATCAGTCCTGGTGTACACAATTTAAGTTGCCCCTGGTTTCCCATCCTGGATCTTCTGACCTTATGGTCGGCAGCTATCTTTTCTAACGTTGTGGAGCTGAGTTCTCCTCTGGTACCTGCAGCGGCCCCTCCCTCCTGCACCCCAGGATGAGCACACACTGACACAGACTGACTGACTGGCAGCCGGAGGAAAGCTACAAGCTACAGGCAGATATGTTCTTTATCCAGGGGAGGGAGAGGAAGGCACATCAGATCTGATATGCGTGTAGCTGAGATGTAGCAGACCTGACTGTGTCATTGTGTGTAATATGCATCTCATGGTTTTCATCATCTCATCTCTCTTTTAATGTATCATATACTTGTACAATGTTCAGAAGGTAAATGAAAGAATTTTCTTTTGTGGGAAAACTCCTTTAAGGTTGTTTCTTTGGAGTCCTTTTTAACATGGGGCATTTAACCCCCTTGTACATAAACTGTATTTTGCTTTTGTAAATTTTGAGTGTAACTTTTACTTTATTGTTTTTAACAGGCGGTCAAGTAAAAGTAAAGGAACTGAACTGGCTTAAGAATGAATTGTGTTCAGGTAACTTCTTCTTGTTAATTTTAAACTAAAACTATACAGTTGCAATATTTCCCTATGTTATTTTGATGGAACTCTGTTTGGTGCGATGACTGGTGTGTATAAAGTTAGGGGGTTTGCCCCAGATTTTCTCTCATTCCTACCCCATGGATAGCTGATAACATGATGATTGTAGGGGCCCAACTGCTGGGACTCCCGGATCACCAGAATGGGGGTCCTGTCCTACGAATGACTGCAGCAGCCAATTGAGTAGGCATATGACCGCTCCTTTCCCTACCTGTAGGACTGCTGGACATAGCCAACCCCTTTCAGAGGACCAATCAGCCTTCCTGCCATAAATTCGAGTCATCTTCTTTGTTAGTGGAACTGCTAGGTTTTATACCACTTTTCTGTGCCACTAAAATGGATGATGTAATAATGCATATGTAACAATAACAATACAACACAAATACATAAAAATGTATAAATATTTGTTTTCTATTTCTGTAATGAACATAATGATGATAAAATAGTTTCTAGTCCCAAAATGGTTTTGTACTTATGGGGTTAAAAAAGAATTTACTGTACAGTTTCTGGGTAACAATATGTTCTATTCCATACCACTCCTTATTCTAGGGGTGTGGGGGGCGCCCACTTCCTAATCAGATCGTATTATGTTGATGTTATCTTGTATTCTTGCTTTCAGTTACTTGTTTTTGTGTGCATTCTATTCTCCTTGCTCTCGTTGCTGAGAACATTATTCCTCTCTGCCTCCGTCATTAAATTTACACCCACATGAAGCAGAAAGGTTCCCAGGAAATAAGAGCGAGATGACTCGGAGTGCAAACAGCAGGTAGAGCGAGCCTCACAGCTACCAGCCACATTACAAGTCAGCATGGGCAGGAGATTGGAAAATACAAACAGACGACTGATACTTGTGCAATTTATAGATCACAATGAAGAGGTTAAGACTGTAATCTATATGCTGAACCCTCATAGGGGCAGAAACCAAAATCAAATTCACATAACAGACTGGACGTGCAGAATCAGGTTATCATGGAGTCATCAAGCAATTTATAGCAAATCTATGCTGACTTCATGAGTGAGGACCGCTGACTGGGGGAGGCAGTGCTGTAATAAATTAAGAATACAGGTAAATATCAAAAAGTATAAAAATAGCCTGGGATTGCATGGTTAACAAAAAATAATAATCTTTGTTTATATAGCGCCATCAAATTCCGTAGCGCTTTACAAACCATAGAATGTTTAATATAACATTGATGACCTTTAAAACCAACAGGGCTAAGGTTTTTTTTGTTTTATTTTTTTTCTATCTCATCTTAGTGGCGCTTTTGAAATATGAGGAGATTTTATGGTATTGTGCCTGGTATGACATTGCAGAGGAGGTTCAGTACTGTCACTGTCTTCCTGATTGCTAAATGATTGCACTTTCTATTCACCCAATTCGAGGGAACTGAATGATCCTAGCAGAGCCACATCCGCTCTGCAGTGCACCTCATATGGCTGGTTCTTACCCTGTAACTGTGAATGTCAGTCTCCGTTACAGAGGAAATTGTTTTTAGAAGGAAGAAGCCATCATTTTCAGATCCGAACAATCATGTAAACACCTTTATATACCTTGATGCAGCAGACATACGAATGGACGTTTAACACAAAACATGTCACTAGAAGAGTCAAGTTGATGTTGTAACATACTATGTAAATGTTAAGATGTGTGCGACCTTATTGTTACATTGTTAAAAGGAACAATAGAGAAATAATGGCCTTTAAAAATGAGTAGGAAAAAATTGGAACCAGTGAGGCCACCCACACCTTAAAGGGAACCTGTCACCAGGGACTTCATTTTAACTAAAGACAGGTTGTAAAAGCCCATGACACCTGCAGTGCAAAAATACATCTCTGCCTTTTCTAAGCATTTGCATCACAATATAATTGTGTGTTATAACTTACTCTTACATCCTTGACTTTGGTTTGGATGCATTTAAAAAAAACATGTGACTTGTCTGAGCTGCAGGTTGCCTCCATCTTTGTGCTCCTGTATAGCTATGTCCCTCCCCCACTGATGTCATCTCACCAGGCTGTGACCTCGAAGAAGGAGGAGGAGCTGTACCGGAGCACAAGGGTGGGGGCTAAGATCTGAGGAGGAAGTAACACAGACAAGTCACATGTTGTTTTTTGAAATGCATCCAAACCAAAGTCCAGCCTCTGTGACTACCCCAGGATTTTGTCAGGATGCAAGGTAAGTTCTAACACACAATTATATTGTAATGCAAATGCTTACAAAAGGCAGAAAGACAGATTTGCACTGCAGATGTTATGGGCTTCTGCAACCTGTCTTTAGTGAAAATAAGGTCCCTGGTGACAGGTTCCCTTTAAACTGTCCTGGGGGCAAATTATAGGAGAAAAGCCATAAGAATTTGGGTGCATTCACACATTCAGTTTTTCAGATGCAGTTTTCAAAGCCAAAAGGAGGTGTGAATCCTAATGGGCAAGAACATATCATTGAGGGAGCGTTCACATGGGGCTTTTTGGTTGTGTCAGGATGCATATTTCGTGGTGCAATATGTGGTGCTCCTGTCAGATTCTCAGTCCCAACACAAATAGTATGAAAACCCAACACACACCAAATTATCTTCAATTTTTTTTTTTTTTTTAATTCAGAACGTGTTATAACAATAGGCCTCCACCAAAATGTAGATATGATCAAGATATGCAACATTTCGGTCAACCTGACCTTTGTCGAGTTAGATGTGTGTAACTCATGATCAGCAAAATGATCATGAGAACCTCCCCCAAAGTCAGAGAAACATGACTCTTCCTGACTCTTTTTCACAAGAGATGAGTCAAGTTTAGTGGTTGCAGGAATAATTTGACTTCAGATGCCCCTCTCTTTTGATCTATAGTAACTGGAAGCATGCTTTTTATGTCATATTAAAGACACAAATCTTATCCTATAGCCTTACAGATCCAGTTCCCACCTTTATTTTAACTGCTTGTATCCCCGGTACTGTAGCTTGCAGAACCGTTAGTTTGACATGATCTGCAAGATGGGATTTTTATCTTTAATATTACACATAAAGTCTGTTGCGAGGTACTATAGAACCAAAAACTTTAAAGCTTCTGAAGTGACCACTAAACTTGACTCATCTCATGTGAAAATGAGGTGAGAAGAGTCCGTCATGCCTGACTTTTTATAGGTAAACGTGAGATTTCAAATAAAATAAGAAATTTATAAAGGAAATTTCATAATCTACCTGAGGAAACTAGAAGTTTAGTGGGGTAAAACCTGGTGATGGGTTCCCTATAAGATTAAATATTTAAATTTAACATGGGTTATTCTTTTATCTCAACCCACAAATTCCCACGTCTGTGTCTCAATCATATATACGCTACCTGGGTTGGCTTCTGACCTCATATAATTCCTTGATATCATTTAGTTAATTCCTTCCTGACGAATAATGACAGGGCCTAATTATGGAAATCTCCATAGATTTCTCTCCTTTTCATGTACAATAAATTCTGAACGTGAATGTGGCAGGTAGTTCCTCTAATACCTGTATCTTCTTCTGGCATTTACAGTCCAAGTGTAGTGTGCTAATTAGCTCTATTGTGAGAATATTTAGCCATAATTGCATATATAAAACTGATGTGCAAATGTGGCCATATTTCATCTTTATAATGGTTTGAGGCTCAAAAAAGCAATTTTGTTTTTAATCCACATAATGTATTTGCATTTATTTGCTGGTTGCTTAATTCTTGTGTTTTTCTGTGTCATTAAGTCATTTAACAGAAATCCTGTCAAATCATTTTACATGTTTTACAAAAGTTTTCAGCTAATTATAACTTTTTGCATCTCTGTTACAGTATAACAAACAGTCTACGTAAAGGAAATCTTTCAAAATCCATCATGATAAGCCAGGGGCACTTACTCCTAGATCCAGGCACTGCGACTGTGGTAATCTTCTTATATTTGTTATCTATCACCTCCTCCCTTCTGAAATCAAGTTTTAAAACTGTGGTAACGAGCCTGAAGGGCTCAGGTAACGCCCCCTCTGTGCTCCAGCTTTACATGCAGTTACACTGTCTCAACCTCCCTCCTGCTCACTCAACGCTTTCCCCTCCCTCTACCTGAAGTTCACGCAGCACAGGAAGTTTCAGCAGACAGTTGGAGGGGTAAAGTGCTCCTCTACTTTGGTAACACCTTCAAAGCCCTCATTAGCATAATTTTAAAAGTTAATTTTAGAAGGAAGGCCACGGATGACAAAT
Organism: Engystomops pustulosus; assembly: GCA_019512145.1. Classification (NCBI taxonomy): domain Eukaryota; kingdom Metazoa; phylum Chordata; class Amphibia; order Anura; family Leptodactylidae; genus Engystomops; species Engystomops pustulosus. Next base: position 29,213,054 of record CM033648.1, on the reverse strand, counting down.
ATAAGAAGATTACCACAGTCACTGTGCCTGAATCTATGAGTAAGTGTCCCTGGATTTTGTTGGTAATTTCCTTTAAAGAAAAACAACCACTCAAAAACCATAAGAAAACCTACAAATACTCACCTCCGCTCCTCTTCATCTTGATCCCGGCGATGTCCGCACTAGTCTTGATATGACGGGAACACCTACAAATCAAACTTTTTAATTAGCAACACTTGCTAATTATGCACACCCTCGCCACCTCCCTCTTGTGTGATATCACATCGCTCTCCCATGCTCCCAAAACAGGAGAAGGAGGTGTGGGGGTGTGCATAATGAGCAGCCCGGAGTACCGGATATCTAATGGGGGCACTCTGTGCTGCTAATGGTGTTTGTTTTCTAGGTGATTCTGGCGTGTCAAGAAAAAGCAATAAACAGTGTCGGGATAAAGATAAAGAGGAGCGTAGGTGAGTATTTGTACGAGTTTTTGAAATGTTTTTTGAGTAGTTGATTTCTTTTAAAGGAGTTTTCCAGTGTCATTCAAACAAGTGGTATTTCTTGTTGTGAACCTTTACAATATACTTCCTGCATCCATCTTTGTTTGCATTTATTTAATAGAAAGTTTAAGTGATTACTCCAATGCCATAAAAATCATGTGAAGGACATTCAGATGTAATAAATACAAATTATCCTCCGCCTCTACGTTCTCCTGGAAACGTGGTGGTCAGTTTGGACCTTTTTTGACCATTTTTTCCTCCTTGCGCCGTTCTTTTCTTTTAAATTATTGTTTGCAGGCAGAGGGTACCATATTGCTTTTATTGCATTCAGATGTAAGGTTGAAGGGAACCTGTCACCAGGAGACCCATTTTTAGCACCCCCCTCCAGTCCCCACAGAGAAAACTACATACACTGCCAAAGAGTTTTTGTATAAAAAATTTGTTTTAGAGAAAAAAAGATATGTTATATAGTACCTTTCATAGCCATGTGTTCTGTGACTAGGCACTAGGCACCTGGGAGTGGCTATAGAGGAGCAGTTCCCCCACCCTTGCGAAACCGCTCCTCCATGTGTCCTTGTCAAATATATCAATAACTCCCATCACTCGGGATTGGCTATAGAGGAGCAGGGGGCGTTGCTAAGCCAAGTGATGGGCATTTCCATATATTTGAACCGGACACATGGAGTTGTGGTTTCCCAACTGCTCCTCTATAGCCACTACCAGGGGGGGGGGATGAGTGCCTAATCACAGAGCACATGGCATTGAAAGGTACTAAATAGCATATCTTTTTTTTCTGTAAAACCTATTTTTTATACATATCAGTGTATGTACGTTGCTCTGTGGGGACTGGTGGAGTGCTAAAAATGGGTCTCCTGGTGACAGGTTCCCTTTAAATTCCCACTACCACTTGAGCTTCAGTTTTTGTGCTTTGATATATGAGCAGAAAGTTGTAGGGAAAAAAAACAACCAAGTTCCTAACCATTTAAGAACGGATACCAATGGAGCCCAAAAGACCTCACTGATGATGTGGCCCAATAAGCTTAGACTAGAATACATTTTCCAGATTATAAAGTGCTATATGTAGACTTTTTTTTACCTCTGCATGTTTCTGAGGATTCTGCATTGTTGGCTGCTTAAAGGGATGTGGCAGAGATATGGATCATCATATAGCAGTGGTAGCGAACCTATGGCACGGGTGCCAGAGGCGGCACTCAGAGCCCTTTCTGTGGGCACACCTGACAGGACTCAAAGAATCTTCCTGCCGTTTCAAGCAACTTAAAAGATGCTGCTTTCTGTCATATTTTGATACTTATTTCTCTACTTGGGACTGTAGGAAGAGGGAGAATGAATAGACAGGGCAGAATTATCTTTGGAGGACCTCCTGCCGGCCGCACAATTTTCTCTGTGTACAGAGGGACACTGGAAAGAAGCTAAAATGATAAAATTTTTCCATCTTTCTACTGTGTTGCTGTCCTCAGGAGGATTGAAAGATTGAAAGTTGTTGAACAGAGAGCAATAAGTTACTGCTTTAATTTTTGGTTGGCACCTCACGATAAATAAGGGGGGTTTTGGGTGGCAGTTTGGCACTTGGCCGCTAAAAGGTTCGCCATCACTGTCATATAGGGATAAAGATGGGTCATTAGTAATCGATTGGTGGTGCTGCTGGTCAGAACTGCAGATCTGCTGTCTGGAGGGCTGTTGCCCCCCACCAATCATCTGATCACTTATAGTAGGCGTAGGTCTTTAGCAATTTAAAAGACATTAGGGCACATTTACTAAGGGTCCGCAGAACGCCTTTCCGTCGGTTTTCCCGAATTTTTCCGTTTTGCGCCGCATTTAACTGGAGTTTTTGGCACACACGATTGGATTTTGGCGCATCGGCGCTGGCTTTCATGCGACACAAATCAGGGGGCGTGGCCATCGGACAAACCGCAGAATTTAAAATTCAAATTGTGCCGCAAGCCATGCACTTACATGCACCGGGGGGAAGAAGGTGATCTCTGGTGGACCTCAGCAGGGAAACGACACATGCAGGATCTCGGGCGCACTATCTCAGTGAATCGCGGCAGCTCCGAATCTTAGTCGGACAACGCACCTCGGGGATCGCGAGCCCCATTATATTTACTGATGGTAGATGTTCCAAGATGGCAACATCTTTTCCATGTCTGGGAATGGACAGACTTTCCTTAAAAAATGTTCAAATGACCAGAGGCGCTGTTTCTGGAGTGCCTCTTCGCTGCATAATGATTTATGCACACATATATCTGTAGACATTGTGATTGAAGGGGGGATCGACCAGGCTGCAATGAACACAGAGGGGGCTTGCATGTATTATCAGGTGGGGGAGCCAAGAGGTACTCCGGTGATGTAGGCCAGAGCAACTTTGGCTCATTTGAATATTTTTAAAATCTTTTAAGGAGAATCTGTGTGACATGGGAAAAACAATGCTGTCCCCTAGACAAAAGAACATCTGCAAATCTGGTGGTTTTAAATGTCCTTTAAGTTCCTGGAAAATACATCTTAGGCTGGATTCACACTACCATCGCCCGCCGTAGCACGGCAGCTGCTCACCCCCGCCCCTCTCCATAGGGATACATGGCGCACAGCGCCGTATGCCCTGAAAAAATAGGACATGTCCTATTTTTTCACGGGGTACAGAGCGGTACGGTGCAGCACGTGTGCTGCACCGTACCGCTCCCGTATGGGGCCGTGTGCCCATTGCCGTCAATGGGGGACGTATATCGGCCGTATATACGTCCCCCATGCGGCAGTGTGAATGTAGCCTTAAAATTCTAGCATATCAGGGTTTTTGTTGTCACGTATGAGAGCCTGTTTTTTGTAGGATTACTTGTAGTTGTAATTGGTGAACAGTTTATGTATTTTAACAAATAATTTTTTGACAGTGAACTTATTAATTTTATTGCTTAGTATGGAAGGAGCAAAATAATAGTAATGATTCTAATATAGTGATACCAATTTGAATATTTCTGTTCAAATTTCCTGATTCCAGAGGGAGACAGGTCGTACAGGGTTTGCGTAGTATAATTTTGCAATGCAGATTTTGACTTTGGTTTGTGAAAGAGAAATATTAGGTGTTTTTGTATAGATTTTTGCATTATTGGATTTATATTGCTAATATTTTTTATGTTTATGCTTCTACATTTTACTACATGCAGAGTTCTCCTGAATAATCTCATATTAAGGTTTACAATTATATTAATATTGTCTGTATATAATGTCTTATTTTACTAAAAATAAGCAGGCTTCCAAAAAGGGAATTTTAATACTTCACTGAAAATGCACAGTATGACTGCAGCAGTGATTTATATAAGGGAATTAACATTCCCTAGGATGTTATTGGGAGTTAGTTTTTCTATAAAGTGAACACTTTTTGAACATGGAAGGTAACGTTTCACCATTTGTCTTTTTGGTCATATATTAAAGCATAACCATATCTGTTTCTATCTTATATTTTCTCCTTTTTCTTTTATTCCTTTTTATTAAATTTTATCAACATTAAAACATGAAACGTAGGATGAAACATGGGTAATTTTCTGCTTGCACATTCCATTGGTGAATTCTTCTTTTAACCGCTTAACTACTAAAGCATTTTAGGCCTGATTACCATTCTATGTTTTGGACTTTTTCCAGTGCATTACATGTTTAAAGTGATGTTTAAGAATGATTTTTTTTTTTTTTATATATTTGCTTTTGTTTTTATACATTTAAAGGGAACCTGTCACCAGGAAAGTCATTTTTATCTGTTGACCGGTTTCAATAGCCGGTTCTACCAGCTAAAAATTAAATTTCTAGTGACCGGTTCACTTTAATTTATTTATTCATTTGTCAGTTGTTCTTCCAATAATGCTTTAATTATACATTTTGTATTTAGATCCAGAAGCTCCATACAGCTGGACAGAAGATGACATAGCAGACCTTCATGATGAAACAACTGTTATCCTTGCTGCTGATGGTAAAGTAACTCCTTTTTCATTAAATGAATTTTTAAAAATGTGTAAAAAATAAACATTTTCACGTATACAATAAAAATAAAATCTTGATTGCCCACTGTCATTTGTGACAGTCGTTTCACACAACCGTTCTTCAAGACTTTCAGGTAAGTTTGACCCCCCCTTCCAAGCCTAAAAATCTGACGTTGACCGATTCAGCATTCTGGTGTTAGGTTAATTTATTAACTAAAACCAACAAATGGGAAGTGTAAACTAAGACTACACAATCTTAACCCTTTAGTGACCAAGCTCAGTTTCACCTTCAGCCCCCATTTTTTCAAAAATGCTATGTGACCTATAACTTACCCGGTTGTTTCTAAGATTGTTTTCTAGTGACATGTTTTACTTCAAGTTGGTGACAAATTTTGGCTAGTATGCTTTGGAAAAATTTGCCGTTTTACTAGCCAAATTAGTTTCTAACTAACATTCAGGACATGCTTTGTGTTGTCATCATTTTAGAAGGGTCCTTTTGTTTTATCACAATGCGAGAAAGATTACAAATCGAACTGTATTTTTTGTACTTTTCCAATTTTACGTTTCTTTTTTTCGCTCCCCACTTCCAAAATGCCATAACTTTTTATTTTTCCATGTATAGAGCAGTATTAGGGCTTGTTTTCTGTTTAACTTAATATTCCACCTGGCTCAGTACTGGGAAGTGGGAAAAACAATCGAAATGCAGTAAAATTGACAAGAAAATGCATATCTGCCATGCTTTGTGGGCTTTGTTTTTATGGCTTTCATACTGTGCTCCAAATGACGCCTCTACTTTAATGTTATATAGGTTTTATTACGTGTTAATAAATTTTTTTAAAAATAAAACCTTTTGCAAAAAAAAGTCTTAATTTCACCATATTCTTTCACCATTTCACCATATAAAACTTTTCCATACTTCATTGTACGAAATGTGTGTAAAGTGTTTTGCAGGATGAGCTAACATTTTCATTGCTACGATCTTTGGGATTGTGTGGTGTGACCTTTCAATCACATTTAATTAAGTTTTTAATGTGTCGCAAAATGTGTAGATTTGGACTTAAGTAGTTATTTCTGTTATGGGGTTCTCTATTGGGAATATCCATTTTTATATGTTATAGATCGGGACTTTTGGGACGTACCTAACATATTGTGATTTCTTTTTACTGCTTTTCACTTTTTTCTATTATATATGGTTTTATATGTGTTGGGGGCTTTGGGGACATTTTTATAAATTTTATGCACTGCCATAAACATATATTGCATTGCATTAGAGTTGTCAGTATATGCTCTTGCATAGACTAGCCATCAGACTGTTTGCTCCTGTCAGAGACGGGATCGAGCAGTCAAGTGAACAGGACAGACCTGTATTGCAAGGTATGTAGAGAACATGGCCACATGGATCTAATGGGTTAACAGCCTAGATCGAAAACCTATTCTGATCCGCAATTTTAGAGCAAGTGTCCGTTTTTCATAAGACAGCCGAGCAACTACCCCCCCCCTGCAGCACTAAGGCTAGGCAGACTGAAAAAAATGTGGGCCTAGCTGAAGATCCCTTAAAGACTGACATAGACTACAATGTAATCATACCTTTTGTTTGTGGTGTTAGTAGCAGCTTGACAGTAAAAATTGCAGTAAAAATACTGAGTATGCCTTTTGTGTCTGATAACTGAACACAGCACCCCCCCCCCCCCTCCTGCTCTGAGTATCAGCCTTCTGTTTCGATATTACAGAAAAGGGAGATGCTACAGAGCAGATTGAAGGCACAGATCAAAGCAGAATAAGGAGACTCCCTCCAATGCATCAAGTGCTGCTACAATTCTGGAAAAGAAATCTATTTTTCACAGATAGACTGGCTTTCTTACTTTTATACATTTTTGATAAATCTGCCCGTTTAAGTTAATAAGTGCTGAGGGTTCGATGCATAATACATATATTGTGGTGGGTATATGACATAAATTAGTAAATTACATCTTGTAGGAGGTCAATTATTTTACATAGAGACATATGGTAAAAAAGTGAAGGTTAGAGTAAATGTGGGAGGCTAACAAAGCAAAATTTAACATCCATAAATAAAACAGATAAAATAAATAAAATCTGTATAAAATAAAACAGAAGGGTGAATTATAGGGTCCAAAACTGCATTTTCTTTATTGGCCATAAAACAAATGGATAGAAATAAAATCATGATCCAAGTAAACAAAAGATTATAAATATGAAGATGGCTACAAGTAAACATAAATATAAAATGTATTGCAGGGGGATTTTAGCTCATCGGTAGCATAGAGGGTCATGTAAGGCTTCTGTTGTCATTTGCGCCAAAAAAAAAACTTTATTTATCTAGGCTTTTAGACATTTTTAGCTCTTTTCCAACTAAGAAGATATGGCTTCCAGAAAGGGAACATAGCCTCTGGAAAAGGGGGGCGTGGCAAAAAAAAATCTGTGTGCCAAAGAAATTAGGATGGTGCTTCACATTTTATATCACTAAAGTAGCACTCTATGATCACAATGGTGGTCATCAGTGACCAGAGTGGTCATGTTTGTGTGAATGGCACATGCCCACTGAAGCCAGTGATTTTCTATTACGAGAATACGGGGATAAACAACTCCACTTCCCATCCAGCAGAGACCGGAAATGACATGGACAGGAGTGGAGACACGGGATAGGGCGATTGGAGGATGGTTTCTGGCCTATACTCCAACAACCGGTTTGTAAATGGTGAATAGAACATTTGAAGTCTTGTATTTTGAGCTTTTGTATACCAGAACAAACAGCAGGATATATACATATAAACTGGTTATATTTTTATTTTTCAGTATTTTATGATGATGACCTCACAGATGCCCTGTTCAAAACTCTTTACCGGATCACCCAGGCTTTAACAAGACTCTGCACTATTTATTTATCTATGGAAAGAAGGTAATAATCTTTCAGGAACTATATACAGCTATAAATACCAAAGGAGCAACAGGAAATTCATGTATTTTTATTTCATTTCCTTAATAAAAGAAAACACACGTCTAAGTTATCACAGCAGGTATAATATCAGAGATGACAGTCATTGCGGACCAGTGCCGCTGCTCAAACCTGATAAAACACCAGCCAGGTACTGTCCAAGTCCTAGGGATTGAAATATCCACAGGACCAAAACCTATGTTTCATGTAACTAACTATATCCAAATAAAGGTACTCTAGACATAATTAGACAAATGTCTTACCCATGGTCTATAGACGGTGCGGCAAATGGACACCCCAATGTGCGTTTCACACAATGCTTCTTCAGGGGTTACAATAACAATATACATATATACTACTATATGCTATATACATGTAAAGTCTTCTAGAACCATGATTCATTTTAACAAACTATTTACACAATTCCATGGAAGCCCTGAATTATTCTTCCATGATTCCAGGAGGCAAAGTAAAATGAAATTACCAGAATCATACTTACCAGTATGAAGATTATATTCTATTTAGAATCAGCCTTTCTATTCTTAATACTAGTGTACTGCTGCAATACAAATGATGGGGGTTTGGTTTAGTAGCAGGCCACCTATAAATGAAATAACAGGACCCTAAAGCATCTGCTTAGCAACCCGATCCTGTGTCGAGGGTGAAAATGGTGTCATAGCATAATGGTGTTATGTATTTCTCTGTTCTTACGTGACATGAATACTCCACTGGGATCAGAAAAAAAAACTCTCTTGATGTTTTCCTGTCCTGATAGCTGGTTAAATGTCCATTCGAGGCATTTCAGCATGGAAAGTAGAGACTGGTCAGCCAGAAAATGTGCACAAACAGGAATCCGAAGGATTAACATCCAAATCAACAACTTTATATTTTAATTCAAATGATTGATTTGGAGATTTCGCTTCAAGAAAATGGAGTTAAATGTTACCATAACACTTCTATAACACAATTTTTTACAACAAATAATTATTAAGCTGTGGGCCAGAAGAAGCCTCTTGCTGATATCTTGGCCTGTTTTCAGCTTTTCTGCTGGCACCATTTGCTTTGATCGCAGGTGTCTTTGGAAAGCAATGAACAAAATCAACAGGAAAAACAACTACATAGGCTAAATTGAGAAAATTTTAAAGTTTGCAAAAGTTCATAAAATGTACTCGCACGGCATGATATTTATTGTATAACATTTTCACTTTCTAGACTGTTAGGCACACTTTTTTATCAGATAATCAGTGTACTAACAGTGTTTTATAGTCTGAACATAATGGTGATTATGAATTCCTGCTCAGTTTTGGCCACAGATGGACAAAACTGCATGTACATGAACATATTTTATGGCTGTGTTCTTGCCGTTGTTTTAACAGCAAGCATATGACCACAAATATTTTGGAGCATGCCCTATTTCTGTCCCTGTTTGCAGTTGAGGCAGTACTTTCCTACTGTCATTTGCAGCTCAGCAGAACACACATGTCAATGACACCAAGACCCTAATCAAACGACCACGGGTATAATGTTTGTAGACCGACATTGCACATGAAATGTTACTAGCCTTCCCAATTCAGTAGTCAAGAAGCAAGAGTATTCTACCTAAAGGTATACCACTGTGCAGATAAAATGGACTGACTCTGATTCCATGAATATACAATAAATTATAAAAAATTATTAAATTTCCTTTCAATGTCTGTTCTATTCTTGATCTAAGAATTTAGGCCAGGGGTTCAAGAGCTGCATTGTTACACTGCTCAACTTTATGAGCTTCACCAGTAACCATCACTAACCATCACCCCTAAATTTATACAATTTATGGACCATCCAGGTTATTGGTATATTGGTATTCAATTCAATGAAGGGGCATTTTCCATTGTTAGTCCGGCACAATTTTTTACATTTGCTAGTGGCCGTGTCTTGTAGTGCAGTTTAGCCAAGGGCTTTTATATCATCCAATACGATATACCCTGAGCCATTCTTTATAAACATTGAAGGCTGTCAATCAGCTAATTGGCGGGATAGTGATCCAGATCCTCTGTCTAAAAACAATGTCAGCCTAATGGTAAACTTTTAATTTAAAAATGACTGACATAACAATAATTCTATCCATGTGCAACAGGAAAACACAGGAAGGTTTAAAATTTCTATACAAAATATGACATGACAGCAAAGAGAGAGATCCTAATCTGATGACTCCCAATGGATTCAGTATAAAAAGAGAAAGCCGTCAATGCCTCTTTTGTACATTTACCACCTCTGCCCAGACCTCAATCATTCCTTTGACATGTTAGTGATGTCAAATTTGATTATTTACTTTCAGGAACTGATTTTCTTTAACTACCTTAAAAAAAAAAAAGATTTTCTAAGTCCATTAAAGGGAGACTATCAAATCGTAATTCACCCTGAAGTAAAAGCAATATTTTGTAGGGAACTTCCAAAGTTTAAGAGATGAACCTCCCTTTTTTACCCAGTGATTTGTTTTAGAGAAAATTATGTTTTTATTTTTGTGCAAATCACCACCTCGGTGCACCAGTTTATGCCTGGGTCTGCTTCTTTCTTCACCGTCTTCCTGCAAAGGGTATCAAGGTGGTGTTGCTCTGGACGTTGGTGCAACCGAAAAGCTTGTTTGCATAAATATTAAAGGACATCTACTACCAGGATGAAGGGTTGTAAACCAAGAACACTGACATTCTGATGTGTGCCTGTCCTCTGGCAGGATTTTCTTTTCATAAAGCTTCTTATTCCCTTGTTTTTCAGAAAAAAAGGCTTTGAAAATTATGCAAATGAGCCTAAGGGGCTAAACGCTCCATTAACACCTATGGAACCTGTGGCCCCTTAGGCACATTTGCATTATTTTAAAACACAATTTTTTGGGCAAAAACAGGGCATAAGTACCGTATATACTTGTGTATCAGCCGAGTTTTTCAGCACAACAAATGTGCTGAAAAACGGCCCCTCGGCTTATACACGAGTCTATTACAAAAAAATGTACCCACTTAAAAAAAAAAAAAACTTATATACTCACCCTCCGATGTCAGCGCGGCTCTCCGATGTCCCCGATATCAGCGCGTCCCGTCTAATTTCTTCTCCGCGGCTCCTCTTCTTTTTTCTTGCTTCTCTCATGGACGCGGCCATGTTTTCTTCCTGGTCGCGCATACAATGACGTCAGCAGCGGCCGCGTCATAGATGAGCCTGCTAGAAGAAAACATGGCCGCGTGAGTGAGTATACAAGTTTATTTTTTTTTAAGTGCTGTGGGGGCCGGCTCTATACTACTAGGGGAAGGCTGTATACTACTAGGGACAGGCTGTATACTACTAGGGGCATGCTGTATACTACTAGGGGCAGGCTGTATACTACTAGGGGCAGGCTGTATACAACATGGGGGCTGGCAGGCTGTATACTACTGGGGGCTGGCAGGCTGTATACTACATGGGGGCTGGCAGGCTGTATACTACATGGGGGCTGGCAGGCTGTATACTACTGGGGGCTGGCAGGCTGTATACTACTGGGGGCTGGCTGGCTGTATACTACATGGGGGCTGGCAGGCTGTATACTACATGGGGGCTGGCTGGCTGTATACTACTAGGGACAGGCTGTATACTACTAGGGACAGGCTGTATACTACTAGGGGCAGGCTGTATACTACTAGGGGCAGGCTGTATACAACATGGGGGCTGGCAGGCTGTATACAACATGGGGGCTGGCAGGCTGTATACAACATGGGGGCTGGCAGGCTGTATTCTACTGGGAGCTGGCAGGCTGTATACTACTGGGGGCTGGCAGGCTGTATACTACATGGGGGCTGGCTGGCTGTATACTACTGGGGGCAGGCAGGCTGTATACTACTGGGGGCTGGCAGGCTGTATACTACTTGGATCTGGCTGACTGTATACTACTGGGGGCTTGCTGGCTATATACTGGTGGGGGGGGGTCTGTGGACCCCCTTTTGCCTTCAGAAGTGCCTCAATTCTTCGTGGCATAGATTCACCAAGGTGCTGGAAGCATTCTTCAGAGATTTTGGTCCATATTGACATGATGGCATCACACAGTTGCCGCAGATTTGTCGGCTGCACATCCATGATGCGAATCTCCCGTTCCACCACATCCCAAAGATGCTCTATTGGATTGAGATCTGGTGACTGTGGAGGCCATTGAGTACAGTGAGTACAGTGAACTCATTGTCATGTTCAAGAAACCAGTCTGAGATGATTCCAGCTTTATGACATGGCGCATTATCCTGCTGAAAGTAGCCATCAGATGTTGGGTACATTGTGGTCATAAAGGGATGGACATGGTCAGCAACAATACTCAGGTAGGCTGTGGCGTTGCAACGATTCTCAATTGGTACCAAGGGGCCCAAAGAGTGTCAAGAAAATATTCCCCACACCATGACACCACCACCACCAGCCTGAAATGGTTGATACAAGGCAGGATGGATCCATGCTTTCATGCTGAAATCGAGACTCATCAGACCAGGCAACGTTTTTCCAATCTTCTACTGTCCAATTTCGATGAGCTTGTCCAAATTGTAGCCTCAGTTTCCTGTTTTTAGCTGAAAGGAGTGGCACCCGGTGTGGTCTTCTGCTGCTGTAGCCCATCTGCCTCAAAGTTCGACGTACTGTGCGTTCAGAGATGCTCTTCTGCCTACCTTGGTTGTAACGGGTGGCAATTTGAGTCACTGTTGCCTTTCTATCGCCAAGAACCAACTAACTAGTTTTAACTGCAGCACCTTTAATCACTACTAGTTCACTGCCTCCATACATCGTTCCCCTTATCAACGAGCTGTGTCAGGCAGAATTTTGGATTGTTTTCATGGCTTCCATGTTAACTTTGTCGCCACCCTGTGTGTAATCCACAAAATATACTGGCAAACTTTTTCATGTACCAAATATTATGGCGAGCTTCTTGCTCACCTCCTTTGGTTCCCTCTGCTACCCATTGGTTTGAAGCCTGAGTCCATTTAGGGTATGTCGCCATGCACTCTTAGCCTTCCGCTGCTGCCGCTGCCTCTGATGCCGTCCCCTATAGTGTCAGGGTCAATTATTGGATGTTTTAGATGCTATCTAGCTTCATTCTGTCACTCTGTCATGGCATGCTGTTGGCCATAATTTGGCATAATGGTGCATTTAAGCAGCCTCAGAGGCATCCATGCATGCTGCCCCTGCTGTTTCCGTCCATTTCTGGTGTTTCCATCCTTTTCTGAGGTTCCAGGTGTTTGGCCAAGCTTCCCTGTGCAGAGCCTTGGTCCCCTTGAAAAATGCTCGAGTTTCCCATTGACTTCAATGGGGCTCGTTACTCGAAACGAGCACTCGAGCATCGGGAAAAGTTCGTCTCGAATAACGAGTACCCGAGCATTTTAGTGCTCGCTCATCTCTAATTAACACCCTTCTTTTAGCCAAAATTGTTTCCCTTACATCCCCATAAATCAACTTTATATTATATTCCCTGGCATCAGAGAAGGCGTGCTCAGCTGGCCCCTCCCAGCTTTTCCTTCCCATGTTCTATGCCTCTTTTCGGCATGTCATGTGACCAGAGTGATATCAATGCCCAATGATGTAACAGAGCTCTTCATACAGCAAAATATATAATAGCCTGTCAATGAGGAACAAGGAGACGGGGCATTGCAAGTAAATTATTAATATAATGGGCTTGCATCAGGTGAGTTGCATTTAGGGATAAAAGCAATGCTTTTTAATCATAGTTTTAAATGAAGCCTTTATTTTGGGTGGGTTTATGTTCATGACAGGTTCTCTTTAACCCCTTAATGATCAGGCCCTTTTTGATTATGCGTTTCCATTTTTCACTCCTAACTTTCAAAAATCTATAACCTTTTAATTTTTCCATGTAAATAGCGTATAGGGGCTTGTTTTCGTATAACAAATTACACTTTATAGTGACGATACTTAATTTTCGCCATTTTCTTGTGGGCTTGGATTTCGCGGCTTTAGTGTGTACCCCAAAGACATGTTACTTCATTCTTTGGGTCGGTGCAATCACGGATACCAAATTTTATAGGTTTTATAATATTTTCACACATTTACAAAATTAAAACCTCCTGTACAAAAAAAAAATTCTTCATTTTGTCATCTCTGGCACTAATAACTCCTTAATATTTCAGTGTATGGAGCTGTGTGTGGTATAGTTTTTTTGCAACTTGTTTATTATGTTTTTAATGTAACCATTCTAAGGACTGTATGGCTAGATGATAGATGGATAGATCAGAAATTTTTGGACAGGGTTACACCTAACATGTTTATTTATATCAGTTTTAGGGAAAGGTAGGGTGATATGAATGTCTAGGTTTTTTAAATTTAATTTTAAGTATTTTTATTATTTTTTCTACTATTTTATATTTTACTTTAACCCTAGGTTGTCTGATTGATCTTACCATATCATCATCCGGTCCCCTCCATGTAAAAAACCCATCTAGTTAACCCCTGAGCACACTCAGCAGACAGCTCCTTTCAATGAATAGTCAGGCCTGGTACAGATACAGACTTGGCTCAGACACTTTACAGATAGTGGAGCAGTCGCTTCCTGTCCCATTTATCTGTTCAGCAGCAGCTGATCTGTAGGGTTCTGAGCATTGGACCCTGATTAAGTATAAGTTACTTATCATAGGATAGGTCACCAATATTTGTTAGCCTATTCATGTTGGCCGTACAGGCAGGCGCCGGGTTACGTACAAGATAGGGTCTGGAGGTTTGTTCTTAAGTTGAATTTGTATGTAAGTCGAAATGTAAATTTTATAATTGTAGATCCAGACAAAAAAAATTGGCCCCAGTGACAATTGGAGTTTAAACATTTTTGCTGTATTGGACCAAGGATTATCAATAAAGCTTCATTACGAACACTCACAGCTGATTATTGCAGTCTGAGACTATAGTAAAGCATTCAGAGAGCTTCACCAGAGGTAGAGGGGTCTGTCTGTAAACTGGGTTGTCTGTAAGTCGGGTGTCCTAAGTAGGGGACCGCCTGTACTTGTTCATAGGGGCCAAACTCTACTCTTCTTCCCCCTCTGCATTCAGAACACATGCATATTAGGTTGCCCATATACAGTTCATAGATGTTGCCTAAAATCCTCATGCATATTCCCATTTTACAAATTTATGCTGAATGAATACTCAATAGCTGTTAAAGGCTCATGTTAAACCTTTGTAGGTCTGTTTTATTCAGAATCAGAAAAAGTCTTTATACTATTGTGATAAATGTGGCCAAGGAGAGGGGGGGCCTTAAACTATTAAATCCCCCACCTCCCTCTGGCCTCATCCCAATTAGATAACACTATAGCTAGCTAAAGTGAAATCTAACATTCAGAGGCTGTAGAGAACTCTGGCTCGGTAGGGGGCCGGACTTCAAAGTTGCGGTGACTCTGAGGCTTCCCTCCATTTTCAAACAGGAGACAAAGAGTCATAAAAACTCTTAAACCAATATGTTAATTAGGGATAGTTATGGAGTTATGGTCCATCTCAGCCCAGGGCTGAGTTATCATGTTATCTTCGAGGGATCATAGTGGTCCAATTACCAAGGATCTAGCACCCTTTGGTCCAGAGATCTAAATATCACTAGATAGGACCACAACAAATTGGTTTAGGTTTGGTATAAATGCGATCTAAGGCTTCACCCGGATCCACTGGTACCAGAACCCAGACCCTACCACTTCCCCTTGAGAAGCTATGGCTTCTCCAAGGTTCGGGATGTAATACCAAATAGGAGGGACCCAACCACTCCTGGGGGTGGGCAGAGGTGTGTCTGCACCTGATATAGTCAGACACCTCTGACACCACATCGTCTTTGTCTGGGAACCCATTATACCATCCAGTCCAGAGGAGATCTTAAGGTTCCATTAGTACGACACACAAGGTAACTAACTTACTAAACTGCTGATAGTGCTACCTTTGTATTTTGTACTCTGCTTAACTGTGTTATTATCTATTGTATGCATTGTTCTGTCTAGTGTGCCTTAAGATAAAAGAGCAAACACAGGCTAAATTTATCTCGATCCACGAACCCAATTGTCCGCGTTTCTCGGTCATGTACATGCTACCAGGTTAGTTCCTCACCCTATATAATCCTGTTACGGACCGGGTAATATTAAAGGAGAACCGGTGGCAACTTCATTGGTTGATAAGATTCTGTTTCACTGAGGCTAGTGAGAGGGGTCTTATAGCCATTCAGGGTTGTGATTTATTGTGTGCCATATCCAGAAGTTGTGTGGACCACTTTAAATCACTTCACCGTGATCGTACCGACCCAAAGAATAAAGTAGACATGTCATTTGGGGTGACAGTGAAGACGTAAATCCAAGCCCACAAGAATACGGCACACATGCGTTTTTTTTCACCATTTTCACTGCATTTGGATTTTTTCCGCTTCCAGTACTTTGCATGGAATGTTCACATGAAGTGCAATTTGTTACACAGAAAACAAGCCATTACAGAGCTCTTTACGTGTAAAAATAAAAAAAAGTTAGATTTTTGTAGGTGAGGAGTGAAATGGAAATGAAAAAACAAAAAAGGGCCAGGTAGTTAAGGGGTTAAAATATTCATGAGCACTGGTAAAATGAAAAGCTGAGCTGTAATGGTTTGCCATGGCCAACTAAGAATATTCTTACTTTTAGACAGCTTGATAAATCTGCCCCATAGGGTAAGTGAGAAAAGGAGGTAAGACAGGGCTCGGGTATACAAACACGTAACTCCAGGGTCACCGTGGGATTGTGGGGTCTTTCTCTGATGCAACCCTAGGTTAAGTGTATCCCTAGTGTTACCCTAAAGCCTCAATTCAGAGCCAAAAATGGAACCTGACCCTGGGACACAACCGTACCTATTGGTTTATGCGGGATCCCAGTTAGGTCTTTAAAATGTCATTACAAGTCCACTGCTTTCATTTATTTGCTTGGTCTCATTTATGCCCCTGATAAGCCTATGATCAGGTGAAACATGTCTTGTTGGAAAGTTTTTTTTTGACCAAAAGACCAATACTCTTCCTGTGACATTTTTGATATCCTAACTGGGATTCTGCATACACCTTTTGCATTTAAGGTTGTGGCTCCTAGTTCAGGTTTTAAGGTAACACTGGGGATACACAACCTAGGGTCGCATCAGAGAGAGGCACTGCAATCCTGCGGTGACCCTAGATCTACATGTTTGTATCCCCAAGTCCTGTCTTAATCCTTTTCTCTTATACACTTATGTTTTCACATATCTCACTTATACTTATTTACACATTCATTTAAACTATTTTGCTGATGGTCCTTTTACGTGGGAACATCAAGGCCCTCTGACGCTTTAAGGTATGAAATGAGTGTAGGTGTTGTTTTTTGTGTATGGTGATTCATGTAAGGGCCAATGATTGGTTTTTATTCATGATATTTCTCTAAACTGCATTATGAAAAGGAAGAATCTATGAGAGAATATGATTACACTTACAATGTAAGTGTACAGAAATGTACAGACTTCTATATAGGTTGATTGCCACATACATACATTAAAAGTGATACACCACCCCTGGATGACTTTGTAAGAATTTTACTTTCCCAGAAAATGCAGTAAAGGATAGAAACGGTAAACTACAAAACTTGCAGACTATTCTCAGAGAAATTTCTCTAAACTGACAATGACTCTTATTTCTAAAAGACCCAATGTCTCATTATTTTTGAATTGTCTATGTACAGAGTTACTTAGATAAAGATAAAATCAGTCACTGTATGCAATTAATGGAAATCTGATTTCTAATTAAAAGAGGATTACCGGAACTGTGTTCCGAAATCTTATGATGTGCAACGTTTCACAGCTTTTTTTTCATACCCAGTCATTATATTCCTATGAAAAAGCTAATTCATTTTATCTGATAATACTAAGGGCATGTTTTAGACATTTAAGCAGTTAAAAGAAAAAATGTTGTGGCAGGAGCAGCGACTGGAGCAAAAGATCACCAGGCAATGGCAGCAGTCTGTTGATGTCTGTTTCGAGGCCGGTGGAAAAAGGGTCACCAGTTCGGAAGCAGCATGAGAAGTAGAAGAGCGTTGTTCTCCTTCTATACAGTAACCGGATGTGGAACTATATGTAATGAACTGATAATGGTAACACGCTGTATCCAATCAATTATGCTTTTATAGAGAATATTCTAAGTGGATAAACTTAATGAAATAATCGATGAATAGACAGTATACCATGTGTTAGACCAAATATAAGATGATGGTTACACAACTATTTTGTTGCACATGGCTTCATTTTGAATATTATTTAAAGGCTGTTTGAGATGCTTACTCTCTCTATAGGGGTAAATTATCATTAGGCAGGCTCAGATTTATTATCTGCCCTACAGATTTATTAAAGTGGCATTGGCTCTACCTTCCAGGACCTTATAACAGTATTCAGTCTGGACTCTATGTGCAAGACTGGATGTGGCCAGCTTCTGTTTTATTAAGACCTTATGTTGAAACCAACCCTTTTAATAGAGTCTTACAAGATTGTGAAGGGAGAAGTGAATTGATAAATGAAGTCACTGGAAATCCCTTGTCTCCAGTGCAGGGGACATTAATGAGACTGAATACTATCATAAGGTCTTGGAAAGTAGATTTGTTATGGAAACTTAGGAGCACATGACCCTTCATCTGCAGCCATTGTATGGACCGGAATGGCAGCTGTAAAACCAGGAGGCTTTACTTTACATATCAAGAACAATTAATAGATGTACACTCACCGGCCACTTTGTTAGGTACACCTGTCCAACTGCTCGTTAACCCCTAATTTCTAATCAGCCAATCACATGGCGGCAACTCAGTGCATTTAGGCATGTAGACATGGTCAAGACAATCTCCTGCAGTTCAAACCGAGCATCAGTATGGGGAAGAAAGGTGATTTGAGTGCCTTTGAACGTGGCACGGTTGTTGGGTGCCAGAAGGGCTGGTCTGAGTATTTCAGAACTGCTGATCTACTGGAATTTTCACGCACAACCATCTCTAGGGTTTAGAGAGAATGATCCGAAAAAGAAAAAACATCCAATGAGCGGCAGTTCTGTGGGCGGAAATGCCTTGTTGATGCCAGAGGTCAGAGGAGAATGGGCAGAATGGTTAGAGCTGGCTGTATACTACATGGGGGCTGGCTGGCTGTATACTACATGGGGGCAGGCTGGCTGTATACTACATGGGGGCAGGCTGGCTGTATACTACATGGGGGCAGGCTAGCTTTATACTACATGGGGGCAGGCTGGCTTTATACTACATGGGGGCAGGCTGGCTGTAAACTACATGGGGGCAGGCTGGCTGTAAACTACATGGGGGCAGGCTGGCTGTATACTACATGGGGGCAGGCTGGCTGTATACTACATGGGGGCAGGCTGGCTGTATACCACATGGGGGCAGGCTGGCTGTATACTACTGGGAGCTGGCTGACTATATACTACTGGGGGCTTACTGGCTATATACTGGGGGGAGGGGGAGTCTGTGACCAATGCATTTCCCACCCATGGCTTATACTCGAGTCAATAGTTTTTCCCAGTTTTTGTTGGTAAAATTAGGGGTCTCGGCTTATACTCGGGTCGGCTTATACTCGAGTATATACGGTAGCTTAAAAAGAAGTGTGGATCCTGCCAGAGGGGGCGCACACCTGTATGCCAGTGTGCTTGGTTTACCATCCTTGATCCTTCTGGTAGATATCCTTTCCTCTAAAGTAGCAGGTCACTTATGGACACATAAGGGATGTCTAGAAAGTGTATACATTGCCCTACACAGTGCTCGTTGTAAGTCGGGAGGTGATAGACTCTCTATATGTGTGGAGAAAGTATACAGATATTCTTATTGCAAAACCCAAATATTAAAAAAATAATAACAATTACTCAAGACCACATATAATTTTGTATAAAAAAAAACATGGGTTGCATTTATAAGTGTGTTGCATGTGGTATTGATAATAGTTAAGTGATTGGAATGTAAGTGTGGGGGGAAGGATAATAGGTAATTTACCAATATACATCTATTAATTGTTCTTGATATGTAAAGTAAAGCCTCCTGGTTTTACAGCTGCCATTCCGGTCCATACAACGGCTGCAGATGAAGGGTCATGTGCTCCTAAGTTTCCATGACCAATCTACCTTCCAAGACCTTATGATAGTATTTAGTCTCATTACTGTCCCCTGCACTGGAGACAAGGGGTGTCCGTTGACTTCATTTATCAATTCAATTGACCCTTCACAACCTTGTAAGACTCTATTAAAGGGTAGGTTCCAACATAAAGTCTTAATAAAACAGAAGCTGGCCACATCCAGTCTTGCACATAGAGTCCAGACTGAATACTGTTATAAGGTCCTGGAAGGTAGGGCCAATGCCACTTTAATAAATCTGTAGGGCAGATAATAAATCTGAGCCTGCCTAATGATAATTTACCCCTATAGAGAGTAAGCATCTCAAACAGCCTTTAAAAAATATTCAAAATGAAGCCATGTGCAACAAAATAGTTGTGTAACCATCATCCTATATTTGGTGCAACACACAGTATGCTGTCTATTCATCGATTATTTCATTAAGTGTAAGTTCATCCACTTAGAATATTCTCTATAAAAGCATAATTGATTGGATACAGCGTGTTACCATTATCAGTTCATTACATATAATTCTACATCCTGTTACTGTATAGAAGGAGAACAACGCTCTTCTACTTCTCATGCTGCTGGTGACCCTTTTTCCACCGGCCTCGAAACAGACATCAACAGACTGCTGCCATTGTTTGATGATCTTTTGCCCCAGTCGCTGCTCCTGCCACAACATTTTTTCTTTTAACTGCTTAAATGTCTAAAACATGCCCTTAGTATTATCAGATAAAATGAATTAGCTTTTCATAGGAATATTAATGACTGGGTATGAAAAAGCTGTGAAACGCTGCACATCATAAGATTTCGGAACAACAGTTCCGGTAATCCTCTTTTAATTAGAAATCAGATTTCCATTAATTACATACAGTGGCTGATTTTATCTTTATCTAAGTAACTCTGTACATAGACAATTCAAAAATAATGAGACATTTGGGTCTTTTAGAAATAAGAGTCATTGTCAGTTTAGAGCAAATTCTCTTGAGAATAGTCTGCAAGTTTTGTAGTTTACCGTTTTCTATCCTTTAGCTGCATTTTCTGGGAAAGTAAAATTCTGTACAAAGTCATCCAGGGGGTGTGTATCACTTTTAATGTATGTATGTGGCAATGAACCTATATAGAAGTCTGTACATTTCTGTACTAGAGTACACACTTACATTGTAAGTGTAATCATATTCTCTCATAGATTCTTCCTTTTCATAATGCAATTTAGAGAAATATCATGAATAAAAACCAATCATTGGCCCTTACATGAATCACCATACACATAAAACAACACCTACACTCATTTCATACCTTAAAGCGTCAGAAGGCCTTGATGTTCCCACGTAAAAGGACGTTCAGCAAAATAGTTTAAATGAATGTGTAAATCACTATAAGTGAGATATGTGAAAACATAAAGTGTATAAGAGAAAAGGAGGTAAGACCGGACTTGGGGATACAAACATGTAGATCTAGGGTCACCGCGGGATGGCAGTGCCTCTCTCTGATGCGACCCTAGGTTGTGTATCCCCAGTGTTACCACAACCTTAAATGCAAAAGGTGTATGCAGAATCCCAGTTAGGATATCAAAAATGTCACAGGAAGAGTATTGGTTTTTTGGTCAAAAAAAAACTTTCCAACAAGACATGTTTCACCTGATCATAGGCTTATCAGGGGCATAAATGAGACCAAGCAAATAAATGAAAGCAGTGGACTTGTAATGACATTTTTAAAGACCTAACTGGGATCCCGCATAAACCAATAGGGACGGTTGTGTCCCAGGGTCAGGTTCCATTTTTGGCTCCGAATTGAGGCTTTAGGGTAACACTAGGGACACACTTAACCTAGGGTTGCATCAGAGAGAGACACCACAATCCCACAGTGACCCTGGAGTTACGTGTTTGTATACCCGAGCCCTCCTTTTCTCACTTACCCTATGGGGCAGATTTATCAAGCTGTCTAAAAGTAAGAATATTCTTAGTTGGCCATGGCAACCAATTACAGCTCAGCTTTCATTTTACCAGTGCTCATGAATATTTTAACCCCTTAACTACCTGGCCCTTTTTTGTTTTTTCATTTCCATTTCACTCCTCACCTACAAAAATCTATAACTTTTTTTTATTTTTACACGTAAAGAGCTCTGTAATGGCTTGTTTTCTGTGTAACAAATTGCACTTCATAGTGAACATTCCATGCAAAGTACTGGGAAGCGGAAAAAAAATCCAAATGCAGTGAAAATGGTGAAAAAACGCATTTGCGCCGTTTTCTTGTGGGCTTGGATTTTATGGCTTTCACTGTGCACCCCAAATGACATGTCTACTTTATTCTTTGGGTCGGTACGATCACGGTGAAGTGATTTAAAGTGGTCCACACAACTTCTGGATATGGCACAACAATAAATCACAACCCTGAATGGCTATAAGACCCCTCTCACTAGCCTCAGTGAAACAGAATCTTATTAACCCAATGAAGTTGCCACCGGTTCTCCTTTAATATTAGCCCGGTCCGTAACGGGATTATATAGGGTGAGGAACTAACCCGGTAGCATGTACATGACCGAGAAACACGGACAATTGGGTTCGTGGATCGAGATAAAATTTAGCCGGTGTTGCTCTTTTATCTTAAGGGCACACTAGACAGAACAATGCATACAATAGAGATATACACAGTTAAGCAGAGTACAAAATACAAAGGTAGCACTATCAGCAGTTTAGTAAGTTAGTTACCTTGTGTGTCGTACTAATGGAACCTTAAGATCTTCCTCTGGACTGGATGGTATAATGGGTTCCCAGACAAAGACGATGTGGTGTCAGAGGTGTCTGACTATATCAGGTGCAGACACACCTCTGCCCACCCCCAGGAGTGGTTATGGGTCCCTCCTATTTGGTATTACATCCCGAACCTTGGAGAAGCCATAGCTTCTCAAGGGGAAGTGGTAGGGTCTGGGTTCTGGTACCAGTGGATCCGGGTGAAGCCCTAGATCGCATTGATACCAAACCTGACCCATGTGCTATGGTCCTATCCAGTGATATTTAGATCTCTGGACCAAAGGGTGCTAGAGCCTTGGTAATTGGACCACTATGATCCCTCATAGATAACATGATAACTCAGCCCTTGGGCTGAGATGGACCATAACTCCATAACTATCCCTAATTAACATATTGGTTTAAGAGTTTTTATGACTCTTTGTCTCCTGTTTGAAAATTGGAGGGAAGCCTCAGAGTCACCGCAACTTTGAAGTCCGGCCCCCTACCGAGCCAGAGTTCCTCTACAGCCTCTGAAGTGTTAGATTTCACTTTAGCTAGCTAGAGTGTTATCTAATTGGGATGAGGCCAGAGGGAGGTGGGGGATTTAATAGTTTAAGGCCCCCCTCTCCTTGGCCACATTTATCACAATAGTATAAAGACTTTTTTCTGATTCTGAATAAAACAGACCTACAAAGGTTTAACATGAGCCTTTAACCAGCTATTGAGTATTCATTCAGCATAAATGTGTAAAATGGGAACATGCATGAGGATTTTAGGCAACATCTATGAACTGTATATGGGCAACCTAATATGCATGTGTTCTGAATGCAGAGAAGGAAGAAGAGTAGAGTTTGGAGAGTTTGGCCCCTGTGAACAAGTACAGGCGGTCCCCTACTTAAGGACACCCGACTTACAGACAACCCATAGTTACAGACAGGCCCCTCTGACCTCTGGTGAAGCTCTCTGAATGCTTTACTATAGTCTCAGACTGCAATGATCAGCTGTGAGGTGTCTGTAATGAAGCTTTATTGATAATCCTTGGTCCCATTACAGCAAAAAATGTTTAATCTCCAATTGTCACTGGGGCCAAATTTTTTTTGTCTGGATCTACAATTATAAAATTTACAGTTTCGACTTACATACAAATTCAACTTAAGAACAAGCCTCCAGACCCTATCTTGTACGTAACCCGGGGACTGCCTGTACGGCCAACGTTGAAGAGGCTACAAATATTGGTGACCTATCCTATGGATAAGTAACTTATACCTTTTAATCAGGGTCCAATGCTCAGAACCCTACAGATCAGCTGCTGATGAACAGATAAATGGGACAGGAAGCAGACTGCTCCACTATCTGTATAGTGGCTGAGCCGAGTCTGTATCTGTACCAGGCCTGACTATTACATTGAAAGGAGCTGTCTGCTGAGTGCTCAGGGGTGTAACTAGATGGGTTTTTACATGGAGGGGACCGGATGATGATATGGTAAGATCAATCAGACAACCTAGGGTTAAAGTAGAAATAATAAAAATAGTAGAAAAAATAATAAAAAATACTTAAAATTAAATTTAAAAAACCTAGACATTCATATCACCCTACCTTTCCCTAAAACTGATATAAATAAACATGTTAGGTGTAACCCTGTCCAAAAATTTATGATCTATCATCTAGCCATACAGTCCTTAGAATGGTTACATTAAAAACATAATCAAAAGTTGCAAAAAACTATACCACACACAGCTCCGTACACTGAAGTATTAAAAAGTTATTAGTGCCAGAGATGACAAAATGAAGAATTTTTTTTTTGTACAGGAGGTTTTAATTTTTGTAAATGTGTGAAAATATTATAAAACCTATATAAATTTGGTATCCCCGTGATTGCACCGACCCAAAGAATGAAGTATACATGTCTTTTGGGGTACACACTGAAAGCCGCGAAATCCAGGCCCACACGAAAATGGCGAAAATTAAGTATCGTCACTATAAAGTGTAATTTGTTATACAGAAAACAAGCCCTCATACAGCTATTTACATGGAAAAATTAAAACATGGGAAGGAATAGATGGGAGGGGCCAGCTGAGCAGGACACGCCTTCTCTGATGCCAGGGAATATAATATAAAGTTGATTTATGGGGATGTAAGGGAAACAATTTTGGCTAAAAGAAGGGTGTTAATTAGTTAATAGGCTCTATAGGAACCTGTCACTATCTATATATGTGAAAATATGGTGAAAAGTTGTTGGTTTTTAAAAGTTGTTGTTTGTTAACTTTTTAGCATTTACAGCACAGGAGAGTGTTAATTAACACTGCTGCTCCACGGGAGCTAAACTGGCATTGGGAAGCACAGGGCATTAACTGACAGCTGACGCCATCAGTTTCACGGGCTGTTACAGTGTGCAAGGAGCCCTTTCCCCTCCCACTGTGTGCTAAAATTTTTGTGCTGCTGTAAGATTACAACAGGCAAAGAGAGAGGGGAAGTGCTGAGGGAGCAGGGAGTGAGGGTGAGGTAGTATAACAGCCTGTGAATCTACAGCACAGAGAGGCTCTGGGAAACACCACAGTAGCCCTTCAGGCTCATTAGAATAAAAGTTGAAGGAAGCCATGGGTAACAAATATAAGAAGATAACCACAGTCACTGTGCCTTAGAAGTGTCCCTGTTTTTATCAAAGAATAACTTTGAGAGTTGATGTTGAACTTGACACATGCTTTCTGTGCAGTTGGTGATATGTCTTTCTCACTTCTTTCTTAGGTTTAACTTTACTTTGAGATATATGGACGTTACATGTGATGCATACAATCATTTCCGAAACTGCCTGAACAACTTTGTAAAGATCAGTGACGGAAAACTGAGGTGGACTGCAACAGAAATGAAACCAGTGTTTCCACAGTATTTCAGCTATGAAAGAGAACACTTGGTAGGTGAACACTGCCCCCAGATCTTTTTGCACAGTTCAAACTAGAACTCTACATACACTATATAAAAAGACACCTATGCATGTTTTTCTCACTGTCTGACATGAAATCTTTTCCCGGTCAATTAGGTTTACCAAAATTAATTATCATTAGCCAATGCCAGAATAAAGCAAGAGAGAATTTTTGAGCCATTTTTACCACTTTCTGCAAGGTCAAAAGTCTATATACGCTAAGATAACTGGTCTTTAAACAATTTGGGACAGCCCATATAATGATGTCATGTGTTTTGGAAGCTTATGATTTATTGGCAACAACTAATTAATCAGAGACACACCTGTGGAAATATTTTAAGGCAAACTGGAAATATTCTTCTTCTTTGGACACCATCATGGTAAAGTTTAAAGAAATCAGCTAAGATATCAGGAATAGAATTGTGGACTTGCACAAGTCTGGTTCATCCTTTGGTGAAATTTCCGAAGTTGAAGGTGCCTCGTTCATCTGTACAAACAATTATACACAAGTACAAAGAAGAATGTCCAGCCATCATACCACTCAGGAAGGAGATTGGATCTGTGTCCTAGAGGTGAACTTGCTTTGTTCCAAAATGTGCATATCAACCCAAGAGTAAAATACATAATCTAGAAAATTAAATCTCAAGCACAAAAGAATCTTCCAAATGGACAATGACCATAAACTACTGCCAAACTGGTTACAAAGTGGCTTATGGATAACAAAGTGGATTTCTTGGGTGTGGCCATCATAAAGCCTTGATCTCAATCCTATTGAAAATTTAGGGGCAAAGCTGAAAATGCAGATGCAAGCAAGGGGTCTACAAACATGCCCGAATGGGCCCAAAATCCTACCAACTATTGTGAGAAGCTTGTGGAAGGATATCCATAACATTTGACAGTTTACAGTTTAAGGGCAGTGGTACCAAATATTAATAATCATGGTAATCCTAATTGACCTGAAACGGGTCAATTCTGATGTCATTACAGATGGTGAGAATAACATGCATATGTGTATTTATATGTAGTTTATGTACACTTTTGGTTTCAACTGTACAAACAAAAGTTGTATAATGTCATTGGCCCAAATTTATTTAAACTCTTGCCTCAGTTTTGTTGGAGTGCAAATTGCAGAGTTGTGTTGCACGCCCTGTGTTATTACTATTTAGATAAAGTATAGTTGTATATATAATATATAGTTTTATATATATATATATACATTAAAGTAAGTAATATATATTACTATTTTGATAAATGTGGGTTGATGTGATGAAAAAATATTCTGCAATGTGATGATACTGATAAACAATTCTTTTTCTTCGCAAATTGCTTCGCAAAATATTAGGCCATGCCATTGGTGTTTTGCTGCAATATATGTTGTATACCCCTAAATCCTCTACATGTACACCATTATGAGTAATGACAAACCTCACTCTAAATAAGTATTACATACTAAATGCGTTACTTAATTTTCGAGGCTGAATCATCTTTTCTCTTCGCTACAACTTCAAGAACCCAGTAACTTGTGTACAAAATATAGCTATTCTATACAGATCAATAAAAATAGTTCTATAGACATTTTGAACCTTATTGTAGACTCTAAGACTTCAATTTATTTCCAAGGCCACTTCTGTCACAGCACAAACCCATGTCACTGCTTCTATTAATGTTGCAAAAAGTAAAAATACCTTTTTCATCCTTTCACATTGTTGTGGTGTGATTTAGTCCCACTCTTTTTTTATGATGTCATGCCTCCCAACTTTGTTTAAACGGGAAAGGGGAAAAAAAAGGCCAAGCTAGTTGTGGATTTTTTTGCCCTAAACCGCGCCGCTTATTCAACCCCACACAGTATAATTTTTTTCTTACTACCCTCACAACTCCCCCTCCTCTCCTTGTGATTCCCAGCTCCCTTACACATTAAAATTTTATCCCTCTCATATTGTAACCCCCATCAAAGTCCTTTTCATCAAAGCTTAGAGAAATCAGTGGTAGAGTTTGTCTCAATAAGGAATAACACTGTTTACAGTCGTCATGTACTGTAACTTATAATATTAATTTTCTGGTGGCTCTCCATAGTCTCTGTGAATTTCCTGTATTCTAAAAGCTGCTGGAAGGAAACTTTGCTCCCTTCTCCATATAGCTTCTGTATAATCTGACCACAATGACCCTAGAAAGCACTTTGCTCTGAGAAAATATAATTGTAGTCACTTGTAGTATTAATGTTGGAAGGTTAGTGACCATTTAAGAACGTAAGAACTATTACGTGTATTAGCCAAGGTTAGAAATAAAATAGATTTTGTGTCAGGGCGGTGGAGTCTGAGTCGTGATAAAATGGACCGGCTCTTTCTCCGCAAACATATAATAAATTATAAAAATCTTGACATTTCCTTTAAATGTCTGTTATATTCCTAATCTAAGGATTTAAGCCAGGGGTGAGCAACATATATTGGTCCAAGGACTATACTGTACTACTGCTCAACTACAAGGGGCCACGCCAGCAATGAGCACCCTAAATGCATCAAAAACCTTAGTACAGCACGAAATGCCAACCCAGAAATTATAAATACCACAATACAGCAATAAAGACCACCCCAATCATCAAATACTACATTCAGAGCAGACAATAATAGGGCAGATCCAAGAGGAGATAATAATAGTGCTGCAAACAACATATCAGGCTTAAAATACTGGAGACCCCAGAGCAGATAATGGTACTGGAGACCCCCAGAGCAGATAATGGTACTGGAGACCCCCAGAGCAGATAATGGTACTGGAGACCCCCAGAGCAGATAATGGTACTGGAGACCCCCAGAGCAGATAATACTACTGGAGACCCCCAGAGCAGATAATAATACTGGAGACCCCCAGAGCAGTAATAATACTGGAGACCCCCAGAGCAGGTAATAATACTGGAGACCCCCAGAGCAGGTAATACTACTGGAGACCCCCAGAGCAGATATGGTACTGGAGACCCCCAGAGCAGAATGGTACTGGGACCCCCAGAGCAGGTAATGGTACTGGAGACCCCCCAGAGCAGATAATAATACTGGAGACCCCCAGAGCAGATAATAATACTGGAGACCCCAGAGCAGATAATAATACTGGAGACCCCCGAAGCAGATAATGGTACTGGAGACCCCGGCAGAGATAATGGTATGGAGACCCCAGAGCAGATAATGGTACTGGAGACCCCAGAGCAGATAGTAATGGTACTGGAGACCCCCAGAGCAGATAATGGTACTGGAGACCCCCAGAGCAGATAATGGTACTGGAGACCCCCAGAGCAGATAATGGTACTGGAGACCCCCAGAGCAGATAATGGTACTGGAGACCCCCAGAGCAGATAATGGTTACTGGAGACCCCCAGAGCAGATAATGGTACTGGAGACCCCCAGAGCAGTAATGGTAATGGAGACCCCCAGAGCAGATAATGGTACTGGAGACCCCCAGAGCAGTAATGGTGGATGGAGACCCCCAGAGCAGATAATGGTACTGGAGACCCCCAGAGCAGATAATGGTACTGGAGACCCCCAGAGCAGATAATGGTACTGGAGACCACAGACCAGACAAAAAATATCCTTTTCTTTCCTGGCTCCTCTTCTCCTCCATGCACCATGCTGCAGCTTCTTCTTTCCTCTATGTACCGCTCTGCTCTGCGTCTCGTGCTGGTTGTTTGCGGCACTGCTACAGTGAGTTGGAGTTTGGGAAATTGAGTCGGAGATGGAGGTTTGGTCAACCGACCCCACAGCCCTGTTTTGCAATGAGTTATATTTTATAAAATGGACTGACTCCACCAATATATAATAAATAATAAACATTTAAAAATTCCTTTAAAAGTTTGTCCAAGATGCACAAACAACCACAATAATGTACAAAATGCCACCCCAGAAATAAAATGCCACCCCAGAAATTAAATACCACAGTATAGAAATAAATATGACAACTCCGAAACCAAATGCTGCATTAGTAATACTAGAGACCCCAAAGAACACAATGATGCTGGAGACCTCAAAACAGACAACTAATAATACTGGAGGACCCCCAGAGCAGACAAAAAGATAAATACTCTCCTTTTCTGGCTCCTCTTCTCCTCCCTGGACCATACGGCAGCTTCTTCTCACCTCCATGTGCCACTCTGCTCTGTGTCCTGTATTGGTTATATGCATAGTCATCTATACCCTAAGCCAGTGATGGTGAACCTTTTAGCGGCCGAGTGCCCAAACTGCAACCCAAAACCCCCCTCATTTATCGCGAAGTGCCAACCAAAAATTAAAGCAGTAACTTATTGCTCCCTGTTCAACAGCTTTCAATTATATTGGCCTCCTGAGGACAGCAACACAGTGAAAGGTTGGAAAATTTTCATCATTTTGGCTTATTTTCAGTGTCCCTCTGTACACAGAGATAATTTGGCCCTGTCTACTAATTCACCCTCTTTATACAGTCCCAAGTAGCAGAGTAAGTATCAAAATATGACTGAAAGCAGCATCTTTTAAGTTGCTTGGAACTACAGGAAAATCCTTTGCGTCCTGTCTGATGTACTGGGGAGATGACCCGGGTGCCCACAGAAAGAGCTCTGAGTGCCGCCTCTGGCACCCGTGCCATAGGTTAGCCACCACTGCCCTAAGCAGAGCTGTACCAGGATCAGGAGAGGACCTCGGAGCTGCTGCTCTTCTCCGGGTCCTGAGGCTATTGCATGTACAAATTCAGGATACTGAGTGGCAGGAGAGGACCTGAGAGCAGTGAGGACCTTTGAGCTATGACACCGCTACCCAGCCTCTTGCACCACTGTTCCCTTCCTCTCTAACTTACTGTCAGCAGGATACGGGCTGCAACTTAAGGTTTGACTGGCCGTATGTGGTCCATTGGCCACGGGTTGTGGACCCCTATTCTAGGCTTTAGGAATTATAGTATGCGATTTTCCAACTGCCTATTCTCCCACATTAACTGCAGTGTGTGTAGTGAGATAGATCTAAGTAGTAAAATGAGCAGATAAGAGGGACCAAATGTGATTGCCTCTGATAAGATTTATTATTAAATGTTTTATATTTATCTAAAATATTAATTTACCTAAAAAAATTGAAACAACAGTTACTCTTTTAATTTCATAGTTGACCTTTGGTTAGAGCTGAGCGGACCTGAACTTTAAGTTCAGTCCAGGTGCTACCCAGACATATTGCCGAATAGGCGTCCCCTACTAACCATGGCTGTGATTGGCCAGTGGTGTCGCCCTATAACCAATCACAGCCATGGCTTGTGGTTAGGGGCATTAATTTGACAGATTGGCTGCACTGCCACCAATCTAGGAATATGTGTGAAATGCACCCGAACAGAGGACCTGAACTTAAAAAGAACTCCCTTTCATCTCTACTTATGGTTAACCCCTCCCCAATACAGATGCTACTTTTTTAGCATTAATATTATTTTTACTATTGTTTCTGATTTCTTCTTTTTTGATAATTATTCTCTTCAATAGGAGCTATGGAAAATTTCATCAACAAGGCTTCCTTGATATCTTTTCATCCCATGTTGAGAACAAATGTCAGTTGTCACAAAGAGAAAAGCCAAAATCTAGTGGTAGCACACGACTCTTACCAGGGATCATCTATACTTCAAGGAATACAGCTTTAATTATGTTTATGAACTAAATCAAGGACTTCTGTAAGTTGGTACTTAAGACAACCTTTTTTTGAATGGTACTTTACTAAAGAGAACACAGCCTTACATATTATCTAATGATCACTTTGACATGTGTGTGTAGTAAGGACTATGCATTACAATCTGTGAAGTTGGGATTAGTTTTAAGCCCATTTGTTTCTGAATATGACCCTATATATAAAAACAGAGATACCTGATATAACATTTTTTTTTATTCCCAATCTCTTTTTCATGAGTAGAAACATTTATTCTAATATAGATCTGGAGGGATGAAGGACTACTGATGTCAAGCATGATCACAATGAGTTTGTTTCAGTATTGAGGTTTTTTTTAATTGATTATTCTTCTGTGTTTCTTTAGTTCATTGTTATATTACATCAGGATTTTAAGGTTAACACAATAGTTTATTTATATCAGGAATGTGCTCTAATGAATGAGTGGCTTATTTGTACTAGTGACTAGCCTTTATACATGCCTTTCCCCCCCCCCCATAGCCTCCTTCAAGAGCTCACACATTTAGGTTTGGAGTTTCAGGGATCATATGGATGATGTCATCAGTGGCTGCCTATGCATATACTTTAGTGTATTGCTCTATTTTTTGGCCCTTACCTCCCATTGATGCCTTAGTTGCTTAACCTACAAGACCTATAAAAAAAAATTAGGAAAAAAAATAACAAATACAACAAAAAAAAATCTGGATGTTTCCCCAGCAAAATCAGCGCAAATAATAGGAAATGTTTGTTTTATTAAAAGGTAAATAAACTAATAAATCCATAATGTACAATCCATGTTTGTGAAAAGCCTACAAGAAATAGTTCTAGTAAAGAAAACAACTTCACCCACAAAAACAATTGCTCACTGAAAAGTAGAGAAATGCAAAAATATTAGAAACCTAATTAGAAAAATACATTTTGATAGCAAAAAAAGAACAGGGAATAAGGGAAATAGAGAAACCTTGAGCTTCAGATGCATAATACAACTCAGTGAAACTTTGCATTCAGTAACAGAAGGTTCTGGTTTGTCCCCTGTAAAGTTCACATTACAATAAATTGCACTGTATCTGCTGGACATCTCCAGAGTTGATTGGATGGCTGAACCTCTCTATAGGACATGGCAAGTAGCCTTATTTTAAAATAGTACTTTAATGTAATTTGGCAATTTTACAGCATTTCCTGTGAGCTTGAAGTGCACTCTCGTACCTCAAATTGTTAAAAGGAAGGACAGGAAACCCTATAACCACACAGAGACACGACCACAGAACAAAATATGAACGACAAAAACAATATTGTACAGTTTGTGCTGTTTCATTTCTAATTTACCAAAGGGCAGTGCTGACACAATATTGAGCTTCCAATTAAAGTGAACCTGTCACAGATACAGTCCCTTTTGCGAGAAGCATGTTATAAAGGTGGAGGAACTTAGCAGATTGTAAGAAAAGATTCAATATAGAGATCCCTATTAATACTGTATGTAGGAATGGCAGCCATATGCACTGAATGCAGACATGAGTTCTGTACCTCCGACATTAAAGGGTATTTCCTAAATAAAAATTATGATCATATTTAGAGATGAGTGAACCAGTAGCTTCAGTTCGGTTTCGGCCGCGCAACCTGGACACCCGTTTGGCCAATCATGGCCATGGCTAGTAGCAAGGGGTATCTATTTTTCCCGATTGACTGTTAGACTTCCAATCTGGCAATAAATCCGGGTCACATGGCTGCACCTGAACTGAAACTATGGGTCCGCCCATCTCTAATCATACTATATAGCCAGAAGCCCCTTGAATTATTTTTGGTAATCCCTATGTGCCTACATTGAGTAGGACCACCAAGAGATTCCAACATCTAGTAATAGGGATCCTGTGTGCTTCCTCTTAAAATATATAATGTGGGGAAAACATTTATTACAGCTTGTTATGTATTCAATGAAATCCCTGATGATTGAGGGCCAAAAAAATGGGTGACCTACCCATATCTGCTGATCTGCAGATACCTGCTAGGACCAATTCACTGGGAACAGTGCTGTCCTTCTTTCTCCTTGTATCAGCCGCTGAAAACAGATGAAATGGGTGGGTGTTAGATCTTAGACCCCCACCATTATGACCCTGAAATGAAAACATTCAACCTGCTGGCCTCATCATCAAACACTTATCAAGGATTTAATTGAATAAATCATAGGTTATATTAAATCTTTTTCCCACACAAAGTGTACCTGGATCCTACCTAAAAGGATTGTCTGGAAGTTGTACAGGTATTGTTGATGGCCGGAATATGTTCCCATAGTGTATATTAGCATGTGTTAAAGGGAACCCGTCACCAGAAAATTACCTAATAAACCACCACCATTATGTCGTTAAGAAGCTTAACACCTTCTAGATCATGTTTTTCAGTTTTGTGGCATCACTTACAAAATCAGAATTGAAGTGAGGTGTAAATTGGTTGTATAGTCATAGACATGGACCACTCAGTATTGAAGTTAAGTATTCCCCACCTCTGAACCACTCCTCTGCTGTGATTGAAATGATGCTTCACACCTTAATGCAGGGCCATCAGTTATAGAAGATGTGGTTTTCTGAGGTGGGGAGAGCTTGACCTCTGTGCTAAACTTGGCCCTTGTGACTTTATACAATTTACATCTTCACGCTGAGCCATGAAAGAAAGATGATCTGGAAGGTGTTAAGATGATTTACATCAAATTTATAGTGGTTTCTAAGAACAATTTCTGCTGAGAGGTTCCCTTTAAACATTGAAAATCTATTGAGTCTTTTGCATAAACATAGTAACAGGCCGTAGCCAGGGCTCATGAATGTAAACACATAGCTCAAATACCCAATTTCCCATAGTTGACCATTATCTGGTTTGTTTTGAGAACTGTTATATTTAGAACTGATGTTATGTACTAATCTGATGTACAGTAGGCCAAAATCTTATAATATAATATAGAAAGGATCATCACATTACAGCAGTTCACGTAAGGCATTGTTTATGTCATGGTTGTATTATTATTCTGTTCAAGAGAATATGTAATAATTATGTACTACATTAGGATTTCGTTTTTACCTTCCACTGACATACAACGGGTCTTACTAGATATAAAAGCACTGCTTGCTAAAATAGAAGGATGACCCTTCCTCATGTATGTGTATAAACACATCTGCACAGCAGCTCAAACACCAAAGGAAGGATTTTTTATACAAATAACATATTTTCATGAGAAATGACTATGCACATTTTAGAACTTTTGTTTTGGGGATTCAATTACCTGTGTGAAATGTTTGCAGTGTTTTTAAATTATTTTTTATGTGTACATTTTTAATATAGCGCTTTTATTGATGAAAAAATAATATATATTTATTGGAATAAAGCTGTCATAAAACTTGAAGTTCTTGTTAAATGATGACTTTGTATACAAGTAGCAGTGGGTGAAATAAAACACCACTTTCTAAATATACTTCTGAACAATCCATGCAATCCACACTGTGAAGGAAAAGAAAAAGTATTGAACATGTTAAGAAAAGGATGTGCAGAAATCCATGGAAAGTCATGCTCATGGGCAGAGTCCTATAACAAAATTGGGACCAGGAACACAGAACGGACACCTTTGAAAAGAACTATCAAACTTGGAAGCTTTTTCTTCAGACTCCTTTCTGGTGAAGGTTGCCATTTCCAAGAAAAAATAAGGGGTTAAAGGTGTTGTCTGGAGTAAAAAAAACATCATATATGGCTTGGGGAGGGTCTTAAAAAACCATAAACTGCTTATTCCCACCTCCGGTTCTCCCATGATGCCGCATGTCACTGTAGGCGAAGTCCTGCCCACTGGCGTGAACCTGCTACAACAGAAGGTCAGAGTTCAATTAGAAGCTGGTGCACGGCAGTGGTTGGGGTGGTCGCCCAGAGGTTGGGACGCCCAGTGACGGATGGCATTGCAGACCACTACAGGAGGTGAGTATAAGTTGTTCTGATTAATATGAAATATGATAGAAGAATTGCCAGTCCACTTTATACCACCCAACCAGGTAATAATCCATATTATCTATCACAACATAAGTTATTTTTTTAAGCACTCCCCTATTGGAGCAATATGCTGAGGTAGGCAATAAGAAGGAGCAAAGTAAAGAGCGTAGGATCTGGTAACTAACCTGGCGATCTCAATTACAAACAGTAACATAACAATAATAAAAATTAACAGGAGAAATAGATCCAATTAAACCTAGTCCAGTAATATATAATACATACATAACACGTTCTAAGGATGTACAGGTATCACTAAAGAATATATATACAAGGCAGCCCCCGGGTAATGTACAAGATAGGTTCTGTAGGTTTGTTCTTAAGTTGAATTTGTATGCAAGTCAGAACTGTATATTTTATAATTGTAACCCAAAACAATTTTTTTTTGGTCTCTGTGACAATTGGATATTAAAAATGTTGGGTTGTCATAAGAACCAGGATTAACAATACAGACACCATTAGTAACTGTTATATCTGCTTATTGTAGCCTAAGGATAAAGAACAGCCAATTACCATAATCCAGAGGACCGTTTGTAACTAGGGGTCGTCTGTAAGTCGGGTTTTCTTAAGTAGGGGACCGCGTGTGTATATATATATGATAGAGCAGCACAGTGACTATACCAAGCAATAATTAAAACATGAATTGTGAGCCAAGCATTTTCAAATGTTATTTATCACTGAAGGTAATTGCGGAAATTGCCGGTTCGCATTCCTGTGATAGTTCTGCTTTAATGCTTTCTCTACAAATTTTGCAAGAAATCATTTTCATTTAGTTGCATCAGACATCATGGTCACTGGTAGCAGACACTGGATGAAGGTAACATGTCATCATACGGAAATGAATGTGCTACATTAACCTGAGCTGGCACAAGTGAAGGCCAGGAAGAAGCTGTAACTACTTTGGATGGCTTAGAATTAATAGACTGTGCTCCTCTGACCCTATTTGTCATCTAAAAAAATTGCAGGATATAATAATATATTGCAGTTCTTTATGCCAATGGACAACAGCATTTATCCTTAAGGGACTTGGTAAGTTCTTATTCTTGTTGATCTCTCCTTCTGCATTCGGTGATCGTATTAGAAACTTCTTAAACTGAAAGGTCATGTTGAAATGATCGCTAGTTTTTCAATAAACGTTGGATAAATTAAGAGTACTAGTGAATTTAACAACCTTTTTATGCACAGTATATTAAAATAGGAAACCTTCACTTTTAAAGGGAATCTTTCAGCAGAAAACTCCTACCAGTATGTTGTGAAGCAGATTAACTCCAGGTCAACATCTGCAAAGAGTTCTCTCCGTGTTTACGTGTAAATATATAAATAAAGGAATTATTATTATATAAACTGTATGTATATGTAAAATGTATATTTCATCACCCAACGTGTTTGCATCAGTACGTAATACGTAATACTTATATCAGTTCTAGGGAAAGGGGGTGATTTGAATTTTTATGTTTTTTTAATAATAATTTTTTTTTTTTTTACCTTTTTTTATTTTTTACTCCCTAGAGTAATTTAACCCTAGGTTGTCTGATCGATCCTACCATATACTGCCATGGCTGTATATGGGGATTTTCCACCTCATTCATTAAAATGTTCAAATTGTAAATTGTAATGAATGGGTTAAAACGAGACAGCCTTGGGTCTTCAGAAGACCAGAGGCTGTAAAGGTGACCGATCGCTGCTCCTCGATGACGTCACTGGGAGCGAAGATCGCTACCATCTTTTGGAAGCAGCCGGCTGTGATCGCGGGATAACAATATGCAATATGCAGCAAAGGCTTACCGGCCTCCATGTACCCGCCCGACACGTGCCGTACTATCTCGGCACGCTTCGGTAAGGGGTTAAAGAAGGTTTGTTAAAAGGTTATGTATGATTTAAAGGAAATCTACCATCAAAAACCATCCTGACATTTACCGTATATACTCGTGTAAATACGAAAAATGTGCTGAAAATCCTCAACTCGGCTTATACACGAGTCAATAGCGAGCCCAGTACTTAAAAAAAAAAAAAAGCTTATATACTCACCCTCCGGTGGCCCTGATGTCAGCGCTGCTCCCCGATGTCCGCGCGGGTCCTCTTCTGTCTTCTATCTTCCGTCTTACGCAGGGCGCCGCCATGTTTTTCCCGGGCGGCAGGCGCATAGTATGACGCGGCCGCTGCTGACGTCATACTATGCGACGGCCGGGAGAAGGACATGGCGGCACCCTGTGGAAGA
Source organism: Engystomops pustulosus (assembly GCA_019512145.1). Classification (NCBI taxonomy): domain Eukaryota; kingdom Metazoa; phylum Chordata; class Amphibia; order Anura; family Leptodactylidae; genus Engystomops; species Engystomops pustulosus. Next base: position 29,176,025 of record CM033648.1, on the reverse strand, counting down.
CAGAAGAAGATAGAAGACAGAAGAGGACCCGCGCGGACATCGGTAGAGCAGCGTGGATATCGGGGCCACCGGAGGGTGAGTATATAAGTTTTTTTTTTTGTTTGTTTTTTTTTACTGCTGGGCTGGCTGTATACTTAAGGGGGCAGGCTGGGCTGGCTGTATACTTAAGGGGGCAGGCTGGGCTGGGGGGAGGGGTCTGTCATTAATGCATTTCCCACCCTCGGCTTATATTCGAGTCAATAGGTTTTCCCAGTTTTTGGTGGTAAAATTGGTGGTCTCGGCTTATACTCGTGTATATATGGTACTGATAGATCCAGGCACTTTGACTGTGGTAATATTCTTATATTTGTTATTCATGACTACCTTCTAAAATAAAGTTTTAAAATTATACTAATGAGCTTGAGCGTCTCTGAGGGTGTTTCCAGAGCCATTCATTGATGCCTTTTCACTGCTTGTTAGAATCGGCAAAGCAGTTATTCCCTCCCCCTGAACTTCCTGCTGCTGCTAGATTATACAGGCAGAAGGAGGAGGGAGAGAGCGGGGGACATGTTCTGCTCATGAATGATAATAATTCCTTTATATAGTGCACACAGATTCCGCAGCGCTGCAGAGAGCTTACCAAATCGTCATTTGTAACAACCAGTGAAAAGACATCATTAAGGAGATCTGGAACCCCCCTAGAGCCTCTAAGGCTCATTAGCATTATTTTAAAAGATGATTTTAGAAGGAAGGAGGCCATTGATAACAAATATAAGATGGTTACCACGGTGCTTGGTTTTTTAGTAAGTGTCCCTGTTTTATCCATGCTTGATATTGATGGTAGATGTCCTTTAAGTAAAGTTCTTTATTTCAGGGTAACATGGCATGGCCTCACTGAAGTAGTATTTTGGGAACTAAAATATAACTTTTATTAAAGAACATTAAAAAAAAACAAAATTGACCTCGAAAATCCAGTTGGAAACAATTTCCTACCTGGATCTTTCAATTAACATCGCAAAAGATGGGAGCTTGAGAACAACAGCATTTCACAAACCAACTGCCTCAAACAATCTCCTCTTATGGCACAGTTACCACCCACCACCATTAAAGAGGGGTATTCCAAAGGGACGGTTCCTTGGGATTAGAAGGAACTGTTCATCAATGTCAGATTTTGAGGCAAAAAAAGAAACTACAGAATCGGTTCCTCAGAAGAAAGTACCTGGAACGGCTTCTAAATGATGCCAGATCATATTCCAGGGATACAGATAGATCATCTCTACTGGTCCCGAAACAATGGGACAGCAAGGACAACAAAATCTGACTCATCGGGACCTACGATGACAAGGCCTCGGTAATTAAAAACATTCTAAGTAAATTCTGGGGGTTTCTAAAATATGATCAGGATCTCAAAAATAGAATAGAGACATACCCCGCCATAACTTACGGGAGAGGAAAGAATTTGGGTGACTGACTTGTTCACAGTCACCTCATGCTAATTATATCAGAAAACACCTGGCTCGATAAATGCAGGATCAAAGGCACATACATACAGAGTAAATCGTTCCAGAGAAAAACAACTCGTGTTACTTATCAAAATCGCAAATTCATTAACTGTCGGACTATGGGAGTGATATATATGGCCACTTGCCCGTACCTCCTAAATTATGTGGGAAGACTATCAAGGAATTCAGAGTAAGTATCCTGGACCACATTGGGAACATCAGGAGAGCTGATGATACACCCTTGGCAAATTATGTACACCAATATCACAGTGGAAATCTCAATGCCCTTAAAATCCAAGGCGTAGAAAGGATACAACCCGCTCCGAGAAGAGGGGACTGGAATAATGCAATACTAAGAAAAGAGTCCCAATGGATATTCTGCATTAAATGCATAAAACCTGACGGTTTTGAATGAATCTCATTTGTCCCATTCATTGAATAATTCCACCTTTTTTCCTTGAGTGTATAACTCTAGACAATATATCTATTATGTATTTGTGGTTTGCGATCTACTCAAAAGTGTAAGAGGTAACGACGTGGATGACTGATACGTTGTATTGTCTGATTCCTCAGGGATAGAGTGCAAGCTCCGCTGATCAGGACGGTGGTGGATCATCATGGGACCTCTGCAAGACAGCAAGAAAATGCAAGACAAGGAGATTGCCCGCAGCCGCATCCCCCGCCTGGTCCTGCGGCCCTACTCACGATCTACTCAAAAGCTATACATGCTCTGATCAAATTGGGACTTATTTGATGAATCAATGTGAGTGTGAGCCATACATCAGAACAACATGCATCAAGACTATGGGGCACATTTACTACGGGTCCGTCGGACGTATTTCCGTCGGGTTTCATGAACATTTCCAATTTGCCCTGGGTTTTTGGCGCACGCGATCGGATACTGGCGCATCGACGCAGGCTTTCAGGCGACACAGATCAAGGGCATGGCCATTGGCCAACCAGACTCATTCGGACAATCCGCGTAATTTAACAAATCAATTTGTGTCGCAAGACTCGCACTCACATACACCGGGAAGAAGATAGGAATGCAGGAAATTGCAGGAATGCAGGAAATTAGACGCATGATCTTAGTGAATCAAACCCTCATTGGACAATGCAGCTCGGGCATCGCGACGGGACGGGTAAGTAAATGTTCCCCTATATCTTGTAACTATGGTTACCATTAAACAATGTCCTGTACAACATACTGTCTTGAACATTCGACCCTCTTTGCCTAATGTGGCTACATATCACAACTGTGACCCAGAACTTGTCCAAAACGTTATAAGTAATATGAAACATACATTCATAAAGTTTTAATTTCACACCTCCATTATTTACACCTATGTTATGGCACTGTTACTCAAATTCTTATTAACCATGGAAGGTGGGTAATACAATGGGTGCACATGTAAAAGTGACCTTTGTTTTCTATTTAGTTGGGTTTATAGAAATATAGTTTTTTATTTGGGTTACCGTTTTGTAAGGGAGTGTGCTATGTATGGGAATAGCATAGTACCACTAGTCTGTATATATGGGTACTACTACTCTTATCCTGTATATATGTGTATATTACAGTATTACTAGTCTTATCATGTATATATGGACATAGCACAGTGCTACAAGTCTCAACCTTTATATATGTTGGAACTGCACAATACTACTACTCGTATCCTGTATAGATGGGTATATCAAAGTAATACTAGTCTTATCCTGCATTTACAGTATGGCACTGTACAGTACTACTACTCTTATCCTGTATATATCATGGGTATATTACAGTAATACTAGTCATATCCTGCATTTACAATATGACACTGCACAGTACTGCTACTCTTATCCCATATAAATGGGTACTGTACAGTACTACTATTACCACTTATATATGCACAGTACTACTACTCCTATCCTGTAAATATGGGAACTGCACAGTACTACAACCACTACCATGAATATATATTGGGCACTGCACAGTACTACTACTCTTATCATGTATACTATTATTACTCCTGTAGTGAATAAAGAAAACCTGCTTCGCAGTAATGGTCACATAATATTGTCTTGTAAAAGCTGCGTACACTGCAATTTTATGTTAGAGGTTAAACATCTTATACAGCATCAACCTTAGATGTACAGAGCTATTAGGATGTGCAGACATGCCTTTTTGCCTAAGCTTTCATCTATGTATCAGTACATAATGATGCAAAGCATCATAGACTAAATAGACTAAAAATCTTGAGGTCTTAATGCAGATTCCACAAGCTTGAGCATCCTGGAGTGGAGGGATGACTGGATGTTCAAATGTTCACCTTCTTACACTACTCCCGCAGCCCCAACATAGTATTCAAATACAAAAATAGGGATTATTAGGAGGGGTAATAACATGAAAAGAAAATAGGATATTTAAGGGGTTAAATTAGTTACAAGCCATCACCCATTTTTATTATATCATTTACACCTCCATTACAAACACAAAAACAAGACCTAAATCTCTGCTGAACAATAGAGGAGGGGAGTGTGACTTCCAGGCATTTCCCTGCTCAACTCAGTGGCCAGATTTTATTTTTCTGTAATGTTATTTATTATTCCATGCCGTGTACTGGGAAGCAGGAAAAAAATTCCAAATGTGGAAAAATAGAAAAAAAAAAAAAAGCATGTGCATCACGTTCTTGTGGGCTCAGTTTTTACGACTTTCACTCTGCGCTCCAAATAACACCTCGACTTTATTCTTTGGTTTGGTACGATCACGGTGATACCAAATTTATACAGGTTTTATTGCGCTTTAATACATTTTCAAAAATTAAACGAATGTTTACGCAAAATGAGCCGACGTTTTCATTGCTATCATTTTGAGGACTGTGCGACATTTTGATCAAAAGGTGTAAAAGTTGCATTTCGCACATTTGCGCCGGTTATAACCGTTTTTATATTTTGATAGATCGGGCATTTTGGGACGCGAGGATACCTAATGTGTTTGTGATTTTTACTGTTTATTATATTTTATATCAGTTCTAGGGAAAGGGGGGTGATTTGAATTTTTAATATTTTATAAATTTTTCACATTTTTTAAACTTTTTTTTTTCACAATTTCTTAGACCATCTAGGGTACCTTAACCCTAGATGTTCAGATCGTTCCTACCATATACTGCGATACAACTGTATCGCAGTATATGGAGTTTTTGCATATCATTCATTGCAGTGAGTCACTGCCTCATTTTAACGCATATGCAGAAACCATGCAGCCTCGGCTCTGACAAAGACCCGAGACTGTCATGGCAACTGATCGCCCCCCCCCCCCCCCATGATGACATTCGGGGGAGCGACGATTGGAGGTTACATGGCGTTTTAAGTGCCGGCGGCGGCTTGCACCAATTGCGGGTGAAAGCGATGGGTCTTTGCTGCAATATGCAGCAAAGCCCATCTCTGTATGAAGAGGGCTCAGCCCGTGAGCCCTCTTCATACACCCTTCATGAAGGGTTAAGCAAAGATCCAAAGAGGGAGAAAGGGGAGTAATGGGGGGCAGAGAGAGCCACAATCAACACATGTTTTTGACCCATTTACAATTCAATGTTGTAGTGTGGCCGTGAGAAGGAGGGAGCAGGCGGACATGAGCGCCAACAAGAGGATTGAATAATTAGTGTCTGAAGGTAGTCGGAGACCAATTTTCATAATCTTAAACATCACTTTTCTCGGAAACTGATAAATTAAGAACTGATCCTCACTCAATGGTAACACTACAACATGTGTGATTAGATAAAAACTTGTTGCATAGATAAATCAGGGACACTTACTCACAGATCCAGGCACCGTGACTGTGGTAATCTTCCTATATTGGTTATCCATGGCCTCCTTCCTTCTGAAAATCAACTTTTAACATTATGCTAATGAGCCTGCAAGGCTTTGGGGTGGTTCCCAGAGCCCCTCGATACTGCAGATCACAGGCTGTTGCATTGCCTCCCCTCACCCCCTCTGCTCCCTCAGCACCTCCCCCTTCCTCTGCCTGATATAATCTCACTGCAGCACACAGTGCCATGTGAGGCCATGGATAATAAATATAAGATTACCACAGTCACAGTGCCTGAATCTATATGGAAGTGTCCCTGGTTTATCATGATGGATTTTAATGGTAGATTTTCTTTAAATGCCTAATGTATAGTCAGATTTGTTTGCTTATAGGATCATCATGTTCATACATTATTCACAGTCTGTGCATACAGCACAGTATCAGAGGCTTATTTTAAGACCCAAATACGCTATTCACCTCCTGATAGACTGTGAGCACTGAGTTAGTTTGACAAAACCTGTTTTTTATGGATCAATGCAGATTATCTGTTATTAGATTATTGTATAATGTCATTGTCTTGAAATCTATTTACTGGTGGTTGCTTTATGCCTGTTTCCAGAGGAAAATAGTAAAAGGTTCTTCATCCCTCATTTGTGGGAAAAAATACAAATAGTGTATACAGAAGGGAATCTTTAAAGGGAACCTGTCACCAGAAAGCATTTCACTGGAGACAGATCCATAAAGGCGCTGCATAGTACATTACATAACTGTTATTTTCAGATCTCTGCCCCCTTTGTTCTTGTAACGAATAGTGACAGCCGCGGGCCCCAATTTCCCAGCATGACTGCATGCCACAGTCGCAAGTCAAGATACTTAGTGGACCCGATGTGGACTGTGGGCCGTACAATACCTGGCCCTAGATTAATATAGTAGTCACACTTGTCATTTTTGAGTTGTGCTTTGGGCACTTTATATTGAGCTTGGCCCAATTGTAAATGCGTTTTCCATGCAAACAATGGAAAAAACATGGTGCTGGTTCCAGATCGCATGTGTTTCATTGGAAAAGCATATGAGATCAGGCCAAGCTCAGCAGAAACGTGTAAATGAGCCCTTAGGGTGGTGTCATGTAATTTATATTAATTAGGTTGGGGACACTGAATTGTCAATAAGCTTGATGCCTGGGGCCATACAGAAATTAATTAATACCTTTATATCCCCTAGCTATTTTTATTACTTTCTCTAGGGGTATAGAGGAAGTAATTGTCTAAAACTGTACTTTACCCACTACTTTAATATAAATATGTACAGTGCCCCAATTAATTTAAATAAAGGGCCACAGTGGAATCAGTTGTGTAGTGGTACAAATTATATAGGAGAATATTTTTGGTATCCAGAGTATATTATACAGTGTTTGGCTTTTTTCAATGCCACTTATGCGGTTCCCCGCATCCAGAAGTGGTGAAAACCAGATTCAAGAAGCAAGACACTGCGCTCCATGGCTGAACAGAACACAGCAACACGCCGGTGAGTCTGCCAATTTCCGCTCCAGACTTAGAGTCAGCGCAGGTCCGTTTACCCCAGTGTGTACCTGCTCTCGTGTTTCTGCTCCTGAGTTCCCGTGTCATGTGTCCCGTGTGCCTGTGTTCCCGTTCCCATCTGCTTGGACCTCCCATTGCTGCACCGGATTGACTTGACGTTGCATCTCTGCTGCCTGCCCTGACCTTGTGCCTGGACCTGACCACGAGACTGTCTTCCATTAGGGTACCTCGACCTCGGCTGCCACCGCAGGCTAGTCGCACCTGTGGAACGACCTGGTGGTACCCTGAAGACCAGGTGCCGGCTAGTACCACCTCCCGCAGTGGTCCAGTGGATCCACGATCCCGAATCCTGACATCTGCCATAATGTTATATCTGATACTCCAGTCAAATCCAGATTCCATAGCTGCAAGTACCATTTGCTTTTACGCATTAAGAACCAAACGTACCTTGAGAATGCTGTAGCTACACTGATGCAGAAACATATCTGGTTTAATCCCTGAATTGAGTGGTTTTGCTGAAAAAACTATTATAAAATTATGAGAAAGAGGCACTGTCGCTCCTGTGGCTGCCTCAGCGCTCTCCTCACCCCAACTATCCACTGCTCCAGCCCTTTCCTGCCCAGCGTAAGCCAAGGATATCTCATCACTGTGTTGTCCCTGTAATCAATCGCTGCACCATCCCACAGCTGCTGTGTAGTGGTCATCCAGTTTAGGTTGAATAGTCCTGTCTAGACAGTTCATGCAGCTCCTGTGTATGTGGAAGTAATCTTTTGATGTACAGCAGCCAGCAGCACCCAGCTTTCCCAAGGTCCTGAATTGTATAATTGTTTTTTGAGTAAAACCACTCCGTTCAGGGATTAAACAACATATGTTCCTGCATCAGTGTAGCTACAGCATTCTCAAGGTATGTTTGGTTCACAAAGCATAAAAACAAATGGTAGATTTCCTTTAAATTCTCTCCCATAATCCCTTGATCTAAGGGATAAAAGAAGACTATTTCAAGCTTGGTAAAAAAATGAATAGAATACCATAACTACAGTAAGGACTGACATAGGGGCAGAGCAGGAGGTATCAGTACTTATGGTTGTCAGACAAGAAGATGGCTGTCCTCTGCAGGGTTATGTGTAAAGCCCCCTCCCCTTGGCAGCATACACATTCCTGGAATAACACTGGGGGAGACTAATGTGTGAACACATAGCGGATTGCACCACGCAAATGCCGGGCCGCCTTCTAATGACCCAAATAGCTATATTTTCCCCCACCAGAAGTTGGTGTGAACATGGGCGGACACAGTCTTGTAGTGCTATCATTATACATATACACTCACCGGCCACTTTATTAGGTACACCATGCTAGTAACGAGTTGGACCCGCTTTTGCCTTCAGAACTGACTCAATTCTTCGTGGCATAGATTCAACAAGGTTCTGGAAGCATTCCTCAGAGATTTTGGTCCATATTGACATGAGGGCATCACACAGTTGCCGCAGATTTGTCGGCTGCACATCCATGATGTGAATCTCCCATTCCACCACATCCCAAAGATGCTCTATTGGATTGAGATCTGGTGATTGTGGAGGCCATTTGAGTACAGTCAACTCATTGTCATGTTCAAGAAACCAGTCTGAGAAGATTCCAGCTTTATGACATGGCTCATTATCCTGCTGAAAGTAGCCATCAGATGTTGGGTACATTGTGGTCGTCATAAAGGGAAGGACATGGTCAGCAACAATACTCAGGTAGGCTGTGGCGTTGCAACGATGCTCAATTGGTACCAAGGGGCCCAAAGAGTGCAAAAAAAAATTCCCCACACATGACACCACCACCACCAGCTGAACTGTTGATACAAGGCAGGATGGATCCATGCTTTCATGTTGTTGACGCCAAATTCTGACCCTACCACGAATGTCGCAGCAGAAATCGAGACTCATCAGACCAGGCAACGTTTTTCCAATCTTCTACTGTCCAATTTCGATGAGCTGTGCAAATGTAACCTCAGTTTCCTGTTCTTAGCTGAAAGGAGTGGCATCGGTGTGGTCTTCTGCTGCTGTAACATCTGCCTCAAAGTTCGATGTACTGTGCATTCAGAGATGCTCTTCCTCCTACTGTGTTGTAACGGGTGCGATTTGAGTCACTGTTGCCTTTCTATCAGCTCGAACCAATCTGCCCATTCTCTCTGACCTCTGGCATTACAAGGCATTTCCGCAAACAGAACTGCCGCTCACGGATGTTTTTTCTTTTTGGACCATTCTCGTAAACCTAGAGATGGTTGTGCATGAAAAACCAGTAGATCAGCAGTTTCGAAATACTGAGACCAGCCCTTCTGGCACCAACAACCAGCCACGTTCAAAGGCACTCAATCACCTTTTTCCCCATACTGATGCTCGGTTGAACTGCAAGAGATTGTCTTGACCATGTCTACATGCCTAAATGCACTGAGTTGCCGCCATGTGATTGGCTGATTAGAAATTAAGTGGTTAACGAGCAGTTGGACAGGTGTACCTAATAAAGTGGCGTTGAGTGTATATATACATATTATCTAATATATAAAGCAAGAGTTTAGTTTATCAAAAAGGCTCTGGAATAAGGAGGTGCACAATAAGTAATCATTAGTTATTTGTGTTGCGTATCTGTGATGTTGAATATTAACAATGTGAATTCTTATATTACTTCTATATTATTTAATTCTTAGTAACCAATCAAAGCTCAGGCTCATTAATGACCTATCTAGTATCTCTATCTATCTTCTCTATGTACTGTATCTCTATCTATTCAAGGGGCGGACTGGCCATCTCAAGGGGCGGACTGGCCATTGTACCCAACGGGAATTTTCCCGGTGGGTGGTTGGTCCTAGGCCTGTTGGGGCTGGGTCCGGGCCGGTCCGCAATCCCTCCCTACTACTTTTGATTTAATCTATAGTACCTGCAGGTACTAGTAATTTGTACACAGAAGCAGCGCAGCATGTTGTAGGTGGTGGAGCGCTGAAACTTACCAAGCTCCGCGCTGTGTGTAAGAGGCGCGGAGCAGTGACGTCACTATCCCGTGCCTCTACACCAAGCTACCGAATACAGAGGACGGAAAAACTGCTCCGAAGAACAAGATGAGTATTATGTTTTTTTAATTTAATAATAGAATAGGGGGCATTCATTATATGTCGGGGGGGGGGGGGCATTATTGAATATCTGGGGCGAGGTGGGGGCATTAATTATATGTCTGGGGGGCATTATTGTATATCTGAGACTGGCAGGGGGCATTAATTATATGTCTGGGGGGGGGGGGAATTATTCTATATCTAGGGCTGGCAGGGGGCATTATTATATGTCTGGGGCAGGGGGGAATTATTGTATATCTGGGGCTGGCAGGGGGCATTAATTATATGTCTGGGGTGGGCAGGGGGGGTGTTATTCTATATCTGGACTGGCGGGGCATTATTGTATTAATTATATGTCTGGGGTGGGGGGGGCATTATTGTATATCAGGGGCTGGCAGGGGGCATTAATTATATGTCTGGGGCAGGGAGGGGCATTATTCATATCTAGGGCTGGCAGGGGGCATTAATTATATGTCTGGGGCGGGGGAGGGCATTATTCTATACCTAGGGCTGGCAGGGGGCATTAATTATATGTCTGGGGGGGCAGGGCATTATTGTATGTCTGGGGCTGGCAGGGGGCATAATTATGTGGGGCAGGGGGGCATTATTGTATATCTGGGGCTGGCAGGGGGCATTAATTATATGTCTGGGGCAGGGAAGGCATTATTCTATATCTAGGGCTGGCAGTGGGCATTAATTATATGTCTGGATCGGGTTGGGGATTCTTTATTGGCATATCTGGGGCTGGCAGGGGGGCATTATTCTATATCTGGGGCTGGTAGGGGGCATTAATTTATGTCTGGTGCGGGCGGGGGGGGGCTTATTCTAATCTAGGCTAGCAGGGGCTATGGCATAATTATATGTCTGGGCGGGCAGGGTGCATACATTATGTAATGTGTTACATTATGGGGCACTTTTGTGTGGTACTTATATTCAGGGGGGCTTATTACATTATTTGGGGCAACGTATTGGTGGTAGCAGAAGAAGGGACAATGGAAAGTGCAGAACATAAGACGTCTGTGTGGTAACTCTGCGGAATGCTGTGTACCTGGAGGAAGAGACAAGGTGATGGTTGAACTAATGGAGAAGAGGAACGAGTACAATCCGAGGAGACGTCACCTGATGTCACTGGATGCAATAGGTGAGGATCTCATGTGTTTTCTGTAGTGTATTGATACATACTGATTTTTTTCAGTGTTCGCTTCTGTGTATAATGTAGTATTATCGTTAGTTTATATCCTGTACATAGGGGGCAGTATTATAGTAGTTATATCCCTGTACATAGGGGGCAGTATTATAGTGGTTATATTCCTGTACATATGGGGCAGTATTATAGTAGTTATATCCCTGTACATAGGGGGCAGTATTATAGTAGCTATATTCTTGTACATATGGGGCAGTATTATAGTAGCTATATTCTTGTACATAGGGGGCAGTATTATAGTAGTTATATTCTTGTACATAGGGGAAGTATTATAGTAGTTATATTCTTGTACATAGGGGGCAGTATTATAGTAGCTATATTCTTGTACATAGGGGGCAGTATTATAGTAGTTTATATTCTTGTACATAGGGGAAGTATTATAGTAGTTATATTCTTGTACATAGGAGCAGTATTTGTAGCTATATTTCTTGTACATAGGGGGCAGTATTATAGTAGTTATATTCTTGTACATAGGGGGCAGTATTAGTAGTTATATTCTGGTACAGGGGCAGATTTTAGTAGTTATATTCCTGTACATAGGGGGCAGTATTATAGTAGTTATATTCTTGTATAGGGGCAGTTTATAGTAGTTATTTCTTGTACATAGGGGGCAGTATTATAGTAATATTCTTGTATATAGGGGGCAGTATTATAGTAGTTATAGTCTTGTACAAGGGGGCAGCATTAAAGTTATTCTTGTACATAGGGCAGTTGAGTTATCTAATAGGCATATTATTGTAGTTATATTCTTGTACATAAGGGCAGTATTATAGTAGTTATATTCTTGTACATAGGGCAGGTATTATAGTAGTTATTTTCTTGTACATGGGGGCAGTATTATAGTAGTTATATCTTGTTACATAAGGGGCGGGCATTATTATAGTAGTTATATTCTTGTACATAAGGGGCAGTATTATAGTAGTTGGCTTGTATATGGGAGAAGGTTTTGTAGTAGTTTTGAATTAGAAGGCAGTATTGAATGTGTTATTCTAAATGTGTTATTGTAGCATTATCTTTACATAGGAGCGCAGTATCAATATATTCTCCGAATTGTAATGTATGGCACAGGGGAAAGGTATATAATGCTTAGGGTCGTGTGTGGGTCGACAGGTCACCGTCTTTGCACATTAGATTCACTTACTTGCAAAAAGTGTTCATGTTTGGATTAAGGCCATCTACCAACACTTTGTCTGTTATAACCACACCCACATTATCTGACCACAGCCACTTGTTTTGGCTCCGCCATAAAATGGGGCCACTTTTGTAGTTTTTTCCAGGGCCATTTTAAATTCTCAGTCCGTCCCGTGTCATCTCTGTATCTGTCTTTTTGTCCCTCTCTCTGTCTCCATCTATGTCTTTCTCTTCTTTCTGTGTGTGTCTCTCTCTTCTGTTTCTCTCTTTTTGCGTCTCTTTGTCTCTCTATCTCTTTGTTTTTATCTCTATCTGTCTCTTTCTCTGTAGTGTCTCTATCTGTTTCTCTGTCTCTCTAAATCTATTATCAATAAGCTGTCTATACTCATTGCCTAAAGTAACCAATCAAGCTCTGGGCTCATATTAATGACCTGTGGCAAAAAACAAAACTGAGTTGTGATTGTGTGCTAGAAGCTGAGCTATGATCAGTTGTTAACTGCCACAGCAGTAGCAGCACAATGGCTCCTCTATATGGTGGTCAATTAGTGTATTTGGAAAGGGAAGGGTGAAAATTTTGACTCAAAAACCGAGTCTATGACATTCCCGGAGTCACAGACAGCGGCTGTACAAAATGTCGTAATGTAAATATGACGGTGCAGATTCCTTTAGCGGACACATACACCCACAATACATTCAGCGTTATATATTCGAATACACACACGAGAGTATTAAAACTTAGAAAACAAATATGTATCACTTTTTCAGAAATAATTTAATCTTCATGATCGACATTTGATGGATTTTTTGTAAGAGGTACACCATGCCACTAGAACAATGTTTAAACAAAATTAAAAGTATATCAACATAAAACCTTTATTTTGCCAAAAAAACTGATGTTCAATCATAATTAGAGAACAGCAATGACTGTAGCACAGATAAAGCTTATAACTAAATTTTCTAAAAGTTTATAACAGTTGCCAATCAGTAGGAAGTGTTCAGACCTTTGCTTTGAATGACTTCAGTGCACCTGCAGCCACAGGACATCACTTGCTCTCACACGCTCTGGTGTGATTATGGCGCACTCTTCTTCCAGTCTCTTCCACTTTCTGTGGGTTTTTTGACCATAACTTTTCACCAAGGATTTTCACAGTATATGTATTGGGTTTAGATAAGGACTCTCAGTGGCCATTTGAGTGTTTCAATATTTCAATGTTTTCTGTTCAAGGAAATGCTTTAACCATTTTGTGTGTGACAGGTGGCATTGTCTGCATGAAAATTGCTAGCTGATTGAGTGATGAACGCAAGGAAGGAATGTGTTGTTAAAGAGGGTTCTGGTACACCCTTGCATTCACTCTGGCATGTAGGATGATAGGTCCTACTCCTGTTGCAGAAAAATCTTCAAACCATGACACTCCTCCACCACCTCTTACTGACTTCTTTTCTCACTTAGGTTACAATCTTTCCCCAGTTTGTCGACAAATATAATGTTTTCCCATCAGATCCAAATAAATTAAATTTTATTACTAAATTAATTGTGACCAACACAACATGCTGATCAGCAAAGGTCAGAGTAAACTTTTCATTTTTTTCTGCTAATAAGAGGTTTGGTCATGCAGAGTGGCATATAGTCCAAATGCTCATACACTGTATGATGAGACCGATTCTTACCCTGAACTGGCGAGCAACTCGAGCTGTAATGTTTAAACCAATTATCCATGGAGATTATCCACATCATCCTATCCTCCTTGCTAGGGTGACCAGCCATATTGGGGGATTAAATGAGTTTGCGATGTTGTGAGATGCTATATTCTAAAAATTATAGACTTGGAATGACCAATTTATTTCGCTATGGCTATGTCACTCCTTTGGCATTCATCTGGACAAACCTGATGCTGGAGGGTCTCAGTTAGTTAGGAATGCCACACCATGCAAAATCAGTTCAACTAGAGGATATACATTTTATGAAATAGGAATAAACCATTCTATTTACTCATGTTAGGATATATTTCTATAGGATACACACTGACCTGACATAAAGAAAAATTTGTATTGTTGGCTAATTTTGATCTCCAGTGTAGATTATTAAATGATATTAGAAAGAAGCTGGTGAGATGGAGAGCAGCAGAGCGGGAGCTGATATTGTCAGGGACCTGGGTTCTTTCAGGTAGGACCTGTACAATCTAGCAGAGGGAGTAGGTGCGGATACTGGGGACTACAAGGCCGGGCCTCCTCTTCTGGCTGGGCCTGTCACTGGAGTCCCACACCCTCCCCCCCCCCCCCCCCCCCCCCCCCCCCCCCCTCCGCCTATTACAGGCTGGCCTGGGCTATCCTGTTATCAGCTGCTTCAACACCTGGACTAAAAGCTATGATGATGTACTACATGAAATACTACATAGGAAGCAAACCTTTGGACTACAGAGCATTTACATGGGACCAGTTGAATTTATATCAAGATGGACATCATAGAGACTGGTCCCTTCCCGAAGAGAAAACTACTAAAAGTTGTGCAGCTAATCAGCAAGCTTGTAGTCAAGGAGGCGGTAGTAATCTGTAATTGATACCCTTCTCTGTAGACGTGCACAAAGAAAGAAAAAGCTTACTTTGTATGATCACTCTACTACACACTGAGCCATTTTGGTAAAACATGTAAAAGTTAAACTTGATTTTTTTTATATGTATTAATATCTCAAATAAGAAATCTAAAGTAGGGACACAAATGTTTATTCTTTTATGCAGTTTTGAAGCCAAAACCAGAAGTGGAAATAACATTGCTGCTTTGCTCAGTTTTACCTTTCACAAGCCACATCTGGGTTTGGCTTCAGAAACTGCATTACTCGCACGTGTTCTTGTAACCTTCTAGAAAATTGTGAAATACGAAGCAGCAAGTGAAAATATTAGGAGCATTTCTTGAGATTTCTGCATAAGTAATTAATGCGTGAAATAAAATGCTCACTCTGTTAGTTTTAAGGTCAGGAAGAAGTGTCTTTGTTTAGAGGAAAGAAGGAACGACAAATCTAGCATTATATCTGCCCAGAAGAATGAAAGCACAGGAATAATTGTGTGGTCCGGCAGCTGCCAATACATGAATGAGTCACAGCCAGTGCACCATGAAACACATAAGTCTACGTTGTTCCAGTCCAAATTTGATAGTTAAGTGCGGCATTCTCCAAAATGTCAGACAAGAGAATGAAAACATTAATGCCCAGTATTGTCATATGAATCATTAGCTGTTATTTAAAAGAAAGAAAATAGTGTAATACTAGTACTGAATTATAGCTCAAAGCCGGTCAGATGCCTGTCACAGGTGCTCTTGCAACCCATGTTTCGGGTCGCAGACGCACCCATGTGCCCCCTGTCCCCGTGCCGGCAGTCTCACTCACTTTCCCACACTCCAGCGATGGTCTCCTCCTTCCTAGGGCACGCACGCAGTGGCCACCTGAGATTTAAAGGCCCAGCGCACCTCTAATTGGGCGCTGGCCATCTGACTCCTAAAATGTCCTACTCTCCTGTGACCCCTGCCGGATCTTGTTTTGCTTCCAAGAGAACGCTATATCCAAGCCTCTGTGATTATCCTGATTTCCCGTTTGTGACCCTCGATTCCGTTCCTGACTCCGATTCCATGCTGAGTCTTGACCTCCTGCTTTTCTGACCACGAGTTGCCTTTAAAATTCTGCACTACGCCTTGGCTGCACAGAGGACAAAGTCGCACCTGTGGAACGACCTGTTTGGTACCACGCCGCAAAAGTCCAACCTGCTTTGCGGTGGGCTCTGGTGAAACCGGGTAACACGGAGCCATTCAATCACCAATTTTGCATACTGCAAACTGAGGTCCTAAAAAAAGGCCAAAAAAAAAATCCAACTTTTATTTAGCAGATACTTTAAAATTCAGTAGACACACAGGTCTTATATACAGTACAAAAAAGAGTTTTAAAGAATTACCATGGTGGGAATAAAGCACTGTTTTAATGCAATGAAGAGAAGAAGCACTGTGTGGAAGGAAAAGAAGTGAATGGGCTATTTACTAAGGGTCCGGGGAGCTCATTTTTGTCTGGTTTCCCAACAATTCCGGATCGGATTTTGCCGCATCGACGCAGCTTGGACGCAACACGAAATCGGTGGGACAACCCAACGGATTCGGACCAGCGCAGATTTACATTTAGAATTGTGTCGCAGACACGCACCTTACAAGCACCGGGAAGAAGAGGTGAACTCCGGTGGGGGGCGACGGGACGTAGGATGCAAGGAACTCGGGCAAACGGTTTCATGAATCGCACGGATTCATCGTCGTCGGACCGCGCCGAATCAGGGATCGCGACTGGACAAGGTAAGTAAATTTGCACCATGTGGCGTTCACATAGGTTGTTATAATATAATTTCTCTAAAAAAGCATCAATTTGACTTTTATATGAATTGGTATTAGAAAACGGTGTGCTTATTGTTCTAATTAATTCCTTCAACAGGCTGCTACGGTGTGGTGAACTGGTGGGATCTCAACCATTTCAATAATAAATTACAGAGCTTGAGAATTTTTTCACACTACTTGTATTGTAGTGTTCACAACTTGAAATAGCTATTTCATGAGGCCATCACTGGATTCTATTTCTGACTATCTTATTGACGCTTGTAAATCGGATGTTGCTGGAGTTCAGCAACCAATTTACATTTTGCTTTATTACCCTAATACACAAGTGCGTAATGGCACACAATAGTAATTCCTGGAGAATGGAGTAGCCAAAACACTGAGTGGGCTGATGGAGTCCTGTTCTTCATATACTGGTAGCTATTTTTTTTTACAAAATTCTTACAGTAAAAAGCATAGGCAAAATAGTCTTCCATGAAATGTCAGACAGGACCATCAACCTGAGCTGGTGACTCATACACCGCAGCGGGGGATGGTGTGCAGCGATTGATTTCTTCTACCTGGTGTGAAAAACACAGTAGTGATCATAATTCTCTGGCCAGTGCACATTAGGGTAGAGGGAGAAGCGCGAACGAACCGAACCGACACAGGCTTCTCTTGAGTTGGCCGAAGCAGTCTTATCAAATTTTAGGTATTGTGTTTTCACGCAAAACACTCATCCGGGATTCACTAGATATTTCTGTACGTTGTCGTACAGCTTTCAAGGTAGTTTGTTCATTCGCCTAAAGAACCTAGAGATTTCGTAGGAATATCAGGGGCTGGTGTGGAGGCCATTTGAGTACAGTCAACTCATTGTCATGTTCAAGAAACCAGTCTGAGATGATTCCAGCTTTATGACATGGCGCATTATCCTGCTGAAAGTAGCCATCAGATGTTGGGTACATTGTGGTCATAAAGGGAAGGACATGGTCAGCAACAATACTCAGGTAGGCTGTGGCGTTGCAACGATGCTCAATTGGTACCAAGGGGCCCAAAGAGTGCCAAGAAAATATTCCCCACACCATGACACCACCACCACCAGCCTGAACTGTTGATACAAGGCAGGATGGATCCATGCTTTCATGTTGTTGACGCCAAATTCTGACCCTACCATCCGAATGTCGCAGCAGAAATCGAGACTCATCAGACCAGGCAACGTTTTTCCAATCTTCTACTGTCCAATTTCGATGAGCTTGTGCAAATTGTAACCTCAGTTTCCTGTTCTTAGCTGAAAGGAGTGGCATCCGGTGTGGTCTTCTGCTGCTGTAACCCATCTGCCTCAAAGTTCGATGTACTGTGCATTCAGAGATGCTCTTCCTCCTACTTTGGTTGTAACGGGTGCGATTTGAGTCACTGTTGCCTTTCTATCAGCTCGAACCAATCTGCCCATTCTCCTCTGACCTCTGGCATTAACAAGGCATTTCCGCAAACAGAACTGCCGCTCACTGGATGTTTTTTCTTTTTTGGACCATTCTCTGTAAACCCTAGAGATGGTTGTGCATGAAAATCCCAGTAGATCAGCAGTTTCTGAAATACTGAGACCAGCCCTTCTGGCACCAACAACCATGCCACGTTCAAAGGCACTCAAATCACCTTTCTTCCCCATACTGATGCTCGGTTTGAACTGCAAGAGATTGTCTTGACCATGTCTACATGCCTAAATGCACTGAGTTGCCGCCATGTGATTGGCTGATTAGAAATTAAGTGTTAACGAGCAGTTGGACAGGTGTACCTAATAAAGTGGCCGTTGAGTGTATATATCACTATTATCTAATATATAAAGCCAAGAGTGTAGTTTATCAAAAGGTGCACAATAAGTAATCATTTAGTTATTCTGTGTTGCGTATCTGTGATGTTGAATATACAATGTGAAATTCTTATATTACTTCTATATTATATTAATTCTTAGTAACCAATCAAAGCTCAGGGCTCATATTAATGACCTATCTATGTATCTCTATCTATCTTTCTCTATGTACTGTATCTCTATCTATCTCAAGGGGCGGACTGGCCATCTCAAGGGGCGGACTGGCCATTGTACCCACCGGGAATTTTCCCGGTGGGCTGGTTGGTCCTAGGCAAAGTTTGGGGTGGTCCGGGCCGGTCCGCAATCCCTCCCTACTACTTTTGATTTAATCTATAGTACGTGCAGGTACTAGTAATTTGTACACAGACGCAGCGTAGCACCTGTGTAGCGTGGAGGAGCGCTGACACTTACCAAGCTCCGCGGCTTGGTGTAAGAGGCGCGGAGCAGTGACGTCACTATCCCGTGCCTCTACACCAAGCTACCGAATACAGAGGACGGGAAGAAACCTGCTCCGAAGAACAAGAGGTGAGTATTATGTTTTTTTTAATTTAATAATAGAATAGGGGGCATTCATTATATGTCGGGGGGGGGGGGGAATTTGGGGCACTATTTGTGTGGTACTTATATTTCAGGGGGCTCTATTACATTATTTGGGGCACAGTATTGGTGGTAGCAGAAGAAGGGACAATGGGAAAGTGCAGAACATAAGACGTCTGTGTGGTAAACTCTGCAGGAATGCTGTGTACCTGGAGGAAGAGACAAGGTGATGGTTGAACTAATGGAGAAGAGGAACGAGTACAATCCGAGGAGACGTCACCTGATGTCACTGGATGCAATAGGTGAGGATCTCATGTGTTTTCTGTAGCTGTATATGATACATACTGATTTTTTTCATGTTCGCTTCTGTGTATATATGTAGTATTATAGTAGTTATATTCCTGTACATAGGGGGCAGTATTATGGAGCATTATGAGTGATGGAAAACAAGTTAATGGCAAAGGAAAAAATTTTATAGCAGTATCTGTACAGTGCTGCAGAATATGTGGAAATTATAGGAGCAACGTGAATAACGTGAATGAGCAAAACTTTGTAAAAAAACCATTGGTCACAAACTATCTGACATGTGATCTGCTGGGTTAGAATTTCTCAGGCTGGTAGTCAGCAATAACTTTAGGTTTATTGTATAATAAGCTGAATAATCGCCAGGGAGCTGCTATAAAATTGCTTTATTTTGTTTCTTATTGCTGAATCTGCTGGTTCATGTCTGTGTATAGTTTGTAAATGTTTTAAAGAACTAGGACGAAGGTGCTAATACTTCTGATGGCCTATTTAAAGGGATATGGTTTAACTTTCTACCACCAGGATGAAGGGCTATATGCAAATGAGCCTGTGGAGATCCAAGTTCCATAGTTGTTAATAAAGCCTAGAGCCCCTCAGGCTCATTTGCATACA